>JAOTRH010000025.1:4799299-4821222 GCA_034768845.1 Heliamphora exappendiculata
CCATAGAGACCTATTCCTTGCCTTTTTAATATCATGTCCATTTGCTTTTCTTCTAATGTAGAGCTATTCGGCCTTTTATTCATAAAAGCCTACGACCATCAAAAGGTAAGGACCAAAAAGTGATAGTAGAGGCACAACCAAACATTGGCAGAATGATTTCGAAAGGCCATTGTTTGATTGCAAATGATCAAACGGACAATATTCACAGTTTCTCTATGACTGAAGGCGAATTTTGGCGAAATTCATGTTTAGTTAGGATTTTTCCTACCGTTTTATTTTTTATTCTAATTTTCAGATTTGAGCTTAACTCAAAGTTTTCTATTTTTTGGATTTTCCTTTTATTTTTTTGCTTGGAGGGTAAATGTTGTCTTTGCTGGTTTGTTTCCTAGTATGGGTAGGGTTTCAAGAGGTACACATATTTGATGTAAGTCTTGGGGTAATTCAGTTATTTGAATAATAAGAATTCTAAGAGTTTTCTCTTATTCGTGTTTTTATTAAAAGTAGTATCTTTAATTTCACGCAAGACTTGTGAATTTCAGTGTTAGTATTCTTCAAATCGATACATTTCCTTGCATCATCTTCTCTCTGAGTCTCAGCGAAAGCAGCAATTCCCTGCTTAGAAATTCCGATTAAAGTCAGGTTTTTGTTTAAAGTCATTTTAAGTTAAAAAAATAAAAAGTTGGTTTGATAAAAATCCTAAGTAACTTGAAGGCTAAAAACTTATTTGGTTTAAAGTGATTTTAAATAAAAAAACAATAAGATAATAAGCCAAGTGGCTTTAAAGCCTACTGGTTATGGATTTTTTTGTCACATAGTTTTATATTCAATATGAATATTGTTTGATAAATTTCAATGAGTATGGTCAAAAAATATAATTTCTTATTAAAAAAATATGTCTAATATAACTTATGATATTTTTTTTAAATGTTTTAAATTAGTTTTCATTGGTAAACAAAAAAGTCAAAAAGGCTAAAAGCCAATAAGCAAAAAGGCTTTTTGGTGTTTTAAAGAGAAAATGGCTTTTTTGAGCTTTAAATCAAAAGACTTTAAGCCGACTTAAAGCCAACACCAAGCGAAGCCTTTATAAGTCTAACTAGAGCCCTTTTTTTGGTGTTAGTTTCTTATTTTCTTTTTGCTTTTGCAAACCATAGTTGATACTCAATTTATTTATTACTTTGCACACTTCTGATATACAAGAATTTATTTTTTGGAATGGTCAAGCGTTTGCTTTCCAGTTAATTGACTAACAAAAAACTAACTTAATTTGACTTATTATTTGATTTCTAATTAAGCAATCTTAGTAGTTTCAAGTTTTTTTGGTAGTGAGAGAACTCTTAGTACTTGCATACCCAAAAGGGGGTGCTAGTTAAAAACCAACCATTTTCTTTTGTCTGCTGCTCTTCATTAGCAGCAGGAAAGAGTCACCTTCCCAATACAGGCTTTGCAGCCATCCCGGCTTGCATTATCGCTAAGCCAAATTCTGTCCATATTGCTGGAGCATAGACTAATCAGACCCTTCTTTGTCAGTCGCAGCGTCGTCTGCTTATCAAATACCATGACCACATCACGAAGGGAGCTGTTCTACCAACTATGACATTTTATCAAATACGATGACCATTCACGGAGGGAGCTGTTCTATTGACTATGGCATTTTATCAAACAGGTTATCCACCCATTTGCCGATGGATAAAAATAGTGAATTCGAAAATTCCCAGATTAAGATTGAGAGCAGAGGCGTTCCAAGAAATAAATGGGTTGTTGGGGTTAGAGTAAACCCTGCGCATGATCACGAAAGCATAAAGAAATAACAAAAAACAAAAGTCACATGCTTTGGTGGTTCACCCAATGAGTGCTATGTCCACGGCTGCGGCTGTCGCAGAGTGTCACCGTGCCGAATGAGTGAATAGGTTACATTAGAATTTTCCTAAACGACAATATATATTGCTAGGATTACAAGTACGTAGAAAGTGCCAAAACTTAAATCCGCGTTCACGGGACTCTTGCACAATATTTATAACATGGGTAACAGTCCGAACTCTGACATCCACAGTCGCTAGAGGTGATATCAAATCAAAGCGATGAGTTTTGAGGGTTAGGGAGCTTACCTTAAGGTTTGTGACGGGAGAGAGATCACTGGGTTGCCAGGAGGGGAACGCGTCGAAGGGCTTTAACAAAATTAGCAGTCGCCTCCTCGCCATTCTCTTTCTCTTTTGCTCTCCTTCTCCCTTTCCTTCTATCTGTCTGCCTAGAATGTTGTCGCAGCGTCGAGGCCCGGGTGTGAAGGACCTAACAATGGCGGAGGTTGGCCGCGCCGGGCCAAGCAAGGATGAGGGCGCCGGCGTTCTCTCCTCTGCTTTTCTTTTTGCGTTTCCCGCTGCCAAATACAGGACGCCAAGACCTCCTCGAAGAATGGGCAATGGAATCCCAGGGCCGGTTTTCCACTTATAATCAAAACGAAACTTCTGTTCCAGAAAGAGAATTTCTTCCAGTTTTTAGTGAGAAGTAAATAGGATGGTGCGAACATAATTCCTCCTTTTAAATTGATGTATCATGTATACTACCAAATTGCCTGTATCTAAAGTCACAATATAATATAATATAATTTAAATATTAATTTTGAGTGATAATGTAAATAAAACTAATTTAAAATAATATATTAAAAAATTAATTTAATTACAATTTTAAATTTATTTAAAATTAAGTTCACTAAATTAAAAGTGTAATTCGTTCACTCTAAAATTCCAAAAAAAATAATCACACTCTATTTTTTTTTTCAAAAACATTTTTCTCCCTCGTAAGCTTCTCTTCAATCATTAATTAAAAAAATCTCAATTACTTAAATTATCATATAATATAAGACAAATATCACATCAATATCTTTTTAAAATATAATATAAATGACACAATTTCATATTTATATTTCCCAATTCAAAATTCAAAATGTTAAAAAATAAATCTAGCCACTGTATATAGATTCACTAAAATTTAAAATTTTTTTTGCAACAAAGTTAACTTTTAAATTATAGTGGCCTTGTTTGGAATAATTATTTATTTACTTATTTTATTTGATTTATTTTTGTTTTTAGTGAATTTTTTTTATTATATAGTGAAATTACTATTTTTTTTGACTTTTCTAATTAAAACAAGTTGAAAAATTAATTTTTTTATTAACATATAAAAAAATTTAAAAATTACAAAAATAAGTCAATAAGTTAAATTTTATATTACTTATTTTTTTTTCTTTAGATTGAACTTTTTTTTATCTTTCAATCAAATTTGTTTACTTTTCCAGTTCATCTCATCAAGATGATTTAAAAAATTAAAAATTATTAATCAAAAAATTAAAAAAATTCATAAAAAACAAAAATAAGCAAAAAAATAAGAAAATTAGCCCAAACAGGGCCACGAATCTTTAAAAAGTTCACTAACATTTTTTTAAATTTTTTTTCCAAAAACAAAGTAGAGACAAGTACCAAATACACTAAATTTTTTTAACAAAATAACTATAATATCCTCAATTTAAAAATCAACTAAACTCTCAATAATAAAAAAAAAGTGCTAATATTTCAAACATTACAACTTAAAGCAAAAAAAAAAGTAATGACATATTAACCTTTGTTTGAGATGTCTAAAAATCTTGAATTTTAAAAAATTTAATTTTCTTTTTAAAAAAAATAAAGGAAAAAAAAGTTAAGCATTTGGTATAATTTGTTTTAGGATAGCTTTTTTCCTTTATCTTTTATTTAAATGTCTAATTTTTAATTTTTGTTTTTATATTGTAGTGTTTAGGGTAGTAATTTTTTTATTGTTAGGAGTATAGTTTATTTTTTAATTAAAGGTATTAAGCAATTTTACTTAAAACAAAGTTACTATTTTGAGTGAAAGATACTATGTTTGAGATGCTTATATGCTTTTTTGTAAAATAAAAAATAAAAAAATGTTTGAGTTTCTAAAAATACCAAATATAATAGCATAAAAATTATTTTTTTTCCGAAAAAACCAGTTTTTCACTTAATCTAAACAGGGGCTTATACCTTTTAACAAAAAAAAAACGAAAAATCCCAAATAACTTATTCCTATCCGTTTAATTCTATTTTCTGAAACAAATCAAATTTCTTACAAAAACAAACTTACTAAAAATCTTAACAAGGGCTTAGGGAAATATCAAAATTACGCTATCATGAAAGCCAAAAACACGGTGGAGTTTAAGTGTTTGACAATGTTTTTATTAGTAATTTTTAATTTAGGTTTTGTTTGTTTTAACTTAAAATATTTTTGGGTAAAATATTTTACTTATTTTTTGGTGTTTGGTTAACAAAATATAAGTAAAATATTTTACATTATAAGCCAAAATTATTTTTCTTTTAAAAAATTCGTAAGTTATTTTGGGTATCAATATCATAATAAAATATTTTTAATCTCTCGCTCCCAATCGTGACTAGCCTGAAATTTGATTCTCCGTCTTCTTTCCTTCTAGCTTCTTTCTCTTCGAGATCTTTCCCAAAATCACTATTTTTAAAGTTCACCGGCAATCCCCTTCTCGCTGAAGGTTCTTGAGCTTTGGATACCAAACGAACTGGCAACGTCGGCAGCAAATCGATTAGTCACTCGTTCCTCCGTCGAATTAACTCCAGCATAAGTTCCAACGAGCTACGAGTACCTGGTGAATACATCATCATCGCTTCATAGGTCAACATCGTTCTAAATTCATGAGAAGAATTGCTCAAAAACAATCAAGGAAAAAATTCGATATGTTAATGGTGAAATCAGATGCCAGTAGTAGCTTTTTATGATGATTTTGGAGGCTAATAAAGAGATGGAAATGTGTGAACTTGAGAATTACTTGTACTTCTTGAAACCTTTGGGATGCATGAAATAACCATTGGAATGGCTAATTTAATGGGAATGGGAAAGAAACGGAAGAAAACAATTTAAAAAAAAAAAAGAAAAAGAGAAAAAATTGAACTGAATAATAAAAAAAGAATTTTTGAAAATATTTTTTATATATCAATTAAACACTAGAAAATAAAAATAAAAAAGATAAATTTTGTAAAAATATTTGACATCAAAAAATATTTTATTTTGAAACAAACGGAGCCTTAATGTCGTTAATTTTAAGTATAAATTATAATTTTTTTAAATATTTATATTTTTTTATTATAAATTATAATTTTTTTTATATTTTACCTAAAATTTATAATTTTACCGAACAACCGCAACTTATATTCTAAGATACAATACCCGGTAGTCAAACACTATTGTTCACTTGGATTAACACCTTGTGAAACCCACTGGCACTGAGTCAAACCAGGCAAGTCAACCGTGAGACCCGGTTACCCAAACCCACTTCTCAACCCACAACTTCCAGCTCCAGGTTTCGTAACTATGGACCACTTATTTACCGACCAGACGGTCCAGACCCTAACCCAACCGGACCCAGGCGTTGACCAACCCACGCTCGCGTCATAAACTCATAAACCCATACCTTTTCGGTATCCATTCGGTATCCAATCGGGTGTCTACCCAATCTCTCAAACTAACCACATCCGATTCGATTCAGTTCCTCTTCCCACGATCCTGATACAAAACCCTAACCCTAACCCCGACCCTTCCGGATCGTCCGATCGGACTCGACCAACGCAAACGGATTCTCACACGGGGAGCGAATAGAGAGAGCCCTGCCGTACGTCACGATTCTCGGGTTCAATTTTTGCATAATCTGCCTAAAAATCTCAGCTTGAATTATATTCTATTAAATTAGTTTTTTTGTGTGTGTGTGTTGGCGTACGGATATCTTTATATTTGGTAATTGATTTCGTATCCGTATTTGAATTTCAATGGCGGGTCGAATTTTCGATTGGAAGGTTGGAACTTTGTGGATTTGTTGCTTGTTGTTGTAATCGCCATCCTATATATTGGGATTGTTTCTCTCCAGATTTTGTCATTTTTATTGTTTACTACATGGAAATGGAAAGTTAATCAATCGTCTCAAAATGAGCAGAGTTGTGATCTTCGTCATCTTACAAATGGACCGGTTCGTTCCATTAGCTTAATTTTCGTTTTTGATGAATGATTTTCGTCTTTGAATTTCGGTGGCGGCTCGAATTTTCGATTGGAATGTTGAAACTTTGGGGATTTGTTGCTTGTAGTTGTAGTCGCCATCCTAGAAATTAGAATTGTCTCTCCAGATTTTGTCATTTTTATTGTTAACTCCCTGGAAATGGAAAGATAATCGTCTCGAAATGAGCAGAGTCGTTTTCTTCCTCATCTTGGATATGGACCAATTCGACCCATTAGCTTGATTTTCCTCTTTGATCAATGAGCGACTTGTCTATGGTTTTGTTACGAAACATGTCCCAGACCCGAGTGGGAGTTGCAGCTTACGCTTAAGGAGCTTAATTATATATATGTTGTTTGTCCAGAGTGAGTATTCCTGTAAAGATCCCATGAACTTGCATTTTTATCTACTTTTTATCACCGGGATGGAACTGGCAGGGATCGGTTCGCCTTTGGACAAATTGGATCAAATTGTGGATACAGTTTGGACATGAAATTTACTGCAACAGACATCGATCTAAAGTTAACCAGGTTTTTCAATTTATTTTTTCCTTGTATGCTAAAACTATTCTTTTTCTCTTTTCTTTTCTTTTTTTTTTTTAAAGTTAGTTGTTAGCAGTTAATGAAAATACAGATCATCTGTGTGGTTTGACCTTAAAGGTAACCATCAGTTCTCGAATTGTGTACACTCCCCCTACCCTTGCTTGTAGATTAGTTCAAAATATTCGTCTACTTATTGTTGCAGCTATTTATATCCCAGAAAATATAGATTCAACCAGGTATTTTGGTTATTTGTTTTTCTTTGTCATTTGTGAGCGTAGCTAAAATGTAAACATTGGAATGAATAAATTGTTGCTACAAAAAAATAAAAAGTAAAATAAGGAATCTATATATTAGGAAGAAATCGGAGGCGACAAGACAAGATTGTAGATAGGATGAAGGAAAACTATTTGAGGTGGCGTGGTTATATGCAATGTAGACTAATTACTCCTCTTTCTAGGTGTGTTAATTACCCAATAATGCACATTGCCATACAATTTCAAACAACTTTCTATCATTTTATTTTCAATTAGTGCCACTTCTTCGTCATACATTCATTTCTTGCTATATATTTTCTTGCAATACCACTCATCCATGTCAGCACTCCTATTTAAGCTACCACTTTCTGAAATATGGTGTTTGTTCATTGTCCAACATTCTTTATTAACATCATTGAAGTGTTACAATAATATTCTAAAATGTTTGCTTAGCAAGAATCTTTAACCACATTACCCGCTTGATGCATTTCTCCATTTCATTAATCTTGCCTCAATTTTATGGGTTACATTCTTCACAATATCTTCATACTCATGAATAAATTAGGATTGACCCAAGATGCTGAAAATGGTTCAAACTTAGGTTCCTGTTTCCCAGCAAGACACTAAAAGTGATAACTTCTTACTTCTAGACTGGGTTATCCAAATGGATGCATGGTTTTCTTTACAATGTGAGTTTTCAAATTGAATGTTGATAGATGTTTTTAAGCCTAGTTTTGAATATTGATGATATATTGTGAAATATTGCCATATATCAGTAGCGGCAAGGAAGTAGGAAAACAATATTCCAGAATATTGGATGAAAATATATTGGCCAAGACCCAAGATACTGGAGGTATCAGTGATATATCAGAAATTAAATAAGAAAATTAAAAAGTAACAAATGAAAATATAATTAATTTAAAGAAACAATATTAGATATAACGACCTAGATATCAAATATAATTGACGATAAAACAACACAAAAATAACAGAATGCGTTGGTTTCAGACAGTACCATTGTGTTTGATATAGTGTTTATGGAGTGAGAGGAAGGAGAGGCCTTTTGATAATGCAAGAGTTTGTTGTTTTGCTAGGTAGCGAATATTCTAGAGTCTTGTATTGATGGCTTAAGGTGACCTTCACTTTTTTCTTTGCACGATTTTATTGATTTTTTGGGTTGTATACCATTGTAGATATACAGGAGATCCTTTTAGTTTTTCGTTTTTTTATTTCCTTGTATACATCATCCGTGCAAGGGTTGCATCTTTCTTTGTTGTGTTGGCAGTGTTGTTAATGAAACTTCACTTATCAGAAAAAACAGAAAATATCAATTTATTTTATATCCAAAGTCCAAACAGGCCATTAGAAAAAAAACATGATTGATATAGTGGATTTCACTGGTATGTTGGTTCGATTGTGTGGTCCTAACTTGCTGAAAAAATTGGTTCTTACTACCTTGTTTCTATAGAGATCAGCCATATATATATAGATTTTATCTTTTGATACTGTCTGGAGTCTGAAAGTTTGGAAGATTCTAATCTGGTGACAAATATATTCGACGTGGTTATTTTGGATTTCTTTTGGCAATTCTTAGGGGATATGAGTGCAATATGGACATTTAATGACCTTCAATCATGGTTTCACTTCTGGTTGAGGTCGATTGTATATTTTGTTTTAACTATTTATATGGCTTTTTTTTTGTGCCGTTAAAATTCTTTGCATGAGTTAATTCAGTTGCCGGCATGTTATTTTAATTTTAATGGAGAATATTCTACATATTTGATTTCATTTGGTTTGCAGGCTTTGGTTGATATTGAACCCATGCAATGGAAGTATCAAATGATTCACCAGCTAAAAAGCCAAAGCGGTTGACATCAATTGTATGGAATCACTTTGAAAGGGTTAGAAAGGCTGACATCTGCTATGCTGTTTGTGTACATTGTAAAAAGAAACTTAGTGGATCAAGTAACAGTGGAACTACTCACCTGAGAAATCATTTGATACGCTGTCTGAAGAGATCTAATTATGATGTTTCTCAAATACTTGCAGCAAAGAGAAAGAGAAAAGAGAGTACCCTTAGTGTAGTAACAAATGTGGACTATGAGGAAGGGCAAAGAAAAGTGGAAAGTATTACTCCCGTAAATATTAAGTTTGAGCAAGAACAGAGAAAAGATGAAACCATCAACCTTGGAAGCATAAATCTTGGAAGTGTTAAGTTTGATCAAGACCGGAGTCGGCTGGATCTTGCTCGGATGATCATGTTACACGGTTTCCCATTGGACATGGTTGAGCATGTTGGATTCAAAATATTTGTTAAGAATCTTCAGCCCTTGTTTGAGATTATGAGCAACAGGGCTGTCGAGCTTGATTGTATGGCAATTTATGGAAAAGAGAAGGAGAAAGTGTATGAGACAATACATGCGTTGCATTGCAGAATTAGCCTTGCTGTTGATATGTGGGCTTCACCTGAAAATGCAGGTTATTTATGTTTGACGGCAAACTATGTTGATGAGGGGTGGAAGCTACAGAAGAAGATACTGAATTTCATAACATTGGATGTTTCTTACACGGATGACATGCTTTCAGAAATTATTATTAAATGTGTGATGGATTGGGACGTTGACCGGATATTGTTTGCCATGTCATTTGATGATTTTTTCACTAATGACGACATTGTCTTCAAAATTAAAGACTGGCTCTCTCAAAACAAGCCTCTACTGAAGAATGGTCAGTTGTTTGATCTGCGTTGTGCAACACATGTTCTAAAATCTATTGTTTGGGATGCCATGGAGGCACTCCAGGATGTGACCAACAAAATTCGAGAAAGTATTAGGTATGTTAGAAGTTCACAAGCAACCCAAGGAAAGTTCAATGAGATTGCTCAGCAAGTTGGAGTCATTAATCAGAAGTGCTTATTTATTGATTGCCCAATGCGATGGAATTCGGCATATCTCATGCTTGACACAGCCTTAGAGTACAAGGCTGTCTTTTCTGTCCTGCAAGAGCATGATGCTGGTTATACAATGGCTCTATCAGAGAGTGAGTGGGAATGGGCAAGCTCTGTTGCTGGCTGCATGAAGCTTTTTCTTGACGTAATGAATGTCTTCTCAGGGAGCAAAAATCCTACTGCAAATATATATTTTCCGGAGATTTGTGATGTTCACATCCAATTGATTGAATGGTGCAAGAGCCCAGATGATTTTGTTAGGTCTTTGGCATTGAAGATGAAATCCAAGTTTGACAAGTTTTGGAACAAGTGCAATTTAGCTTTAGCTGTAGCAGCCATCTTGGATCCGCGGTTCAAAATGAAGTTGATAGAGTATTACTATCCCCAAATTTATGGCAGTGATGCCCCGGATTACATCAAGGAAATTTCTAATGGTATTAAGGACATTTTTAATGAGTATACTTCATGCTTAACTTCACTCGATCAAGATTCAGTGAGGCCTGGCAACTGCTTACCTAGTACTAGTAATGGGACTAGGGATAGACTAAGGGGCTTTGACAAGTTCGTCCATGAAACTTCACAAAGTCAAAGCGTAATATCAGACTTGGACAAATATCTAGAAGAAACGGTCTTTCCACGCAATTATGATTTTGACATATTGAATTGGTGGAAAGTCCACACGCCAAGATACCCCATCCTATCAATGATGGCACGTGATGTTTTGGGGATACCTATGTCAACCCTTGGACCAGAGTTGGTATTCAGCACCCGTGGCAGGGTACTTGACCATCATCGGAGTTCACTTACTCCAGATATCAGAGAAGCTTTGATATGTGGGCAAGATTGGTTGCAGATGGAATCAGAAGGTACATATGATTCATTAACATTCTTCATTATAAGGGTTATTTTAGAATCACAAAAAGTGAATCCGGCTGGTTCATTCCCATTTTATTGTTTGGTTTCCCAGAAAACCGAAGTTGAGTTTGGTTGGGAAATAAACAGCCTCACGTGCCTTATTTTTTGCACACGTGTGCTTAAAATCTATGATAAATCAACTAAAGAATGACTTTGCATAACTAAGCGTAAAACTTAGAAAAATTGTACTTACCAACCTCAATCTTGGTTGGGTCTCCAGATAGCTTGTTACTTTTTATGTTGGGTCCGTAATTTTCTCACACGTGCCTTTTCCTTGTATCAGAAACCAACCGATCCTCAAGACATTCAACTTTTCCCCTTCTCGTTGAAACAAATTAGTGTCCATGGTATGATTCTATTAGTTTTGCCTTTTTGTTATCTTGCCAAGACATCTTGTATTCTTTAGTAACTTTTTTTGCTGTCCTTCTCATTTTCTTTTTCTCTTTCAATTGTCTTCTCATGCAAGGTTGATGGTCAGATCGAATGAAAATGTCTGATTCTTTTCAGTTTAGGACATATTCCGATGCTGGTGGGCAGCGGTTAGATGAACCTCTGGTTTGCTTGTCCAAAATTTTCACTCAGACTAGACACCTAATTGTTTGCTTTTTGAATTGAAATGTACATTTTAGTAAGGAACTGGACACTTGCTCTGATGGTTAAATTGAGAGAGGCCTCCGTTTACATATCCCTTTATTGGTAACATTTGATTGTTGATTTCCGAATCAGGATGAGATTGAATTGGAGATAAAGTGTTGAGCTTTTTTTTCTTCGTTAATTTCAAGGTTTCCTTTTTTCTGGATTCACCTTTTTTTTTTTGGGATGCTTTAAGGGCCTAAGCCCAGAACCATACAGCAGCAGAGTTAACCCCCTTGCTACTGAACACATATGCCTTAACATAGGTGCTACTCCAACAAGTGGATTTGTTAGAAAAGAAACTTCCATTCCGCTACTGAAGCTCTCCTAGGCCATAAAATCAGCCACCGTATTATCTTCCCAGCTACTGTATTTGACCATCCATTCATCATTCCCATGCATGGGTCCTCGAAACGAGCTGATCAAATTATAAGACAAGTGATTGCATCTAGCCTCTTGAATTGCATTAACACATTCCAAGAAATCACTCTAGCACCAAACGAGGAACCTGAAGCTGCAAAGCCATCTTCTCTCTTTTTTTTTTTTTTTTTTGATATAGCAAAGCCATCTTCAAACCATGCCAAATCGCCCAGAACTCGGCAGTGAGTGGACTACAGCTCCCAATGCAGCCATTAAACCCGGACACCCAAGCTCCCCTCCAATCTCTAGCTTGCCCTGCAATGTTTGCTCCTTCATGAGTACTTTCAACCGATACTTGGCTTTTTTTTCTGTCTAGATTTTTTTTTATGTTCTGGTTAATTTTTTTTTTGTACTTTTTTGATTCATCTCGATGAGAGGAAATTAAAAAGTAAAAAAAAAAAAAAAAAGGAAGATGAAAAAAAAAATTACTTGCTGGTTTGTTAGTGTCTTTTGATCTTTTCTGATTTTTTTAATATTTTGAAAAAGAAATTAAATTTTTGAGTGATCCTTGCTTGAGACTCTGCAGGAAATCTAAAGAAAATATTGAAAGTGTTGACTTGCCAGCGCCAAAACCTGTCACAGACTCACAGGAACAAAGCATTCCTTTATTTGGTGAACAGACTGAATTCCAAATTATACTTGGTAGTCTGGAATATGGGAATTGAAGGTGGGTTAGCTAATACCATTTTGTTTTTAGTAGAGCAACTCCAGCAGGTTTCTTAAAGATGGCTTGTTAGCTATTTTGGTTAGTTTTTATTATATTTAAAGGTCCAATAGACTGTCTAAAGGAATTTGTATCTTGGTTACTTTTTTTTGGCTTGTTATATCTAACTAAATGTTATGACTCTTTAAATTATGCAAAGAGCAATATATAAAGTATTTTTAAAATTTGAATCGTTAACTAAAATAGAGAGTAATGTTAGATTACACAGAAAGCCTATCATATACACAATCTCATGCTTTATTTTATGATACTATAAGCAAGCATAGTATAAATAACCCTATGATATGTATGACTACTGTTATGCTATACACAATCTCATCCTTTATTTTATGATACTGCTAGTCTTTTCTATCACCATTAGCAATTTCATGTTTTCCAATCATCCCAAATCTTAATCTGAGATTTGAACGTGGTTTTCTGACATGAGATAAGAGGAGGATGATTATTTTCTGTTCATTTGATGGAGGGAGTGATGATCTAATGATTGGTTGGTTATATGGATATATTTTTCTGATAAGAGTGACGAACCACAATAGGGCATAAGTGGCGAAACCGAGTGGTTTAACCGAGCAGATCATAAATAGCTGAGCAAATTAAACCGAGCATAGCATGAATGGCCTTATCTATGATCGGGTTTGTCAATTTATTAGTTCCTTTAATTCATGCCTAAAATAGTGTTAAGGATCGCCTTATATAATTATCTAAAGGGCTAAGATCAATGAATAATTATCTTAAAGAGTTCATTTGACAATTTGACTTTAAGTCGGTTTTTGAACTTTAAGCCAAAAAGTCAAAAAAAAATTAGTTGAAAAAATAGTGACTTTTAAGTCACAAAAAAAGCCAAATAAGCTTAATGTGAAATTTCATAACTGTCTTTCAGCTTAAATGAGTTAAAATATGATTATTTAATTGAAATTTGTGTAATTTTATATGTAGAAGGATAAAATTAAAAATTATTATGATAAAAGCTAAAAAATCTAAAAGCAAATAGGCTAAAAATTTGGAGTTGAAAAATAAAATTTTTTAATTTTTAAGCTTTAAGTTAAAAGTCAAAAAGTTAACTTAAAATCAATAACCAAACGAATGCTAAATATCCATCTCATCTACTCCTATATAAAGAGTTCAACTACAAGGAGTAAGGATGAAATTTTATATTCATATTCTCTTTATAATTTTACTAAAATAATGTCAAAATCAGCAACATACCATTTATTCTTAATTATTTTACTTTCAACTAAACATCATTCGATACTAAAAATATTAAATTAGTAATTTAATTCATAATAGTCTGAGTATTACTAATCTTAGTACATTAATTATAGTACATTAATTATCGCATAAAAATAGTCATTAAATCAAACCAACCCTTAATACCCATCGAATTTCTTGATTGATTAAAAATATATGCCATGTGTTTTACTTAAGAATACTTAAAAACAATTTTGTATTGATGATAGTAGAAGCTCAAGGGTGGTGGAGATTTTGCGTGAGAATGCAAAGGGTGTGGGAGCCATAGCCATCAAGCAAAAGAGATAAAGGGACTCAACACAATTATCCCTAAAAAAAAGTCCAAGTGCACATATTTATATCACAAATATGATCATAAATTGGTGTATCTTAGATCTAAATCGGTGTATATAGTTGAACTGTTATTCTTCATAAATTTGGAAATCGATATTCGTACACTAAATTGAAAGAGGTAAAGTTTTTAAGAATTTCCCGCCTCCTCCATAGATTTGGGGACAAAAGAACTTAATTATCGTCATTCAACAAACAAGTTTTGTTGCGCACCACCCAATCTCCATAGTCTTAACTTACCGGTCATTTCGCATATAATTCAAATTATGCATTTTATTGATCTCAATGCATAAATCTTTTTGTTTATGTAAAAGATTCTCTTAAATTTATCGCATAGAATTAAGTGCATGAACAAAGCACAATTGTTTTGAAAAAATGAATAGTGTTGTCCACCTATTGTTTATTTTTTTAATGAAAAATGTGATTAATTCATTCATTGAACATATTCGATTAATTTAATCTTGTACATAAATGATTTATGCATTAGGTGCAATAAAGTGAAGAGAATTTCAGCTAAAGATCTAAAGTAACAAGTTTTAACGTACAAAATTCAACAATAAAAATTTTAACGCACAAGATTCAATTGCATGATTTTTTTCAAAAATACCCTAGAAACAGATAAATTTATTTATTTGCATATTTATGTTTAATAGATAAATTTATCTGTTTGCATATCAACACAAAATAATGCAAATAGATAAATTTATCTGTCTGCTTATTTATGCCTAATAGATAAATTTATCTATTTGCATGTCAACACATATAATGCAAACAGATAAATTTATTTGTATTCTTTATACATGTTTTGAATAGCACAGATAAATTTATCAGTATTCTTTATACGTACTTTCAATAAGATAGATAAATTTATCTGTATTCTTTACACGTACTTTCGATAAAAGACATATAAATTTATGTATTTTTTATACATGTTTTGAAAAGGCATAGATAAATTTATTTATTCTATGGTATTTTTGTTCCAAAAGAACATTGCGAGTTAAATATTTTATGATGATAGACCTTACTCGTTAAAATTTTTTATGTTAGATAAAAAACAGTAAACGGTCTATAAATTGAACTGTTCACCAATTTTTCGTAAAGTAAATAATTTGGACTAGCAAAATAGGATCAAAGTGGATTTCATAAGCTATTACTGTATGGTGTAATCCGAATTCCGAATTGCAGAGAAACTTAACCCAATTAGAAAAGCCCTTTTTGTAAATCTGAATTTTTTAATTTATTTTTAGGGCAGTGATATTCATGCTACAATGGGAGTGTTTGGGAAAGCTTCTGCTATTAGTTTTTAGCTTCCTACTACTGATTTTAAGTATAAATTATAATTTTTTTCAAATACCAACAACTTCTACTACAATTTTTAACTACTTTTTCTTCTATTTCAGTTACAAACTACAATTTTCACCAAACACTCACAACTTTGACTAAAAGCTACAATTTATAAGTTACTAGCAGTAGCATTCCCAAACACCCCCAATTCAATTTAAATACATTTTAATTGTTATCTTTATTTTGATAAAATTAAAAAAATATCCATCACTATAATACATTTCGGTATAAATTGAAAAATCTCGTTTATATACTAATTTGCATTAATTAATTTTTTAAAATAAGCTAAATGTTGTAAATAAATTTAAACCAATCAATTACACAAGTAGAAAATAAAGCAACTATAATCAGACACAAGATGACGATTTTTACGTGAAAAATTTCAAACCGAATAAAAATTATGAGACCACTCTAGGTCTTAAAAATCAGACATTGGTTACAAAAAAATTTTACAACCTCGATGTTGCATCCACAACCAATTGTAGTAAGCCTATTTTTGTCAAATTCATGTACACCAACTCTGTGCTTGACTGCCGCTGAAATTCATCACCGGACTTCAGATGCTGACGAACTTTTTTACCATACTTTAAACACTTGAAAATCCACTTAAACGACTCCACAAACATGAACAGATCATTGAAAATTTGATTCCTTGATGATTGACTTGACTGCGCGGAAGCTAAATGTTCATCAAGTTGTAGAAAGCTCTCTAGCGGCATGGAATTATGAATATAATGACGAGGCACTAAATATAAAACCTTATTTGTCCTATTTATAGCCGGTTGCCGAAAATCCTAACTGCTGCTGCACTTAAAAGCTATTGGGCATACGGACCACTCGATCAGTTTTTTGACCGATCATTAGTACTTTGCTTCAAAAATACTTCTCTACAGAATAGACGCATAATAGGTGCAGAAACCAAGACACTATATTGACCGCTTGCTTGATTGTTTGATCGGTTTATCGAGAATCGATTTGACACTGATTGCTGTATTTTGATGTTTTTAGTTTCATTTTTTGCTCCGCTGCAAAATAAAAACATCCCTTCAATAGATCAAGTGTCAAATATCAATGAATAAAATATAAATAATTTAAATAATAATTTGTCGCATATTTGTCAAAATAAAAAACAAATTTAGATCAATGTCAAATTTCTAACAATCTCCTCCTTTGACAATTCTGTGACAAAACCCAACAAGACAAATTATTCAAGTAAAACAAGCCAATAAAATCCATAAACTAAACATATGCACAACTCAAAATAAACTGACATGACACAAACACATAAACTTAATCTAACTCACTACTTATTCCCCCTCACTAAAGAAAACACAAAAAAAAACTTACTACTTACTCCCCCTTACTAAAAAAACACACACAAAAAATAACACATTAAAAAAAAAACACAAAACAAATTAACACTCTACCCCTAAATGCTCTCTCCCCCTTTTTGTCACAAATTGACAAACACAAGAAACTAAAACAAAATTTTTTGCGTAGGGTACATGA
Organism: Heliamphora exappendiculata; assembly: GCA_034768845.1. NCBI lineage: Eukaryota > Viridiplantae > Streptophyta > Magnoliopsida > Ericales > Sarraceniaceae > Heliamphora > Heliamphora exappendiculata. The sequence goes on from JAOTRH010000025.1 coordinate 4,816,224, forward strand.
TTAAGGAACAAGTACTTGATCCATGCATTTGTTTATTCACTTAAAATCAGAAAATCCAGTTGAGTTGATCAAAAACACACACATAATCCAAATAATCTATGTTCATATGTAGATGAATAAGAACATATTAGATTCTATATGAAACAAATCCAGACTCTAAAATCAAATTCTCTATGGAATCTATATATGGCTGAGTTACATTACTTATCAAAAGTTAAGACACTCACAAAGTCAAACTAGTTTTGACCCAATTCATTTTATAGATTAACTTCCCCTCAACTAAAGACTATAAAATTTTACTTTTTTTTTCTCTTTTTTTTTTTCATATTTTCATTGACGACTTTCACACTAGTACGAACGAAAATGCAAGATTCGCATAGGTAACTATTTTCTTAAGCTAAATATACAAAAATAAAAGAATGAGAGAGTTTAAACATTAAGTTCTTGTGTGTCGCCACTATAAGGTCATTTTGTAAACACTTAAAAAGCTGAAAAATAAGAAAGACCCATAGATAAATTTGAACTCAAGCGCGGAGGATCCATGCATCTATCAATGTTCAAATTGTGTATAGAATAGACTCAGTTCTGAAAACGTTCAATCTACTATGTACTAGATTATTCAAAAGTCAATGTCGTATTTAATCTCAAAGCCCTAAATTATAGAATTTTAGTCAAATGAAATAATACACAAATAAAGTACTCAATCCTTAATAAAGTTTTCTATATATTTTTAAAAAAAATTAAAAAAAAACTCAAACAAACAAATTATAAAAAAAATAATACCCAAAATAAACTGGGACTACGACTAGTTAAAAAGCTGTCTAGATCACTCTTTTTTATCTAAATTTTCTTGATTTTCAAATGCGCAGGTTCTGGGTAGAAGTCCAAATTTTTCTAGGTTGATGTGGTATATTAAATCTGAACATATTTTGGTCAAACAATTTAATGCAGTGAGATCTGATGTGTCCCTTTCTACCACAATGATGACAGATAGACACAAAAAATGTATTTCTATTCAAATGTATGTAGTTAGGATGTATATAACCAGTAGTACCACAATGATGATAAACTTGGATAAATTTAGCTGTTCTTACCTCATCATATAAAATGGTGAATTTGCCCGTCTGATACCCCCACTTTCCATTGATTTTTGCTGAAATACCAGCATGTGTTCTTTTTGAGCTCATTTTAATGGTTGTTTCTACTTTCACAAACCTTGGCGTGGACTTAGCTTGAGTTGGTTGACCGACTTTTTCTTTTCTTTTTGTTGACTTGCTCAAAGAAGCACTAACAAAATCTAACAAAATCCAATCCACACATATCTGTCACAGCTTTCTATATCCCAAACATGTCATCCAAAACCTTAGTGCTTGCATTCAGTTTCTTAAAAGTGCATTGAGCTTGTAACAGATTTTTTTTCAAATTTAATCAAATTTAATTCAAGATCAGTTTTTAACTCAATACAAGCATGCAACTCTTTTTCAAAAAATTCAATTCTTGTTTGTCTAGTTGACACAATTCAGACAAGTTGTTTATTTCTTTTTCACATTTTGCAAGTTTTTCACACAAAATCCTTCTGTCTGATTTTAATTTCAAAATCAGGTCTTGAGCTTCAATTAGCTCAAGTTTGACATTATCTATTTTTTTTCACGCAATTTGAATTTATTAACCAGTTTATAGTTCTGTTTGGTCAAACATTATATCAAACGTTGATTACAAAAAATTTTTACAATTCTGACGTTGCACCCACAATCAATGATAGTAAGTCTATCTTTTTCGAATTCATGTACACCAACTCTATGTTTGACTGCCATTGAAATTCACCACCAGGCTTCAGATGCTGACGGATTTTTCTACTAGATTTCAAACACTTAAGAATCCACTCAAACGACTCCACGAACACGAATAGATCGTTGAAGATTTTGATTCCTTGATGATTGACTTGACCGTACGGAAGCTAAATATTCATCAAGTTGTAGACTGGCTTGCAAGTATGTAGAATAATGTGAGAGGCTCTCTGGCGGCTAGGAATTATGAATATAATGATGAAGCACTAAATATGAAACATTATCTATCCTATTTATAGCCGCTTGCAAAAGACCCTAGCTGCTGCTGCATTTAAAAGCTGTCGCGCATACGAACCGCTCGATCGGTCTTGACATGTCCTCGGTACTTTGCTTCAAAAACACTTTTATGCAGAACAGACGCATAACAGGTACAGAAATCGAGACACTCTATTGACTGCTCGCTGGACTGTTCGATTAGTCTATCGAGCGGCCTGACATTTATTGCTGTATTTTGATGTTTTTAACTTCATTTCTTACTTCACTGTAAAATAAAAATATACTTCTAATAGACCAAGTGTCAAATATCAAAGAATAAAATATAAATAATTTAAATAATAATTTGTCACAAATTTGCCAAAATAAAAAATAAATTTAGACTAAGATCAAATTCCTAACATAAATACTTACACAGTGTCACTTATTCAGAAACATTTTTGTAACTTTGCCACCTAAAGACAAAACCTAGAGCGTGTTTTGATAAAAATAGAGTGTGAAATCACTAAGGGCCTATTTGGTTGCGTGTTTTCAAACTAATTTTCACTTTTCAATTTACAAAAAATTGAGAAAATCGATTTGGTTGAGTTTTTGAGCATCCTTTTTCAAAAAAATTGAGTACCAAATCAAAGAAAATTTTAAAAAATGAGAACAACAAAAATATGTTTTGATATTTTTTCAACTCATCGTCACCTCACATCCTCTTCGTCAAGTCTCGCCACCGCCGCCATCGAGTCTCTGCGTCGTCGTCGTCGTCCAGTCTCGCTGCCGCCGCCATCATCCTCTTGTCGTCGGCGACCCTAAGGATTCAAAACCCTAGTCGTCGTCGACCCAGAAAATTCGAGTCTCGTCATCCCTCAAAACACAGATCGAGTCTCGTCGTCCCTCAGTCGTCGTCTCCCAGAACACTTCGAACAGAGAAGATGACGACCTTAGAGCCCCGTCGAACTGCTGTCCCTCAGCACCTTGTCGTCATCCTCAAAACCCCTCGAACAGGTGGCAGCGTTCCAGTTTTTCTAACAAAATCAAACACAAACGCGACCCCCTCGAACAGAGATGACGACGACCTTAGAACTCCTCCCCGTCGGCATCATCCTCTCAGGCAGCGTGCCTTTCTCGTCCTCAGAACCCCTCGATCGTCCTCAGAACACCATCGTCATTCTCAAAATCCCTCGAACATGTGGCGTGCCTTCCTCGTCATCATAACCCCGTAGGCAGCAGCGTGCCTTCCTCGAACAGAGACGATCGTTGGCAGCATACCTTCCTCGTCGTTGATGGCGTCTCAGCCGTCAGCGTCGTTCCAATTTTTTGATTTGGGCCAATTAAAATTAGGGATTAATGTTTCTAAAAACAGTGCATCAAATGTAATTTTTTTTCTTCAAAATATTATAAAATTGTTTCTTAAATTAATTTTTATAAAATAGTTTTTAAATAATAATTTTAAAAAACATAACCAAACGGGCCCTAAATTTTTTATTTGTTTTAAACAAAGCCGAGGTAGACGATATTTAAAATTTGTTTCCAAATAGAGGTATTTCAGCAACTTATTTCCAAATAAAAGTATAGCCTTTTTTACTAGAGTTAAGAAAAATTCACAAAAAGTATAGTTAGTTTAAGGCTTTTTCGTCTTATATGAAATTTTATTATTTTTTTGTCAATTTTTTTACTTTTTTGATTTTTTGTAATAAGATAAATCTAAAAATTATCTTCGTTTAAACTAATGAAAAAAAATTAAAGACAAAAAAAAAATCATAAAAAAACTATCCCAAATAGAACTTAATTCTTATACTTTTTCTTTTCCCTTCATAAATGCATTCACAAATTCACGAACACGGGAAAAAGCCCTCCCATGTTCAATGTCAACGGGAGATTCTAAATGAACACATTTTTGTTAAATACACACCAAATGCTTCATAATACTGTATAAATGATTGTATATTTGAAAATAAGTGTGCGTACATAGCAAAGTTGTGCGCGCATTTAAAGTCTCCATACTCCGGAGGTATTTGAAAATGTTAAAACTAGTAATTTATAGATTTTAGTTTGTAATAAAAATTATAAATATTTGATAAAAATTATAACTTTCAGCTACAATTAGTAACAATAAACTAAAAGCTAGACCAAGAAGCTTGACAAAACACCCTCTCCATAAGTTTGTGCTCGTTAGTTGTTTAAGAAACACTGATTTCTTCAGACATTTCTAAGGTAGACTCCTTGAAAAAAAGTTCAAAGCAAAATGTTGAAAAGCTAAAAGCTGGGATAAGAAAAGGATTACTAGAAAAAGAAGAAAAGAAACCCGAACGTGGAGGCTAGCTCTGTTGGCGAAAGCTACCTGCCCCATGTTACCGCCCCAGGGTTCGACTCCTGGTCTATCATCGTCCCCATTCCCACTTAACCTACCCAAAAATAAAAAAAAAAGAAAACCTCAAATGATGACGATCCCAACTTGCCATAAGTACTACTCAATCTTTAGAAAGGTTCAAAATTTTGAAATTACAAGTGTTACAAGGTATATTGATATTTGCAAATCTTTCTCTGGAGAGGATGGTTCTTCGGAACTTTATTCAACACACCAAATCAAATCATAAGTCACTAGAAATTGGCTATATGAATTTTTTTCCCTTCATGCACTCTCTCAAGGGCAATATGCGCTAAATTTAATAAATTCATATCATTTTTTCCCACATCATCTTGTGCTAATTCAAGTCTTCCTCTTGTGCTAATTCAAGTCTTCCTCTCCCCTAAACATCGTCTGGGGTTTCCCCTCACCCTTTCTCTTAATTATAATAAATACAACATAAACCTTATTGGGATAATTTTCAACGCCGACATAAAATACATGCTCGGGGATCTAGAAAATATATTTTTATTAAACTTTCAACAATTTACAGAATCTGAAATTACAGAGAATGAAATAACAGGAAAACATAAATGGAATT
>JAOTRH010000025.1:4821322-4855814 GCA_034768845.1 Heliamphora exappendiculata
ATTTATTTTTTTACTAAAAAAAGTCAAAAAATTTACAAAAAAAAAAAATTAATCCAAACACAAGTTTATTCTCTAACTTTTATTTGATTTGAAATAATTTTTGCTTAATTTATATCATTCTCTATCGATTGATGTAGATTTCAAAATATAAATTTGATAAGAAAAACAATATATATATATATATATATATATAGAGAGAGAGAGAGAGAGAGGGAGAGAGAGAGAGAGAGAGAGGGAGAATTATGAAGTGGCCTTTTTAATTGAGATTAATTTATTGATAGAATTATAAAGAATATATTACACAAATATTGTAAAGCAGAACTACTTTTTACAATATTTAATTAGTGTGATATAAATAACCATTTAAAAAGATATGTGAAAATTTGGATGATCAATACTAATTTGAGATGCAGAATATTGAAGAGATCTACAATGCAACAAGTTTTCCACCAAACATATGTCATTAAAGTTATACTTGAGAAGTAATTATTTGATGCTTTCAGAATATCATGTAATAAGTTTACGAGATATTATTTTCAAAATATTATGTAATAAGTTTATTTGATATTTTCACTTAATATGTTAACGATAAATTTTATGATAAAAATATAATAACTCATCTTTATTGGATGGTTAAAAGATAAAAAGTAATTCATATTATATAAATTATAATTATTTATTTATTAAAAATATCACATAATATAGTGCCTATATAATATTTTAAATTACCTAATAATTTGCCCTAATCAAGGGAAATCTATTCCTTATGAAAAGGTTTCCCAAACTTGGATGGAGATAAGACTTAATTAATTACTGCTATCGGATAAGGAGAGGACTTTGATATATGAGAAAGGACATGAATTTTCTTTTGTTTTTGCACACTCTTGTATTAAATAATTAATTATATTAAGAATATTTTATTATTTTAAAATTTAAGAAATTCTCATAAATTAGATTTGTAAAACTTTATGAATATTAGATAATTTTCATATGTTGACCCACGTTATGAGAAAATTTTCATACCTTAATGTAGAAAATGGTAAGTTTTTAATACAAATTTTGTCAATTTTGTTGTTATTAGTTTTGAGTAATATAAAAACTTTTCAACGAACAATAACTCAATATAAAAAATATTTAACATAATTAAGGTGTTTGTCAAAATTATTTCTACTGGTTTATAGATTATAATTTGTAATTAAATTATGAGTGTTTGATAAAAATTATAATTTGTAATTGAAATAAAAAAATTAATTAAAAATTATAACAAAAATTGTAAGTATTTAAAAAAACTTATAACTTATAACTAAAATATGTAGTAAAAAAATAAAATACAATAACATTCCCAAACACCCATCACGAAAATTTTCTCCTTTGGTAACATAAAGCATGAAAAAGTTCTCATGTGTCATAAGTTTATATTTATATATATATATATATATATATATGATGTCATTAATCTAAATTTTAAGTAAAATAACTATTTATTAGTAAAAAAATTTCGGTGTAGAAGTCTACCAATACAATGAGAAGGTTTTTTTTTTTTTTTTTCATTACATGGATAATAGCCTAAGATATTATCTTTAAAATGTGTTTATAAATTTTAAAAAAGAAAAGAAAATTAAAAAAAAGAAGATGTAATCATATTTTATTTGATTTTTAGACCCCAAAAAAAAAAACAGAAGAAACAAGGCCCACACTCAATTTTTTTAAAAAAAATAATAAGAGGGAGATATATTGCATGATATATTCAGTATTCTAATAATTTAAAACATGTTAAATAGATAAAATTGAATCTTAAGTTGATTTCCTAGGTCTCTAATTAATATTCACCTAACATTTATATATTATAAGCTTTCTCACCGAACACATCTCGTTAAGTTACTTCCCCAGGGAATTCAATTTAATTGTCACCTAAAAGGTTTCCCTAACCTGTAGATTTGAGACCAAGATATATATAACTCTTAACCTGTGGTTGGACTAATTTTTTTAAAGTAATTTTTAAATTTTTTGATTTTTTAATTAAAAAAATAGGTGTCAAATTATGTAGAAAAAATAAAAAAAAATGAAAAAAAACCTAATAAGTCAAATTAGTTGATTTTTTTGTTAATTTTAAACCAAAAAACTTAAAAAATAAATTAGCCCAAATACAAACTTAATCATGTCAAATAAATAAATATATATAGGACAAGACTTCTAATTACATTGAAACTCGTAGTAGATATAGATATTGGATGAAGATATGACTTTTAATCGTATCAAATAAATATATAGAACAAGACTTCTAATCACATCCTACTTCTTGAAACTGTAAACTGTGTTATTATATATACACATTACGTTACCTTTAATTCTTATTAGAATATCGAATTCACTTGGTTTTCGGCTCGTTTTCAAAACTGTAATCATGAAGATTACGGTGCTTGCGTTGCTACGGCGGTTCTTCTGTTTGTTATTTTTGTCGTTTTTCCTTTTCAGATCGTCTGGTTTGGCCAAACAAGTGTACAGATCGGCCGTCGGTGATCCTGGAATGAGAAGAGACGGTCTGAGAGTGGCGATTGAGGCGTGGAATCAGTGCAATGAAGTGGGCGACGAAGCTCCTAATATGGGTAGTCCAAGGGTTGCCGATTGCTTCGACGTCCATAAATCAAAATCGTCAAGTCAGTTAATTCTTAGTTATTATTGTATAGTTTTTTCTGTTTTTTAATTTTTTAATATAAATTATGTACACTTTAATAATCTGAACTGTTCATATTGTACAGTTTATCATGTGAGTCATTCATATAAAAAAAATAGAGGATGAATATGATTTTTAAAAGTGTACTGTAATTTTTTTAAAAAGAATCACTATGATGTAACTATATAACTACTGATCTCCGATTAAACTAATTCTTTGTTTAATAATTTTTTAAATAAATTTTATAATATAAATTATTCGAATCATCGAGATAGTCTCACCTTCAATAATGTAAGAAAGATAGAAAAACGAAGATAGAAAAATGATTCCTCCGCATAACTTAAATGGTTCAAACTAGGTTAGTATATAATAATATAAGGAGCCGACTTCTATTCGGTCCATTAAATTAATTGTTCAGTTCAATTAATTTTGGACTTAAAATAGGTTTACTTTGATAATTAGGCTGATCACTATATTATTTTCGGTGCTTGAAAATTATTTATATTAAAAATTAAAATAATTATAGATCATTAAGTTTTTAAATAAATTATATTTATATTAAAAAATTATAATCTCATTGTAATTAAGAGAGAGAATCTGTTTAAAAGTATGTTAAAAAAACATCCCATGTAAACCCTAAAATCTAAATCAATAATAATGTGTTTTATTATTTTTTTTCCGCTGTTTTCGATGTTGGCCGAATCCCGTCCGGAAGAAATCAAGTTGATCCACAGGGTGAACGAGAAAGACAACAAGCTCGGTGTCTCGACCTTCCCATTCAAATTCTCACACACACCAAACCCCAACCTCTACGCAGCGTGGAAGGAGCTTTACCTGGGCAACAAATGCCAAGTCCGCGACCACCCAAGGCCATGGCAGTTCTGGATGATAATGCTCAAGAGCGGCAACATGGACACGGAAGCCGCCGCCTGCCCCGAAAACGGCAAGAAATCGAAGCCGTTCCCGCCGGAGCCCAGGTTCCCCTGCTTCGGAAAAGGGTGCATGAACATGCCGCTGATCCACCACGACTACACCAGGGTGGTGAAAAGAGGGCGGCGCCGCCACCACTGCGGAGGAGGTAGGAGGGTTTTGAAGGGGAGGTTCTACGGGACGTGGGATTTGGATGCGGATGTTGGGAAAGCGGCTACTGAGAACAACACTTCTTATTATTCGGTTACGTGGGAGAAGGAGGTGGGAAAAGGGAGCTGGCGGTTTCACCATTTGTTGAAGACGTCGGAGAAGTACCCGTGGTTGATGCTGTACTTGCGTTCGGATGCTACGAAGGGGCTCTCCGGCGGGTATCATTATCCGACGAGGGGGATGTCCAAAATTGTAAGTTTGCCTTATTCCAATGTTTGATATATATAAATAGCCCTCGTTTTCCTAAATTGTAATAATTTTGCATATTTTAGTTTTTTTTTGAATTTTTTTACTCACTTAATTATTTTTTCTAAATTCCCTTGTAGAGAGAAATCGAAAAAAAAAAACTCATAAAATAATATTTTTATTAAAGAGAAAAATAAACAATATTATAGGTAAAAAGTTAAATATGGTTTAAAGTAATTTTTTGGTAAATTAATTTTTAAGTTAGTATTTTTAAATATTGTTATTTGGATAAAAAGATAACTTTTTTTTTTTGTTCAAATTAAATAATTTTGTCATTTTTATATAGTTAAAAATAACAATTATATTTAATTAGTAGTGATACTAAATAAGTTATGAATAAGAGATATTATTAAATTTTAAAAGTTATAAAAATTTGAATAGAATATTTTAAAAATTAATATTTTTATTTGACTATTTGACTATTTAATTTTTTTTTCAAATGAACAATGTTGATTTTTTATTTTTTTGTGTTTAACCAAAAAGTTAAAAAGTCAAAGTAAGCCAACTGCCCCATAATTTGACATATTAATTTATTTTTGTATTTATTTTATATTTTAATACAAAATTATTTTTTTAATTCATTTAAAATAAAAAAAGTTAAAAAAATATATTAATTTGATTAATATTATGAGAGAATATCACTAAAAAGAGAAACAAATATATAATTATATTTAACAATATATTAATCAATAATGATTGATATCAATCAATGGGGGAGTGTATGCACATGTTTCTACTGCTAATTTTTAGTTTTTTTTGTTATAAATTTTAGTTATAAGTTATAATTTTGTTTAAATACAAACAATTTTTGTTATAATTTTTAACTTTTTTTTTTTATTTTAAATATAAATTATAATTTTTATTAAACTCGTATAACTTCTGTTAGAATTTACAATTTATAAGTTACTAACAGTAAAATTTTCAAACACACTAACTATAAGAGCATATAATAAAAACATCGTAGGTATATATCTTCATATTTATATTATTATATTAAGAAAGAAACTCATTTGGTATTTTTTAAAATTGAAGTCATGAATTTTATTTTTATTTAATGATACTTTTTATCTTGTTATAATAAATTAAAAAAAAAAGTTTAGCTAAAACAAAAAAATGCATTTAAGGCTTTTATGTGTGTGTTTTTTGTTTGTGTTTAGTAAATTTTTTTAATTATTTTTCAAAATAACTATATATTATTTTTAAATATGTCAGAATGTCTGAATTAGCAAACGACTATAATTTTAAATTTATTTTACCGTGATAAATTAAAAAATAAAAAAATAACTAAAAAAATCATTCATATAAAAAAATATAACTTTTTATTTCTCTTTTTTCTTACCCACCGCCGCCAACACGAAGGTTCCAAAGTCCCCGAACTTCAAGGTTCGGTTCAGTCTAGACATAAAGCGAGGAGGGGGTCCGAAAAGCCAGTTCTACCTCGTGGACATCGGAAGCTGCTGGAAGAACGACGGCCGTCGATGCAACGGCGACGTCACCACCGACGTCACCCGCTACAGCGAGATGATTATAAACCCGAACGTGGACTCCTGGTGCAAACCCGATCCCGACGGTCTCAAGTACTGCCCGCCTTATCACACCCTCCCCAACGGAACCCGGATCCACAGAACCGACTCCGAGAACTTCCCCTACGAGGCTTACCACGTTTACTGTACCCCGGGTAATGCCGAAAACCCGGAGGAGCCCTACAACTTCTGCGATGCTTACAGCAATCCTCAGCCTCAGGAAATACTGCAAATTCTGCCCCACCCGGCTTGGGGGGAATATGGGTACCCGACCGAGAAGGGTCAGGGTTGGGTCGGGGATCCGAGAACTTGGGAACTTGATGTTGGAAGACTCTCTCACGCGCTCTATTTTTATCAGGTACCTTTTACTTTTTGCGTCCTATCTTCTTTACATCAGAAAATCTCAAAAATTATTCCCTGTTTGGGTATGTCAATAATTTTTTCTTTGTTTTTTCTGAATTTTTTTAATATTTTGATTAGTTTTTTAATTTTTTTTTCAAATCATTTGAGTGAGATTAACTTAAAAAGTAAAAAATTTTAATTAAAAAATAAAAAAAATGTACTAAGACAAAAATAAGCAATATAAAATCTGACTTTTTTTTGACTTTTTTTAAATTTTATTTTTATATTTTGATAAAAAAAATTTATCAAAATTTTTTGATTAAATAATAAATAAATTTTACTAAAAACAAAAATAAACAACTTTAAATAAGCAAATGATCAATTATCCCAACCACGGCCTGTCTTTGATTCTGTTCTAAAATTAAAAATAGGTGGATTAAATTTATTTGAGTATTTAAATTTCACACACTCAATTCAATTTGATTTATTCATTTCAAATTCTGAGACATTTTAAATATAATTTTTTGGGCATGCAATATTAGAGAAATTGGCTTTTATTTAGTGTTTTTTTCAGAATTAAATTAAAATTAGATGGATTAAATCTACGTAGCAATTTGGATGTAATGAACTCAACTAAGCCTGTGTTTGTGTTAATTTTTTTAAAAAGTTTTTTTGACTTAAAAATTACAAAAAAAACTAACTAGTTTGGCTTAATGTAGTTTTTCTCACTTTTTTTTTATATAATTTGATATTTATTTTTTTTATTAAAAAATTTAGAAATTACGGAAAAAAAAATAATCCTAGGCTAAGTTAATTTATCGACAAATTTTAGAATAATTTTGTGGGTATATAATATTAGAAACATGGTCTCTTCACTCTTTAAATGGAACGAACTTGTCCAATTGGGCCAATTTTAAACCCAAAATGAGTTTATTTTTGATGTTTCTGTTGTTTATTTTATTATTAATTATTTATATAAAAAATCAAATTGAGATATCCTTAAGTACATAAAAATTATATTTTAGTAAAAAAAATAAACATTGTCTAAATTTTATCATTTAATTTTTGAACGTAAATATAATTTATTCATATACTTAACGATATCTGATCATCTTTGTACGTTTTGCATAAATAATTTACACAATAAAAAGTTAACTCAATTTATTAAATTGAACCTATTTTAACCCAAAATAAGCCTAAATGAGTCCAGTTCATTAATTTAAAGACATGAAAAAAGTTTTAAAAATACAAAAATAAAAAATGTCTGAATTTTTTAAAAAAAAACGTGTGTAAAACTAAAAATTTATTCCAAACGGAATGTTTTATCTTGGGCTTAAAATTAACGTTTTATTTTTTATTTTTTCAGTCTCTACGCATTCTAAGTACACTAATTTTTTTTAATCTAAAATAATTATAATATTTTTAATTAAAAAAATTATTTTACTTAAAACATAAAGAGTCGTGTGTCGGTATCTTATCACTACAACTTAAAACAAAAAAATAAGAGCATATTATACGTTTTAACAAAAAAAATAAAAAAAATTATATTCTAAAAAATTAATCGAAACACTTTAATTTATTTTAACTTTTTCCTAAAAAAAATAAATCTTTAGACATTCTAAATATAAATAAAATTTTGTTTGGCAAAGAAATTAAAGCTCGGTTTTTTTTCTTTTGTCTTAAAACCAAAAAAGTTCAAAAAGTCTCGTTTGATTGCAGGATCCTGGCGCTAAAGCTGTGGAGAGATATTGGCCGTCGATTGACTTGGGAACCGAAATATATATGAGCCACAACGGAACCGCGGAGTGGACCGTTAGTGACTTCGACATTATCATTCCAAGACGCCATCATCATCATCATCATTAACAACCTCTCGCGGCCAAACCTACGAGATTAGAGATTTTTTGCGGAGTAGCAAGTGACTGACTAGCTAGCTATAATCTTAGGTCGGTTTAGGATGTTTAAAAAGTTTTGGTTTTAGAGGTCTGGTTTTAATTAGTTAGATTTTTTTGGAATAATTGTTTTGAGATTTTTTTTAAAATTTTTATTTGTTATTAAAATATTTAATATATTTTTAATTTTTAATTTAGAATTATAGTATTTGAAATAGCAATGTCTTTTCTCATATTTGAAGACCATTGGTTGTGCCTTTCATTGCGTGTAGATCATGAATTAAGAAGAACTAAAAATTTATAGTTTATTTTTTTAATTTTCTTAATTTATTTTTAAAAAAATATAAAAGATGAAAATATTAAATTATTTTAAAAAATTTGTGTAAATAAAATAAAATATCACAAATGCTTCACCAACTTGGGTGTTTATTTATTATAATAATACATATAGAGTTGATTTTTTATTGGGAATATTAATGGAGATATTCGGCAAAACTACTATTTGTAGTTTTTAGTTTTTTGTTATTAATTTTAGTAATAATTTATATTTTTTTAAGCACTCACAACTTTTGTTACATGTTATAACTGTTTATTTTTTTAGTTAAAAGCAAACATATTTATCAAAAACTTATAACTTTTGTTGTAAATTATATTTTATAAATTAATAATTTTAATAATATCAAACACCACCATTAGTAGTTTTATTTGAAAGAAATTAAACACACAAAATATTTTTTTACAAATATATTTTTTAAAATTTATAAAATAGTTTAAAATTCTAGCACGAATGAATTACATGAGAAATTGTTAAACTCTAATAAATCCTTTAAAAGTTTTTTACATAAGATTTTGGAATTAACCAAAACATTTGAATATTATCACTTCATGGATTAAATTATTAGTTTTTTAATTCATATAAATTACATTCTTATTCCTCCATAAAATCCCCTCATCCAAACACGATCTAAGGATATGGCTTAGTGGAAGACACGGATTTGTTTTGCTGCAATAAGGATACAGTTTTGTTAGATACACTAAAATTTCGTACACAAGTTTATTAAGGTGGTGTTTAGTAATGTTAAAATTAGTAATTTATATATTATAATTTATAATAAAAATTGTAAATATTTGATAAAAATTGTAATTTATAATTAAAATTAAAAAAAATAATTATAAATTATAACAAAAATTATAAGTATTTAAAAAAATTTATAACTAAAATTAATAATAAAAAATTAAAAATTACAAAGAGTAGCTCTTTCAAACACCCCCTTCCCTCAGTCTCACACATTTACGTGAAATAGTTAGGGATTGATTAACAACTAACTTAAAAATTATTATTTTTTGTTTATTTATGTTTTCAAACAAAAACGCTTATTTGATTGAACAAAAACGCTTATTTGGTAAATTTATTTTTTAGTTGACTTTTTAAAAATTAATTGATTAGGTTTAAAATATATTATTTTTTTACTTTTTATTCAAATTGGACTGTATTGTATTTCTATATAATTAATTATAACGATTATATATAATTAACATTGTCAGTAAATAAGTTATCAAATAAGTGTATTATTGACTTTTAGAATGGTATGAATTTAAGTAAAATATTTTAAAAATTAATATTTTAATTTTAATTTTTAATTTTTTTAACCAAACAAACTATGTTAGTTTTTAGTTTTTTGACTGGAAGAAAAAAAAAATTTTGCCAAAGAAGACCTTAGTAAACTTGATGTGTACAACAATACAAGTTTTAGTGGACTTGGGGCTTGTTATTAGCTTGCTTAAAAGTTTTTTTTTTTTTTTTTTGTATTTTTAGTTAAAAAATTAAATTATGTTTAAATAAGTTATTTAATAAATTGATTTTTTAGCTAATTTTTTTGACGAAGTTAATTGATTGGATAAAAAATTAATTTTTTTATTTTTTTAGTCAATTTAGACAGTATTACCTTTCTTTATAATGAATTATTATTATTATACATAGTTGACATTATTAATAAATAAATTATTACATTATTGTATCATTTGGGGTGAAGGAGGAATCGTATCATTTAAACCGTCTTTTAAAATGTAAGAACATAAATAGAATATGTTATAAATGAGTGATTTTATTTAGTTTTTTAATCTTTTTACTTTTTGTCAAACAAGTTATGAATTTTTTTTTTTTTGTGTGTGAGAGTTTTCTCCTTCTTATGCTAAGGTTATTCTCTCTCTCTCTAAACAAATAACTTATTATATTTAATATATTTTTTTAATTAATTTTATATCAAATTTATAATAAATTTAAGTATTCTTATCTTTTCTAATTAGAAAAAGACTTTAGTTATTTGAATTTTAATTTTTTATTATATAATTTTAGACCCAATTACAAAATAAACATACTATGCCTTCAAATAATAAAATGCACATAATTATCAAAAGTGAAATCATTGATATTCTTTTTTTTTTTCTCTTTTTCCAATGTAACTTCTGTACAATAATTTATATATTACTTTAATTGGAGTATTTTTCTATTACTGCTAAATTATTATTCGTGGACTGGTCTATTGAAAACAATTAATTCTTAGTGATGATGTTGGGATAACTTTAATTATGCTCTAAGAACTTAAAAATTCGAAAAAATTCTTGAACCAATAGAATGCTGGCTAAATACTTTTTTTTAATGCATAAGTTGGTGCTATGTGTACAAATATATGATTATGATTTATCTTAAGAAGAGTTGCTATGTGTACCTTTTTACGAGTAGAGTGACACCTTTTACATAGGGGTTAGTGGGTAAAAATTTCGAGATCAATTATCGCGAGATTAAGGTTGACTCTATACATCTTGCTTCGGTGATTTAGAGAGTTGATTTTGTTTAGAATATGTTTTCAAGCAAGATTTTTGGTGTTAACCGAGAATTAAGAGTCATTTGTATTTAAATCTTTGAATTAATTGAATGAGTTCTTTAAACTCAACCACATGGCCCAATTGAGCATGTCAATAGAGGAAAACCTATCGACCGACCATATCAGTCACTCGTGATTAACTTTTCTTAGTCCTTTGTTTCAAAATTTTTTTTGTTTTTATGTCATTAAATTAGCTAATTGAGTCCTTTAAACTCAACCACACGGGCACCCTAGTGTGTTTTTAGCATGATT
Organism: Heliamphora exappendiculata; assembly: GCA_034768845.1. Taxonomy (NCBI): domain Eukaryota; kingdom Viridiplantae; phylum Streptophyta; class Magnoliopsida; order Ericales; family Sarraceniaceae; genus Heliamphora; species Heliamphora exappendiculata. Next base: position 4,832,277 of record JAOTRH010000025.1, read on the forward strand.
GAGCATGCCAATAAAAGAAATCTTACCAACCGATCTATCAATCACACATTATCCAACTTTTCTTAGCTTGTAACTGATTGATGGGTTCCAACCAGATATACCCATATCACTTACTAATGAGAAAGGACAATGTCTACAATAGACACGTTTGATATTATAACAATCTAATGAAATTTAATTATTAATACAATTATAAATATAAGTTATATCATGGGATTAAGAAGATGGATGAATGTTTGGGAGAATTAAATAGAATGAGATTAGGGAGGATATTGTGAAAATTGAGAATATTATGACAGAAAGATTTCAATTGAGAAATTCCCTAAATGCATTTTTAAAATTAAAATGTATAAATCAAATAATAAACTAAAAAACATGTGGGGCCATGCACCTCCTACCATGAAATCCTTTTTGCAATCAAACACGAGATTAATTAATATTCCGTGATTAGTTTAGAATGGATTGGATTATTGATAGGAGTTTCAGAATAAGTTATAATACGAATGTTGCTTGAATTATAGTTTATAGTAGAAATTATGAGTGTTTAGTATAAATTATAATTTATAATTGAAATAGAAAAAAATATAGTTATAAGTCGTAACAGAAATTGTGAGTAATTAAAAAAATTTATAACTTCTAACTAAAATTAATAACAGAAGACTAAAATTTACTCAGTAAATTTGTTAAATACCTTTAAAATAAAAAAGAATAAAGTAATTGAATAAAATACTGGCTAAAATATAACATTGAATTTGAATAGAATTAAAAATGACAAGTTATACTATGGGATAGATGGAAATAAGGTTTTTAAATAGGGTTCTATACTTCAGATTTATAGAAGCATTAAGAAAGTCCCTAAGCATCGTAGAAGTGAATTCATTCTAACTGTTCACAACGAGCATACTCCTGAAGTAGAGCAGGTTCGGGAATCCTCCACTACTGCAAGCTTTAGGCCGACTTTAGGTTCAATCTCGACAATGTTTTGCACCTTTTCTTCATCGTTCTTAGCGTATGAATCAGCAGCGGTGAGGGATGGTGAGGCAGAAACCTGATGCCCCTAGAAAGCGAGGCTAATTTCGTCGTCGACGGCGACAGCGAGGGGCTAGCAGAGCTTCTCGAGCTCGTCCAGGGAGGTGGAGGCGGAGGGCTTGGAGCGAAGGAAGTCTTCCTGCTCCTTTTCGATGGAGTTTTTAATTTAGTTACGATTGGGCGTTGAATTCGAACTGGGGCTTTTTGGTTTTTTCGCTTGGAATCAGATTGGAGTTCGTAGAGCTGATGCAATGGAAGATAATGCAGCAGCTCTGCACACAGCTATGAACTCAGTAGAGGCAAACTTCTAAAGGGACATAATGGCCCGTTTGGGTTCGGATAAATGACTTATTTATTTATTTATTTGTTTATTATGAAATAAGCAAAAACATAAATAAATAAGTTAGTTTGATTAACTTGGCTTTTAAGTGACTTATTTGCTTATATTTACTTATCGACTTAAATAAACAAATACGTTTGGCTAAATCTTAGTTTAAATCTTACTTGTTTGACTTATTAACTTATTTGCTTAAATTTTATTTATTTAAATTTTTAAACAAAATTTGCTTGTTTAAGGCTAAATAAGCCAAATAACCAAATAAGAAATTTATCCAAACGGGCCAATAAGTAATTATCAGGGGCAAAATTGTTATCTGGACTTTAAAAAACTTAGCATTAGAATTAATTATTTTACAAATCTTTTTAAAAAGATTAATAATTAATTAACCCTATAATTATATATGATAGAATTTCTCCCCTCATGTTTGGATAGGGATAAAGAAATATAATTATTTTAGTCTGCTGGATTTAGTTTTAAAAAATAGTTAGAAGAAGTTTAGCCTTGAGAATTCCACCATTCAATTTCAGGTGTAACTCATTTAAAGTATCTCCAAATCTTAATTTCCATGTTTATACCGTAGCCAAACGCATTGCTAAATATAAAAAAATGCTGTATATTTATTTGTTCCCCAAATACTTTTTATTTTTATTTTTATTTTATCTAACATGACTGTCTTTAAAAATAGAACGACATTTTTCAATAAAAGAAATAATCATTTTTTTAAATATTTTAAATTACAATATACTTATATATTAATAATTAATGAATTATTTAGCACTTTATTTTAAAAATACAAAATGTTAACTAGTGTGGGCTTTATTAAAAAAAACAAAAAGAAACTAGTGTGGCTTCCTATTTTTGTTATTTTTTGGGGATAAATCCTATTGATAATTTGACTATTTTAGTAAATTATAATATTAAATTTAATTATTTGTGTTGACTATTTTATTTTTTAATTAAAATGAGATAGATAAAATAAAGAAGATATAGAATGTTAGAAGAGAAAAATAGAAGAAAAAAAAAAGAGTTAGAGTTAATAAGGAAGAGAGAGATAGAAATAATAAAGAAGAGAGATTGTTAAAAAAAAGACATTATAACATAGGAGACAGAGAGAACATAGAGAGATGACAGAGAGGGAGAGGGAAAAGAGAAAGTGAATATTTAGTGTATTTTTTAATTTTAAAATTATATAATTTTTATTATATATATATATATATATAACTCTATCTGTATAGTGTTTAAAATATTATCTACTATACAGTTATTGGTCCAAGTTTGGAGAAATAAAAAAAGTTGTACGTTAGGTAGTTAAAAAACTCGTTAGATTTCTATGAACATAAGTAGTTGAGCCCAATTCATTGGGATAAAGGTTTAAAAATAAAAAATTCTTATTTTTTAAAAGAAAATGTGAACTTTCTCAATTTCACAAATTAGAAATGAGGAAATCCTCTATTTTTTAAACTAGAAAAATTTATAGAAAATAAAGAACTTCTAATTTTTACACAATTATATTAGGGTTTTATTTTTTCAAAATATAATCTATCTTATTTTTTAATATTAACTAGTAAGATTTGAAAGCTCCTATTTAGAAAATAAAAAATACTTTAGTGAAAATGAGGATTTTCTTGTATGTATTTCACTTGTTGAAAAGAAAACATATTTCTCATAAAATATAATGAGAAGTTTTTTTCTTGATTAATTAATGTCTAAAAATTGAATAAAATTATAATATAATAAAAAATATCATTTTATTTGATTTTCTAATGTGATTTACCTAGTTATTCGTTTACTAGTTTAAAATGTAAGATTTATCATTATTTATTTGTTCAATTGATAAAATTCTCAGTTAATGTTTAAATGAGATTTTTTTTTTAATTTTTTAAAATCTTCATATTCAATATTGATATTATTTTATGTATCCAATGAGAATGTTCTAAAAATAAAAGTATTATTAAATAAGAATATATATACTAAAAATTATGCAATTTTATATTTTAAAAATAAAACTAATTACATAAATATTTTCTCTCTCTATCTCATCTTTAATTCTCTCTATTTCTCTCTCTCTCTCTCTCTCTCTTTTTTATTTTCTCTCTCTCCCTTACTCCTTATTCTGATTGAGTATATTTTATGAGTTTTATATCAAAGAAAAATTAATTAAAATATAATTTTTTATTATAATATTTTTTTTATTATAAAATATTTTACATAAAAACAAACTAAATATAAATCCGGAACAAAATGAGGCTATGCTAACGCACATTATTCTTTTCAACTTGAGTTAATATGCAAATTATAAGGTGCTTAGAATATTATATAAATAATATTGCATAATATTTTTTATAAATAAAAATATTTGATGTAAGAAAGTACATTATTTTTGTCTCTCCTTTATTTAATAGAAGGGATTCAATACTATTTCAACTAAAATAATTTTTTACTATATTATTAAATAAAAATAAAAATAAAAAAATTTCGTATACCATATAATATAATAAAACAATAGTTACTCTCTCTGGTCTCCGGTCCTTTATTGGACTAATGATGTCCTATTTTGCCTCTTTTAGATTCAAAATAAATCTATTTTGATATTTTAAATTATTTATTTTATTATTTTAAAGGTATATATTATCATTATAAAAAATTAGTTTGATTAGATATAAGTAACTGTCTTAACAAATTACGATTATATTACTTAAAATAAATTGTAATTTTTATTTATTTACTTATTTTATTAATACGTATATAATTTATTAAATCAGTTACTGATATTTAATTAATTTAATTTTTTATAATAAATTATATATCTTTAAAATAATAATAATAACAATTCAAATTACCAAAATGAGTCGATTATAGACCAAAATAAAATTCAAGTTAACCCGTCCAGTCCCGTGAGCCATCCTCATAAAATAACTACTCCGATTAATAAGCACATGACTCAACTCGCGTCCCTACTTCAGCGATGACATCATTATGTTGACCCAATTCGATCGCACTCACTCGCTACTTCATCCATGACGTCATCTTATCATCCTTCTCCCAAACCCTAACAGTATATATACTTTAGTGATTCGTGCGAGCATTAAGGAAATCTCTCTGTCTCTCTGTCGAATTCACTGGTGTAAAGAAGCTTTAAGTTGCTGGAAATGGTGAAATCAGCGGAAGAAGTACATCCAGTGAAGGCATTCGGATGGGCAGCCAGAGACGAATCTGGCGCGCTCTCCCCATTCACTTTCTCAAGAAGGTACTTTTTCCCTTCCTCCTCTTTCGTTCTTATTTGTTAGAAAGGCATCCATTCGATTTTCACTATACCAAATCAAAATAAGTCTTGTTTAATCAATTGAATTCGGCTGTGAACTATATCTTTAGTTATTCTTTTTTTATAAATTACTATCTTTTCTTAATACAATTTTTATGTCAATTTAAGGTGGTGCTTGACGAAATTGCTAGTTTATAGATTATAATTTGTAATAAAAGTAATAAGTATTCGATGAAAATCGTAATTTATAGTAAAAAAAACTAATTTTAAATTATTAATATTTGTAAAAAATTATATATTATAATTAAAATTAGTATTTTTGTCAAATACCTCCTAAGCATGTTCCACCCTCAATGTTTTCATTATGCACGATCAATTCCACCGTAAGTGTTTTCATTATTCACGATTTTATCATTGGTGCGTATTTTATTAGTGTTTAAATTGGTTTAGATTGTATATATCTAAATTATTATAATCTATTTTCTCTTAGTTTATTCTTAATTGATGCACACGATTGTCCTCAATTGTCTGTTTTTGGAATTGAAATCAGGTGACTAATTGAACATGTATGTATGATCGAGATTGCAGGGAAACAGGGGATGAAGATGTGAGGTTCAAAATCATGTATTGTGGAATATGTCACACTGACCTTCACCGAATCAAAAACGACTGGGGGGGCTCCAATTATCCCCTCGTCCCCGGGTATGAAAAATGTACCTTCTCTTTTCAATTTTTGAAATGTTCTCAGATTCACCATCTCAATTCTACCCTTTCTCTGTTCTTGGTTTTCTTTATTATTTTATTTTTATTTTTGATAAAATCTTTTTGTGTCAAACTATTATGGTGGTGTTTGGTATTACTCAAACTAGTGGTAACTCATAGTTTATAGCTTATAGTAGAAGTTGTGAGTATATGGTAAAAATTGTAGCTTGTAGCTGAAATATAAGAAAAAATAATTATAAGTTGCAGCAAAAGTTATAGGTGTTTGAAAAAACTTATAATTTATAGTTAAAATTAGTACTAAGAAACTAAAAACTACTAGAAGTAGTTTTACCAAACACCTCTAATAATTTTTTGGTCTCTTTATATCAAGACAAACTGAAAAAATATTTTTTCTAAGATATATAAAAAATATTTTAAAATAAGCCAAAATAAACCAATAAACTACATTTTTTAGTCGGGTTGGCAACTAATTTAAAAGTTTGTTTTTTGAGTTTTTAGTCAAAAACTAAATTAGGTTTAAAGTCAGTTATTTAATAAATTAGTTATTTATTTCTTCTATCTTTTGTTCAAACTGAGTACTATTGTCGTTCTATATAATTAATTATTTATAATTGATACTGATAATAATAAATTATTAAATATGAGTATCATTGTCTTTTAGAATGAGTGAAAATTTGAATATGGTATTTTAAAAATTAGCATTTTAATTTTTAAATTTTTTTTTATATTTTTGTTCAAATTGAGCACTATTGTCGTTCTATATAATCGATTATTTATAATTGGTACCGGTAATAATAAGTTATCAAATATGAGTATCATTGTCTTTTAGAACGAGTGAGAATTTGAATATGGTATTTTAAAAATTAGTATTTTAATTTATTTTTTTTTGCCAAACGAATTATGTTTTTTTTTTGTGTGTATTTTTAGCTAAAAGTCAAAAACAAACTGTAACTGCTCATCATCGCCTTTATATTTTTTATTTTCATATTTAGTGAAGTTTTTTATAGAAAATATATAACCGAACAAAATTTTTTTTAAAAAATTCAAAATTAGCAAAAGTTGCACAAATATTAATAAATTCATTTTGAAAAATACTTGTACACAAATAATCAATCGCAAAAATCACATAAGGTTGATCTTGGTCATCTAATTTATATTAAAATTGATCAATGTAATAAATTTCAGAGTAAATAAATAATCAATATTCAATTTTTGTAATTAATCTATAATTAGTTGTGTACATAGTATTACTGATCCATTTTACTCACATCCGGCATTTCTATCATCAACTCAATTCAGGCATGAGATTGTGGGCGTGGTAACCGACATCGGGAGCAAGGTACAAAAGTTCAAAGTTGGGGACAGAGTCGGGGTCGGCTGCCTGGTTGGAGCATGCCATTCATGCGACAATTGCACCGCCGATCTTGAAAACTATTGTCCCAAAAAAATACTGACCTACAACGCCACCTACGTCGACGGAACCACCACGTACGGCGGTTACTCTGACCACATGGTCACCAACGAGCACTACGTGGTCCGGATCCCCGACAACTTGCCTCTTGATGCAGCCGCACCCCTGCTTTGCGCAGGCATCACATTGTACAGCCCACTTAGGTATTTCGAGCTTGACAAGCCCGGTCTGCATGTGGGCGTGGTGGGTTTGGGCGGCTTAGGCCACGTTGGGGTGAAGTTTGCCAAGGCTTTTGGGGCTAAGGTGACTGTGATTAGTACATCGCCTAGCAAGAAGAAAGAAGCCATTGAACATCTTGGTGCTGATTCGTTTTTGGTCAGCCGGGACCCGGAACAGATGCAGGTAACAATTTATTTTTCTAGTGTTTTTATGAAAAGAACAGTTTAGTAGGAGTGATTATTCGGTGGCCGAGGGAAAAGGCTACGTGGTACTTAAATGCATCTGAACACACCGCGATCATGTAACGTCCACTTCTACTTTTCTCTAATGATTCGAAAAGTAAAGAAAAATAATCAAAAGACGGAAGGGTCCAATAAAGACAAAGTAAGCAAAATCCCACAAATTAGCACAAAGGAGGCAAAATTATCTACCACGAAGATAGGGTTTTCATAATTTGAATAAATTTGAACCCATAACACTCAAATCACAATGGAGCAATAGACTACTTCACGATTTGAATCATTTCAAAGTCATAATGTCCAAATTGCAATAGGGCAATCTTACCGTTGTAGAATTTCTTCTGTTTATACTAATTCTTATATATGTCTCGTTGTTGGATGTGCATAGGCTGCCATGGGCACAATGGATGGTATAATTGATACAGTCTCTGCAGTTCACCCCCTCCTACCATTGATAGGTCTGCTAAAGTATCACGGGAAGCTCATCATGGTTGGTGCACCCAACAAGCCACTTGAGCTGCCCATCTTCCCTCTGCTTGTGGGTAAGCCTTCGATATTCCTACATTTCTTAATATGAATTCCCAAGTGGGTGGAAATTGAAAATGCAGTGTTGATATGAAATTTTATTACTGCAATATGTATGACCAGTGGCGTCATGTGCTGACTCTTTTGCTGATTTTGCTCGTCTAACCTGAAACGTGGAATGGCAGGGAGGAAGATAGTGGCAGGAAGTGGAATCGGGGGGTTGAAGGAGACGCAGGAAATGGTTAATTTTGCAGCTAAACACAACATAACAGCAGATGTCGAGGTCATTCCAATAGACTACGTGAACACCGCCATGGAACGCCTTGCTAAAGCGGATGTTAGATATCGATTTGTCATTGATGTTGCGAACACTTTGAAAGCTGCCTAGTTAGCCCACGAGGCTCCTCAACATTTTGTTTCCCTTTGAGGCTGCGTGATGGTTGAGGTTTACAATTATACCTTGTGGTTTTAAGAGTCCACGTGCTGAATATTATGTGTCATACGTTGTATATTGTTGCATCATATTACATGCAACATATTGTAAGAGCAATGGATTACGTGTTTTGAAAATTGTCTCTTTCTAATGCATTGAAAAACGTTAGATATGTCTTGAAATTTTTACATAATTTAACAAATTTTAATGTATTAAAACATAAAGACATTTTTAAAACAGAGATTCTTTGCTTTATTGCAAGTGATAGTTTGAATAAACGAATAAAGTTTTGGATGAATGTGAGCTTGAAATTTTGGAAATGCTAGAATAGTTGTCTCCCGGCAATGGAATGTTCATACATGATTTGAGAGGCTTTTCATACCAATAATGTTAAGTTTCTCATTTTTCTTTATTTATTATATGATGTTGCACATTCACAACTATTAAACATTAATAAAAAAATTTTGAATTTTATTGTACTAGAAGATGGAAGTATGCAATGTAAGAAAATGTGAAAATGAAGTACTATAGTTTTCATAATCAATGGGTGATTTAGATGGAATTTCAAGTAAATTAAAATTGCATTTAGCCTATCCTAAACTATGCCTATTGCCTAATTGTCTTTGAAAGCGATAATAATTTTCTATCAAGAAGTGCATATCTATGCGTAAGGATGAACGCATAATTTTAATTTAGAATGGATAAATTATTCTTTTAAATTTTTAAAAGAGCGTATACTAAATTTTTAAAAAAAATCTTAGAAGGGCCAACTTATATAATTATGAAATATTTTGAACTTATACTATTATAATAGTAAATTTTTTCAAATTCACTATAATAGTAAATTGTTTCAAAATCTTGGGAAGAAAGCCGCCCTCATCCGCCCCCTCTTAAGTCCATCTATGTCTATGCGATCATAGACAAATTCACTATAATAGTGAATTTTTTTAAAATCTTAAAAAGAAAGTCGCTCTCATCTGCCCTCTCTTAAGTCCATCTATATTTATGCGATCATAGATTCACGGTATGTATATATACAAGTTTTGTGGGAGGAGTAATGAAAAATGTGCTTTCTTTTTTCAATTTTTTGTGATGTTCTCAGATTTAACATTCACCGATCTCAATTCTACCCCTTTCTCTGTTCATGGTTTTTTTTTAATTTTATTTTATTTTTATTTTTGGTAAAAAATTTTTTTGTCAAACTATTATATTTTTTGGTCTCTCTATATCAAGACAAACTGAAAAAATATTTTTTTCCCTAAGATTTAAGAAAGGTTTTGAGAAAAGCTAAAATAAACTAATAAGTTATATTTTTTTGCATGGTCCGCAATTAGTTTAAAAGTTTGTTTTTGAGTTTTTAATTAAAAAACTAAACTAGATTTAAAATAAATTATTTGATAAATTAGTTATTTTTTAAAATTTTTAATTCAAATTGAACAGTATTATCGTTTTATATAATCAATTATATACAATTGATATTGGTAATAATAAGTTATCAAATATGAGTATTGTCTTTTAGAATGAATGAGAATTTGAAAATAATATTTTAAGAATTAGTGTTTTAATTTATCTTTTTAGTTTTTATATTTTTTTGTCCAACGAATTATGTTGATTTTTTATGCACTTTTAGCTAAAAGTCAAAAACAAACTGTAATTGATCGTCATGGCCTTTATATTTTTTATTTTCATAATTTGTGAGTTCTTTTATAGAAAATATATAACCGAACAAAAAAAATTTTAAAAAAATCAAAATAAGCAAAAGTTGCACAAATTTTGATCAATTCATTTTGAAAAATACTTTGTACCCAAATAACCAATCACAGAAATTACATAAAGTTGATTTTAGCCATCTATTTATATTGAAATTGAATAATCAAGATTCAACTTTTATAGTTGATCTGTGATTAGTTGTGTACAAAACTTGTATGACGGTTACTCCGATCACATGGTCACCAACGAGCATTACGTGGCCCGGATCCCCGGCAACTTGCCTCTTGATGCCGCCACACCCTTGCTTTGTGCCGGCATCACATTGTACAGCCCGCTTAAGTATTTCGAGCTCGACAAGCCCGGTCTGCACGTGGGCGTGATGGGTTTGGGCGGCCTGGGCCACGTTGGGGTGAAGTTTGCCAAGGCTTTTGGGGCCAAGGTGTCTGTGATTAGTACATCACCTAGCAAGAAGAAAGAGGCCATTGAACATCTTGGTGCTAATTCGTTTTTGGTCAGTCAGAACCCGAAATAGATGCTGGTAGCAATTTATTTTCTAGTGTTTTTATGAAAAGAACAGTCTACTACGAGTGATTATTCGGTGCCCTGAGCAAAAAGGATGTGCTTAAATGGAAAAAGAATCTTTTACAATATAATTATCGTGCAATGCCATCCAATGATCATATATTGCACAATATTTTATATGATATATCTTTATGTAATGTATAACCGTTAAATCATGCATGGCACAAATATTGCATGGCATCAAATCCAGTCCCGCTTAAATGCATCTAAGCTTAAATGCATCTAAACACTCTACGATAATAAAACATTCACTTTTACATTTACACAGGAATTCACATGTAACGTTCATTTTTACATATATGTAATGATTCACATGGTCGTGTGGTGACTAAGGGCACCTTGCCAATGTGAGACCTAATAAATTTTGAAATTTTCATAATGTAGGGTGTTAGAAAGACCAAATATGTACATTACAACTCCAGTGCATATAGGATAATGATTTATTTTGTTTTGTTTATTTTTGTTTTTAGTGAATTTTTTTGTCGTTTTGTCGGACTAATATATTTTTAAAACTCATCTCATAAAGATGAACTAAAAAAGTTTTTTTTTTTTGGTCTAAAATGTGAAAATTTCTAAAAAGGACAAAAAAGGCAACAAATCTAATTTATGTTAGTTATTTTTGACCAATTTCTCTCATAATTCAAAAAAGTGAAAAAATTTAATCAAAATAAGAAAAGATTCAATAAAGACAAAAATATAAAGAAGCAAAATCCCATAAATTAGCCCAAACGTGGCAAGATCATCTCGCACGCAAATAGGGTTTTCGTAATTCGAATAACTTTGAACCCTTAACACTCAAATCACAATGGAGCAATAGACTACTTCCCGACTTGAATAATTCAAAGTCAAAATGTCCAAATTGCAATAGAGCAATCTTACTGTTGTAGAATTTCTTCTGTTTATACTAATTCTTATATATGTCTGGTTGTTGAATGTGCATAGGCTGCCATGGGCACAATGGATGGTATAATTGATAGAGTCTCTGCGTTTCACCCCCTCCTACCATTGATAGGTCTACTGAAGTATCACGGGAAGCTCATCATGGTCGGTGGACCCAACAAGCCACTTGAGCTGCCCGTCTTCCCTCTGCTTGTGGGCAAGCATTTGATATTCCTAAATTTCTAAATATGAATTCCCAAGTGGGTGGAAACTGAAAATGCAGAGGGTTAGATTCAAAACTTTATTACTGTAATATGCACGATTGGTGATGTACTGTGCTCAGACTCTATGCTAATTTTGCTCGTCTAACCTGAAACATGGAATGGCAGGAAGAAAGATAGTGGCAGGAAGTGCAAACGGGGGGTTGAAGGAGACACAGGAAATGATTAATTTTGCTGCAAAACACAACATAACAGCAGATGGCGAGGTCATTCCAATGGACTACGTGAACACCGCCATGGAACACCTTGCTAAAGCGAATGTTAGATACCGATTTGTCATTGATGTTGCGAACACTTTGAAAGCTGCCTAGTTAGCCCATGAGGCTCCTCAACATTTTGTTCCCTTTTGAGGCTGCATGCTGGTAGAACTGTACCAGTTATACCTAGTCGTTTTAAGAGTCCACATGCTCAATATTATGTGTCATATGTTGTTTGTCGCAGCATATTACAACCGACATATTGTAAGAGCAAAGGATCACGTATTTTGAAAATTATGTCTCTTTCTAATGCATTGAAAAACAGTAGATATGTCTCGAAATTCTTGCAGAATTTAATGAATTAAAACAGGACATATTTTTAGAACAGAGATACTTTGCTTTATTATAAGTGAGAGTTTGAATAAATAAATAAAGTTTTGGATGATTGTGAGTTTGAAATTTTGAAAATGATGAATAACTGTATCCTCGCAAGGGAATGTTCATACATGATTTTGAGTGGCTTTTCATACCAATAATGTTAAGTTTCTCACATATTTTTCTTTATTTATCATATGATGTTGCACATTCACAACTATTAAACATTAATAAAACTTGTGTAAATTTTAATGTCCTAGAAGTTGTGTAATGTAAGAAAATGTGATAAATGAGGTACTATGGTTTTCATATTGGGTCATGCTAATAGGATAATAAAGTCAAAAAAATTCAACACCAATACATCAATACACTTTTATAGGTGAAACTTACCGCTTTTACAGATATCTATACATTATAAACTCATTATCCACCACCAAGTGAACGGTGGTTAGCATTTTCTTTTCATATTCAATGGATGATTTGGATGGAATTTCGAGTAAATTAAAATTGCATTTAGCCTAACCTAAACCATGCCTATTGCCTAATTGTCTTTGAAAGAGAGAATAATTTCCTATCAAGGAATACACATCTATGCTATCATAGATCCACAATTAAGCAAAACATTTGGGGCCACAAAAATTTTGATAAGACGCTGTCAAGCAAAATTTTCTTCTTTAATTAGAAGAGGGTATATATGACTTTTTATTCATTAAAAAATAAGTATATAAATTTGTACAACATTATTTTCTCAATCATTAATACAATAGGTTTTACTTCGCCGCCACTAATATTTAATAGTTGTGGGTGTGCCACGTCAAGAAAAACACGCAAGATTATTGCTTTTGAGAGGTAATATAGAAATTCAAAAAAGCGCATACAAAAAATAAATTCAAAATGATGTGTATGAGTAGTGAGACCATCACTCTAAAAAAGATGTAACAGAATGTCCTCCCATTACAACATTTCATCACCTAATTATTCTATTTAAAGATTTCCTATAAAAATCCTAAAAGAATAACATTGTTCTTTTTTCTTTTTTTTTTTACTATTTGGTAGTAATGTGGAATGAGTAACTTGGTTGGCATGTGGATGGGACCAACCAACAAATAGACATTTTGTAAGAGTAATGTGCAGAACATAGTAATCCGTTTGACAAAGCTACCAAAAAAAAAAAAAAGAACATCTCTCATAAACAGTTCACTCATCTAAGGAATAGGAAAAAAAGGAATCTGAGTTCAAAATTTTCACGAAATTGACATTCAACTGCATATGGACCGCGTTTTGGTGAGGGGAAAGTTGGGCACTACCTTGTATTTATATTTGAAGAAGGTCCAAAACCCTTTTCCTGTTCGGCATGCTTGGAATGGCTCCCTTCACTTGAACACAGAGGGAGGAAGCCGCTGCTGCAAGATGAGACTGGCTTTGTCACAAAATAGTCAGCAACGGGAATATAGAGGAAAACAGACCTCCATGCATACCGACAAATCTCAAGCATTCCTTTTTGGATTTTCCCTCTAGAGCAACAGCAAAAGCAGCAGTAAAAGCATCACCAGCTCCAGTTGTATGAAGTACTCTTGAAGCTGATATAATGGGCTTCCTTATTGGTTCTTCTCCTTCTTCGAACAGAGCTGACCCATTAGCCCCAAGTTTCATAACGACTTGTTTGACACCCTAAAGTTAAACATGTCTCTAGCGCTAAATACAATGAACCACCTAAGATTTTGGACTATCCTAAATGGGTATTGTCGATAATTCTGTAGCTCTTGTACATTTGAGATAAGCTCGCCATATCAACAATACTCTAAAACTAATTGCTTTTGCACACCAAAATTGCAGTATTTTGAGCTCACCATGTCAACAAACCGCAACCCCGACTACCTGTCTCTTGATGCTGCGCTCCTCTGCTTTGTGCCGGGATACATTGTACAGCCCCCTCAAGTATTTTGAGCTTGGCAAGCCTGGTCTGCACGTGGGTGTGCTGGGTTTCGGCGGCCTGCACCACGTTGGGGTGAAGTTTGTGAAGGCTTTTGGGGCTATAGTGACAGTGATTAGTACATCATCTAACGTGAAGAAAGAAGCCATTGAACATCTTGGCGCTGATTCATTTTTGTTCAGCCGAGACCCAGAACAGATGCAGGTAACAATTCATGTTTTGTGTTGTCAAAAAAAGAACATTCCAATATCCAAAACTTTCACACAATAGGATCTTAGAAAGGTAGAATGTGTAGAATGTACACAGGTTTCTCTTGCATGTGGATAGAGCATTTGTGATTCGAACTAATCCGAACCCATAACACCCATATCAATGGAGCAATAGAATATTTCTTCATTCTTATATATGCCTGCTCGTTGAATGTGCATAAGCTGCCATGGGCACAATGGATATCCTTGATACAGTCTCTACAATTCACCCTCTCCTACCACTGATAGGTCTGCTGAAGTATCACGGGAAACTCATCATGCATGGCGCACCCAACAAGCCACTTGGGCTGGCTGCTCATCTTCCCTCTGGTTGTGTAGGTAAGCATTTGATATTCCTAAATTCATTTAATATGAATTCCCAAGTGGGTGAAACTGAAAATGCACGTTGTCGGATTCGAACTTTTATTACTGTAATATGCATGACCAGTGGCGTCCTGTGCTTGTCTCTTTGTTGATTTTGCTCATCTAACCTGAAACGTGGAAATTGGAATGACGTGGAGGAAGATAGTGGCGGGAAGTCTAATCAGGGGATTGAAGGAGATGTAGAAAATGGTTAATTTTGCTGCAAAACACAACATAGCAGCGGATATTGAGGACATTCCAATAGAATATGTGAACACTGCCATGGAACGCCTTGCTAAAGTGGATGCTAGGTACCGGTTTGTCAGGACGTTGCGAAAACTATGAAAGCTGCCTAGTTAGCCCAAGAGGCTCCTCAACATTTTGTTTCCTTCAGGCTGTGTAATGGTTGAGGTGTACCAATTATACCTAGTGGTTTTAAGAATGCAGGTGCTCGATATCATGGTCATCTGTTGCTGTTGTTGCAGGCGACATATTGTGACAGTTCGAATAAATGAATATAGTTTTTAATGAATGCGAATTTGAGATTTTGGAATGGTCTTGCTAATCACCGTCCAGTGGGCGGTGAATAATAGCCTAATGAGAATAAAAACAAATCTGATATCAATAAAGTTTTGGAAGTGGGTCCTACTAATTTCTCATATATCAATAAACTTTCTATATGAATATATTTTGCACTGCTATTCATGCATTATTTACCCATTATCCATCACCTAATAAATAGTAATTAGCACTTTCTATTTTGAAAACAATGAATTGACCGTCTCCGCTCGTACACGTTTTCAGTGGCTTTTCATGTCAATAATGCTTTGTTTTTGGGTAATCAATAATGTCAAGTATCTCATTTTTGTGACATGATGTCACACACTATTAATAAGTAATAGACTCATCAATTCTATCATGCTAAAAATTGTAAGTGTGCTATGTGAGGAAGCATCGAGCAGGATTCGTGGCCTAACCTAAACTATTCCTATTGCCTAATTAGTTTTTGCAAGTGAGAATAATTTCCTATCAATGAGTACATATATATGCCATCAGTAATAACAAAGCTAAAAGTATTATTACAATATTTTTTTGATAATTCAGGGTGTCCGGACCAGCTTACATGCACTTCGACTAATTCCTGGAAAACCAATCCTACCGTCCACTTGCGGGGATTCCAATTAAAACTGATACAAAGTCTCGTATAGACTGGTCTTAAAGAATTGATAGCACCTAAGAGATCTCGAACTTGTAATTATTACTATATTACAAAAACTTTAATAACAATGAAGTAATACATCATATATATAGGCTATAAAAAACCCTAATAATAGTAATAAGACTAACTAAGAAGTAAAATCCTAATAATTGGTAAATATCCCAATAATAATAATAATAATATATTCTCACAATCCTAATAATAGGAAGGATTCTAATAATGGGTAAATATCCCAATAATAATAATAGAATATTCTCACAATCCTAATAATGAAAAAATATTCTAATAATAATAATAATAATATATTCTCACACCCCCTCTCAAACTCATGATGCGAACCCAGAGAGCTGCTAGAGTTTGTGCAACAAAAAATGAAAGTAAGCAATGGTGTGTCTTCGTAAAAAAAACAGCAAACTGCAAGGAGGAGGAGACGAATGGTAGGCTAATGGTGCCCAGTTGAACGTGTTGACGGACAAAGTGACAATCAATTTCAATATAGTTAGTATGCTCATGAAACACGGAACTATGGGCAATCTGGATGACACATGTATTGTCACAATAAAGTGAGATAGGAGAATCGAAAGAGACACCCATATCAGACAGAAGCCACCGGAGCCAGACAATTTCAACAGTAACACGAGGCATAGCACAATATTCCACCTCAGTAGTGAAACGGGCAATCACAGATTGCTTCTTACTCTTTCAAGAAATGAGTGATTCACCGAGAAAGATGCAATACCCAGTAGTAGACTTTCGATCAGAAATATCACCAGCTCAGTCAGTATCCGCATAGGCCTAAAGAGTCTATGATGAAGATGAAGACAAGAATATGCTCTGAGAAATAGTACCACGAGCATAACGCAGAATGCGAAGCAGAGCTGCCCAACGAGTGGAGTAAGGAGCTGAGACAAATTGACTCACTACATGAATAGCATACGCAATATTAGGACGAGTTATAGTAAGATAGAACATACACCCAACTAACTCTCGATAGACAGTGGGATCCTCAAGAAGAATGCTATCATAAGGAGAGAACTTAGCATGCAACTCAATGAGAGTGTCCACAACTTTATCATCAGTGAGACGAGCACGATGTATCACCTGATTGAGATAAGTGATAACCTGTGGGGGAAGAAGCAACATCTATACCAAAGAAGTATCGCAAAGGATCCAATCTTTCATCTCAAATGCACAAAACAAATGTTGTTTCACTTCAGTTATAACAGTAGAGTCAGAACTAGTGATGACCATAACATCCACATATAATAACAAAATAACCAATCCAGTAAGAGTGGAGAAAAAAAAGTGCAAAATCATAAGAATTAGGAGTGAAACCAATCTAAGTAACAGTAGATTGGAAACGCTCATACCAAGTACGAGGAGACTGTTTCAAATCATAAAGGACAAGTTGAAAACGACAAACAGTACCAATGGGATGAGGGAGGTCCGGAGGAGGGCACATATAAACTTTCTCGTCAAGATGCCCATTGAGAAATGCATTCTCGACATCTGGCTAGAACAGAGGCCATTGACGAATGACAGCAACAAAAATCAAAGTACGAACAGTAGTTATCTTCGCCACGAGTGCAAAAGTTTCTTCATAATCAATTCCATACTCCCGAGAAAAACTCTTGAAAACAAACCTAGCCTTATAACGCTCTAGAGAACCATCAGAATGAGTTTTAACTCTGTAAACCTACTTGCATCCAATAAAATTTTTACCGGCAGGCAGTGGAACTAAATCCAAGTACGAGTCTTCTAAAGAGCAGTTAATTATTTTTGCATGGCATTGATCCAGCTTGGATCATACAGGCTTCTTTATAGGACTAAGGCTCAAAGTAAGCATGAATAGCAGATAAAAAGGCACGATAAAAAGGTAAAAACAAGTATTAGAAAAATCAAGTTCTACCGGCGAAGTACGAGCACACAAAAGATAGAGCCGTTTAGGGAGATCAGGATCCACAGAGACAGGGGGAACTGTGTTGAAACTAGTGGATATGTATTGAGTAGGCGAAGTCAGCTTATGAGAATAGACTAATGGGAAAGACGAAACAACAGAAGGATGAGACTGAGAAAAGGTAAAAAACGTCAAGAGTACGAGTAAACTCATCAGAAGGCACATCATTTGCGAAAGAATCAATAACAATTAGATCATTTGGGAACATGGGCATATTTGGATGGTATAATAAAATATGAGAGACGCTTAAGAAACACAACCTGACGAGCGACATAAAGGCATTTAGATACAGGATTATAACATCGATATCTTTTTTGTTGAATACCATAACCCAAAAAGACACACAAAGAGCAAAACGAGCACTAAGTTTATTCCGCTCTCTTTTGAGAAGGATGAAGCAAACGCAACCCAAAACACATAATAAAGAGTAATTGGTAGTGTGACCCATCAATTTTTCATAAGGTGAAATGCTAGAAAAAAGAGGTGTAAGCATGCGATTAAGAAGGTACACAACAGTAAGAATTGCTTCTCCCCAGAAGGTGGCAGGGACAGATGTGGAAAGAAGAAGAGAGTGAGCTGTGTCAAGCATGTACCGATATTTTCTTTCAGTTCTGCTATTTTGTGCGGGAGTGTCAGAACACGAAGATTGATGAGTAGTGTAAGATGCAGCTAAAAAATCAATGAATTCGATAAGAAAATACTCTCCACCCAAATCAGAACGGAGAGTCTTGATAGTTGTAGAAAATTGGGTGTGAACCATAGAGTGAAATGTGCGATAAATGCAGAAGAAATCTAATTTGTGAGACATCAAATACACTCAACAAAACCAACCATAATCATCAATGAAGGAAACATAATATATTGATCCGCCTTTTGTTGCAATGGAAGAAGGACCCCACACATCAGTATAAACAAGAGAGAAATGAGATGTAGAGAGCGATTGAGCGAAGTGCTGTGAGGAAAGAGTAGTGCTGACATTTTTGCAACTTTACAACTATTACATTCAGAAATGTCACTGGCGGACACTTTACCCAAGCAACTAGACTGAACTAACTATTTCAGGCGTTCACTAGACAGATGACCTAACCTAAAATGCCAAATGTAAAAAGAAGAGGAATGTTGATCTAAAGAAAAAGAAGATAAAGCTGTAGGGGAGGAATCCAATGGGAGATGCAAATTTTCCAACACATATGACTCACCAATTCTACGGCCGTTCCCGACCTGTTTCTTAGAAGTCTAATCCTGAACAACACAATCAGAAGAAGAAAACACGTCAAAACTAGAATAAAAAAACTGACTAATAGATAATAAACTGATAGTCAACTGTGGCACATGAAAAACATTAGGTATTGATAGTGGAGAGAATGAAGAAGGAATAACAGAGCCAATAGAACAACCCACATAGAAGCACCATTGGCAATAGAAATAGTGATTGGAGAAGAGGAAAAAGTACAATGGCAAAGACTGGACAAATCAAATGTCTTATGATGAGAAGAACTAGAATCAAATATCCAACTAGTAGGAAAAATACCGGTAAGATAAGAGCTATGCAAACCCGAAAAGAACGTAGTCATAGAATACGCATGAGATTGGAGTTCAAAGGATACCTCTATGGTTTGAAACTACTCAAACAGAGACTATACTAAAGAAAGTGGAACACCAATGAAGAAGAGAAAACCCAAATAACATGCCAAAACTCGTGAAAAATTTGAATCCAAATTCTCGAATTCAAAGACTCATGCGCGATGCTAATAATTTTCATGCAACCAAAATATCAAAGTTGTTGTGCAAAAGTAAAATGCTAATATGCAAAGTAACAGAAGATATGATGAAGGCCAAACACAAAACCAAATGTGCTGAAGAGGTCCAACGAGGTCACTGGTGTAGGTCGAAGTGTTCGGCAAAATCGATAGGGATGGTCGGAGGCTTAACGGGGCTTGTCGAGTCTAGTGCTTGCCGAATCGGGTTGCAGTGAGGACAGATGCAAGATCCGAAGGCCAATCATGATGAATGGAGTCCGACGAGAGTCATCGGTGGTCACCGATGCAAAAGAGACGCTTGGCGACAATCGTCGGTGGTTGGTGATGGTTGGCGATGGTGCTGGACCAAGGAAGAAGGCTGTTGGCTAGGGTTTTCAAGGTTCGTGAAGTGCGCGAGCGAAGGAGAAGACAAGATACAGGTGTCGCATGGGTAGCCGAACCTCAGGGAAGATTTATCGGTGGTCGGCGGTGGCAAATAAGGGTCTGAAAGGGGTTGGCGTTCATCGAATGATGGTTCGGCAACCAAGGTCGTTGGTTAGGGTTTGTGATTTGTGTTATGCGAACAAGGAGAGTTTGCGAAACTATGTTGCTAGGGTTTGCGAGAACGAGGGAGAGAGATATGAGTGCAACGGCCGGTGGTGAGGATTTGCAATGGTGCGGGCTGCGAGGGTTTCCAATGGTGTCGGCGGCTAGGGTTTGCTATAGCGGCGGCTAGGATTTACTAGGGTTTGGCTCTGATACCATGATAACAAAATTAAAAATATTATTACTATAGTACAAAAGTTTTAATAGTAATGAAATAATACATCATATATATAGGCAATAGAAAATCCTAATAATGGTAATAAGACTAATTATGAAACAAGATCCTAATATTAGGTAAATAACATAATAATAATAATAATATATTCTCACAATCCTAATAATAGGAAAGATCCTAATAATGGGT
The DNA here is from genome assembly GCA_034768845.1 of Heliamphora exappendiculata. Classification (NCBI taxonomy): domain Eukaryota; kingdom Viridiplantae; phylum Streptophyta; class Magnoliopsida; order Ericales; family Sarraceniaceae; genus Heliamphora; species Heliamphora exappendiculata. The sequence continues at coordinate 4,852,911 of JAOTRH010000025.1, forward strand.
AAATATCCCAATAATAATAATAGTATATTCTCACAATCCTAATAATAAAAATATATTCTAATAATAATAATATATTCTCACAATCACAATAAGCAAAACATTGGGGGCCACACCCAAAAAAATGATAAAACCGTGTCACGATATTTTCTTTAATTAGAAGATGTTATATGTGACTTTTTATTTATAAAAAAACAAATATATAAATTCATGTTAACTGCATATGATTTTTCGCTTTTTACATTTCAAAAATACTACTACGCATAATTTCTAACCTTACAAATTATACTATAGGAGTACTGAATATTATTTTCAACTGTTGATCCAATAGGCTTTACCTAGACTCTGCTAATACTTAATAGTTGTGGCTGGGTGTGCCGTGTCAAGTAATACGTGCAACATTATTGCTTTTTGAATAGTGATACACAAATTTAAAAGAAAAACACACAAAAAAATACATCCAAAATGATGGGTATGAGTTAAAAAAGCATGCCGTTCAATTACAAAATATCACCGCCTAATTATTCTATTGAAAGATTTCGTATAAAAATACTGAAAGAATAACATTGTTCTTTATTTTTTTTTTGCTTTTACCATGTGCAATCGGTAGTAGTGTGGAATGAGATCAACAGTGATGACCAAACGAGAAACTTGGTCGGCATGTGCACAGCACCAATCAACAAAAACACATTTTGTAACAGTAGCGTGCAGAGCATAATAATCTGTTTGTCAAAGCAAAATGTTATGCTACAAAAAAAAAATCTCTCATAAACATTTCAGTCATCTTATCTAAGGAATATGAAACAAGGAATCTAAGTTTAAAATTTTCACAGAGTGAACATTTAACTGTATATGGACTGCATTTTGGTGAGAGGGAAGTTGGGCAGTACCTTTTATTTATATGCAATACGAGCAGCAAGGAAGAAAGTATCCTCAAAGAGATTGAAGAAGGTCCAAAACCTTTTTCCTGTCGGGCATGCTTGGAATTGCTCCCTTCACTTGAACACATAGAGATGCAGCTGCCGCTGCAAAATCAAAAGACTTTGTCACAAACACAGTAGCAAAGGAAATAAAGAGGAAAAGAGACTTCCATGCATACCAGCAAATCTCAAGCATTCCTTTTTGGATTTTCCCTCCACGAGAGCCACAGCAAAAGCAGCAGTATAAGTATCGCCGGCTCCAGTTGTATCAAGTACTCTTGAAGCTGATATAACGGGCTGCCTTATTGGTTCTTCTCCTTCTTCAAACAGAGCTGACCCTTTGGCCCCAAGTTTCACAAGGACTTGTTTGACACCCTGAAGTTAAACATGTCTCTAGCACTAAGTACAATGAACCATGTAAGATTTAGGACTAACCTAAATGGGTATTATTCAGAATTGAGTAGCTCTTGTTTGTTATAGAGATATGCTTGTAATATTAACAATATTCTAAAACTAATTCCTTCTGCACACCAACATTGTAAGTACATGTAATTGATTTTGCCCCCCCCCCCCCAAAAAAAGGAACAAGAAAAGAAAACAAAGAACATGTAATGGCTATTGCCTATCAAAATATCCAACCTTCCAGGAAAAAAAATGTCAAGATTCTTCATCAAATCTAAAGCTAAATGATATAAACTTCTTTCTTCTACTTGGGGTGGGTGTAGGGTTTTGCAGAGATGGTAAATCTAATTGAAGAATGCAAATTTCATTGCATAAATCCATCAAGGATCTGGATAGAGCATAGAAACAAAATCATTCAATTATCTTTCAACTAGCAAAAGGTCTGAGTAAGCAGCTTGGCCCAGTGGAAGGGACCCAGAAGGCCAGTTCACTTGTTAAATAAACCAAAAAAGAAAAGAAAAGAAAACCAAAAAAAGAAAAAAAATCCTGAAGATGATCCATGACATAAACAGAATAAACACACTTCACACATATGGTAGGAAAACAATAACAATTTTTAAATACCGGACATCTATATGCCCATGGGAATTGAGTAGCCCCCATTCTGCTTCACGAGAAATCTGAAGGTAAAAATATGTCATACTAAATTATGCCATCGAAGAATGGGAACCACCACAAAGCTGATTTCCACTAAAATTAAGGATTTAACGAAGCACAACCGCTAAAAGGGACATTTTAAGGCTGCCCAAAATGCTGCTTGTACAAAATTGTCAAAAATGTATTTAGTTGGAAGGTAATGCACAAAACACTTTATATTACATGATTGTTTCTCGAGTTAAAACTCACCATTTCATGACATTTTTTCACAGCATGAGTAATCTGTTCAAAACTTTCAGTTGGCATTCCTGTTAATCGAGCAAGCTCAGATTCATTTGGGCTCAGAATATCAACTAAATCCAGAAGTTCTAGTGGGATTGGTGCATCCACTCCCCCAGCATCCAAAATTACTGGAACACCTGCAGACCTGGCCACCTGAAGAAAATAATACTGTGCAAGAAATCATCAAAAGCTGACTGATCTGAAAAGCTCTGATACCTTGATGTCAAGCCACTTTCCTTACAAATTGAAAAACTTCAGCGTGCAATTTAAAATTTGTGAAGGCAATATGACAATCCGAAGAATGAATCTCACAAAATTATGTCATTGTCTCATGGTTTAACAGTCAGAAAGAATTTACTAAAATACAATGAAATAAGGAATTCTTGTACTTCAGTTTGACTGAATATACAGCTCACAAGTCACACCATCAAAGTAAAATCAATTGGAAGGAGAAAAATAGTTCTGCTGTTCCATTGAATAAGTGGTCAGTAAAAGGAAGAAAATGATCATTCCCACTTTACTACTACACCCACCCTTTCTATCTCTATTAAGTGGGCGCATTGTGTGCACGTGTGCTTTATCACTGCAACAACTTAAATTCCCAACAAATGGGGAGAATCATATGTTACATCTTCTTTCTTTTTAT
>JAOTRH010000025.1:4865663-4881396 GCA_034768845.1 Heliamphora exappendiculata
TAACTTAATTCCCCATCATATGATGAAGATCATATGTTGCATTTTCTTCCTTTTTTACCATTCAGCATTCTCCCCCTCTCTTAACTGTTTTAATCCAGTTTGTATCATCAACCAGTCTCCTCCAATAATGCTAATTCCTAAATCTCACCGAAGGTTCTAGCTTCAGCAATTCATTTGGCATTTTGACTTGGAGCAATCTATTATCATGTATAATCTAGAAACAATTGTCATCCACTTAACTGAAAAAATAATTAACAAACAAAAATCTTCTTGCAAGAGAGGAACTTTTTTGCTCTTTCTTAAAGTTAAAGCCATCCCCTCATCTTGTCCTCAATTCCAGCATGTGGATAAACATATTTTCAGGATTGAAGTGTATTAGATTGTTAACCATTAACTCATCTTAAAACTTAAATGGTTAGTGAAAGTGATAATTTTATGATTTATATTCTTAATACGTCCGCTTACGTGTGGCAAGGTTCTATGCTCTACTCCATTAATAGGTAATGCTGGAAAACGTATCGGCTAAAAGAACACTAGCACCGAAATCTACAAGCCTGTTTGAATTAGAGATACTCTCTCTAATAACAAACGCAATAAACAAGAAAATTCTCAATAATTATTATTATTCAACAACTGTTTTTCCCTAAGGCTTACATTTTAATTTATAATAACCCTAAGCCTACTAAAAAAGAAAAGAAAATAATAGAAAATATACCTAATTATAGTAAGGCATAATAGAAAAATTGAATAATCTAAAATTAGAAAACATAAACTTCTAAAATAATACTAAAAGAAAGACTAAATAATTTAATATTAGGAAACCTAATCTTCTAGGAAAATAATACTATAAGTATTAGTTTCTTAATAAAATTATTAATTCTAAAATTTTAAAAAATTAATATTCCATGGATCCGAGATTGAGCCTGTATCATTCTCCCTGGCTTGAGAAAACTCGTCCTCGAGTTTCTATGACTTGAAATAACTTGACAAGCCGCTGTTTGTCTGCATCTGTTTTGTTCTTTAGATTAATTTTGTTCAACTCAAACCAAAGATCACGATCTTGAACAAATTGTCAATCCTCCGCAATTAATATAGCAACAACATCATTACCAATACCAAGAGTCAGTCTAATCCTCTCTGAATTGCACCATGAAAGTGGCCAATCCATGACAATTCGCAACCCCAATAATGGTGAAATAACTTTTTTTTGTAACATTTTCATGGCAAGGTTTTTTTTAATATCTCCAAAAGAAGATGAATCTGTATAAAAAATTTGTGGTTTATTCCAGTCCACAATTGGATCTGGAATAATATCTAAAGTGAAAGGCCACTCAACTACATCCTCTTTCAAGAGGCATGAGTTCAGTAGATGGTTGGGAGGTAAAACAACCGCAATCAAGGCAGCCATCCGCTCGGCCACATCAGCGATTGATTCCTCTATTCGCATCATCTTTTCCTCTGCTCGAGCATCTTGTGCAGCAACATCTTGCTCATACACATCTTTGACAACATCATATCGATCATCACGAACTGTCTGTCGTGCCATGATCCACAATCAAACGCAAGCTCTGATACCAATTGATGCAGGAAAGCGTATCGGCTAGAAGAGCACTAGCACCGAAATTCGCAAGCCTGTTTGAATTAGAGATATTCCCTCTAATAACAAACACAATAAACAAAAAAAACTTTCAATAATTATTATTATTCAACAACTGTTTTGCCCTAAGGCTTACATCATAATTTATAATAACCCTAGAACTACTAAAAAAGAAAATAGAATAGTAGAAAATATACCTAATTATAGTAAAGCATAATAGAAAGATTGAATAATCTAAAATTAGGAAACATAATCTTCTAAAATAATATCAAAAGGAAGACTAAATAATCTAATATTAGGAAACCTAATCTTCTAAGAAAATAATACTAAAAGTATTAGTTTCTTAATAAAATTATTAATACTAAAATAAAAAAAATTAATATTCCATGGATCTGAAATTACGCATGCGTCAATAAGCCAAACACATGCAAGCATTTTAGTTATAATTAGAAGATGAGATTAGAACCCATAATTTATTGTCTGCTCCGATAACATATTAAATTGTTATCAACCAACTCATCTAAAACATTTCGTTATTAGAAAGAGGGTTAACTTTATTATTCATATTCTCAACAAATAGCCTGGTCTATGACTCACTCCACACAATTACAACACAATACGAATATGAAGTAATTAATCTACTATATATGGAAGCCCTATAAAGTAATCAAACCAGAGGCTGCATGAGGAAGCATTGTCAAAAATTGCCAAGAATGTAATCAAATCACATGCGGAAATGAGGATATGGAGGTTGAAAAAGACTTCATCCCCAAGGTAATCAGCTCTTAACCCTTCCCCTTGCACAAAACTTAAAATACTGGTCCTCCTAATACCAAGTTCAACCCATCTTTCAAGTTTCCACATTTGAGTCATTTGACTTTCGAGGCACCTGATTGACGGGCTGCAAACCCACCAATATATCCCTTGTCACTCAAATAGAATAAAGAGGTAATCATTGTATATCTACTCCGTCATAGCCTTTAACAAGACCTTTTTGATCAGAATGTGATTGATGCTAGTAGTGACAGCAGAGAAGGCAGCAGTTGCCAGTTGTGGAGGCTATAACATCGCTTGTGATAGTGATTATAGCTATACCAGAACTTGTGGCAGTATTTCCTGAGAACTTCAGTTCCTACTTTCTTTGCTTTGATTCCCTTGGATTATAGCTATACCAGCAATTGTGGCAGTATGGATTTTGTTACGGAAATCCAAAAACCTTGAATTTGGGCAGATTTACTCTTCCTTCTTATTATATCAGTCCAGAATGATGCCCTACACAATAGGGGGTCCCCCTCCCAAATAACCTAGTTTCATAAACACACACTGTTGCATGTGGATTGGAATAAGTTGCCTCATAACTTCTCCACTTCTGATATGCCCCAGTAGTTTTCCCAAACTAAATGGAACATCAATGTTATCCTAGGTTCAACAATCAGTCATTCTATTTTCCTTGAGAATTATTCCTTCACACACAAAAATTCTACAATTAACAAAAAGATAAACTCAAATTGATCGAATGTCAGTACAACTCCAACCCCACCCCCCAAATCAAATCCTGAACCATACAGAACAATCCCACACTAAATGAACTTCCTTTTTCACTTACAGACTAAGCATCAACATGAACAATCCAAAGATCATGATAAACTACACAAATCAAAACTAATCAAAACAAAACTCTGGTTGATCATAATCACCAGAAGACAAAAAGAAAAAAAAAAACCTAATCGAAACAAACCCTCTTCCAAATATAATACATATGGAGATACAATCAAAAGCCTAACCTTTGCAACTTGAATGTTAACAGAATCGGGGATTTCCCTCTGAAGCAAGACAATCCCAGCATTTCTCAAGACCTCCAAGTTCTCCTCAGAGAGAGCATCGGGCCAACAAGCCATGTTGGCACCACCAACAATGATAATGGAGTTCTGCCCATCGGATTGGAGCATCACCACAGCATGGCCAGTAGGAGCAGCAGACACAGTGTTCAGGTGGTCAAGAAGGACCCCTCCACCCGCAAGTGCCTCGGTGATCAGTTTCCCATGAGCGTCCTCACCAACCTGCAATAATAAAACTTACAAAAATTCTACTTTTAGAAATAAAATAATGTTTAATTCAAAACATTAAAAATAATAGAATAGAAAAATAATATTAAATATGAAAGATATGGAATTTGAGTTATTGCCTTAAAGCCGATGTTTCTCTCCACATGAAGATTTAAACGGAGTGAATTAGCTCTAAGATACAACTCAAGTGCTCACAGACCATCTTTATACAGTATTCACACCCCCTAGAAGCATATAAACAAGCTACAAACCAAAGTTGTCCCCAAAAAAATATATTAAAATAATAAGAAAACAATATGATCACAATAGAAAATCTAAAAAACACTTCTCCCAACATACACATCTCTATATTTATTTTCCATAAATCTTTATATAGTCTCTTAAAAAAACCACCACTAAAATATCACCACTAATCTTATTAAATTTGTAACAGAATAATATTAATAGTGATAAATATAATTTATTTATACAACGACTAAGTATCATGAATAGACTATTGCTCTCCACAAGAGAAGAACTAAGAGAAAGGCACGACATTTGTTGGCACCTGAGATGCTAAGCATCGAAAACTTTTGGGATATGGAGCGGCTTGTCGGACTATACCCGAAGAGGCATTGGTGAATACGGCTGCCATGTATCTTGATGGTTCAACCAACCTCTGGTGGCGGACCAAAAGACGTAAAGAACGCGAAGCATAAAGTGCAATTTTATTCATTTTGGGGACGAGTTTAAGGCATTTAAACTCGTAATGAATGATAACTAGTTATGACTTGTGCTTTAAAGCAATTTAAACACAATCCAACAATCTAAAGTAAATTCAAGCTATTCAGCAAATAAATTTAGGTCGCAGAAGTAATTTTAACATTTAATTTATCAATTAAATTTTAGCAAGAGTAAAATATATAATAATAATAATAACATTTTTGTTGGTATATTCTGTAATATCAATCTTCTTTTATGCATACAATAATATCAATAAGAGAGGCGCCCTTAGAGGAGTTGGGCGAGAGAGGAGCGCAGAGCTTAGAGATTTTCTGCCGTTAGATTGCATTGAGAGAATATGAGCCTTGGATTAAAAGATAATAAGTCAAATCAAGTTCTAATAACTTGTTATATAGATAGTTAGACAAATAATTCTTATTTAAAACTCTGACAATTCATAACAACAAAAAGAAACTAGAAATTATATTTAATTTTTTTAATTAAAATTCTCGAACACAACCTGACCCACAAAGTAGGTTGGGTACAAGAGCTTCCCGCCGCACACGGCCTGGTTGGCCCCTTTGCCGCCTGCGAGCGTCTGGCCAGTCTTGGCGGAGATGGTCTCGCCCTCTTTTGGGAGCCTATCGATCTCCACGTAGATGTCTGCATTGGCTGATCCAACAACCACAAGTGGTGGAATATTTGGATTATTGTGGGTTAGGGCTTTGGAGGGACTTATGGCAAATGATGGAAGTGGGTTCACTTTCCTTGTTGATGGGTGGTGGTTGATCAATTGAATTTGGGTGGCGTTGAGGTTTCTGTTGGGTTGTGTTTTGGGGTTGTTTTGGGTTGTTGGGTACCAATGTTTTGATGGCGGCAGTGCTGCCATGCCTCTCGCCTTTACCCTCTCTCTCTCTCTCTCTCTCTCTCTCTCTCTCTCACACACACACTACTGTGTGTTTTCTCTGCTCTCCGAGGTCATATGATGGTGGTGGTGATTCCATTTGGGTACGGGTCAAGCTTCAATGGACACTAAGGTAACCCGATGGGCTTGGGCTTAGATTTTCCAAATTAGGCCCAATTTAAACCTATGTTAGGCTTAATTTTTTTAAAAGTTTTTTTTTGTTTAAAAGTTTTAAAAAAAAACTTATTTATTTGACCTTTAGTTTTTTTATATTTTTAAATTTTTATTTTTTATAAAAATCAAAAAATTTAAAAATTTAAAAATTTTAAAAAAAACTAAGCCAAATACAAACTAAGGCCCTGATTAGCAATCTTGATTTTTTGATTTTTTTTTACTAAAAATGTCAAATGGTCAAAATTGTCCGTTTGGCAAAAAAGCTAAGAAGTAAAAAATTAAAAATTCAAATCAAAATATAAAATTTTAGAATATTTTATTAAAACTCCCACCACTTTTAAAATATAATAATATCTCTTATTCATAATTTATTTACTACCATTGACAATTATATATAATTATTAATATCTAATATATAGAATAGTAAAATTGTTCACTTTGAACAAAAAATAAAAAAAATAATTTTTTATCAAAATAACTAATTTAAAAAAAATTAACTTAAAAATAAAATTATCAAACAATTTATTTTAACCAAATTTAATCGTTTAGTTTAAAATACAAAAAAATAAAAAAATTAACTTTTAAGCTCAATCTTGAGAATTACAGTCTACAGAGTTGGCCAATCCCTGTTAAACAGGCCAATCTGTCGTTTTAAACAAAACGATTTAGGCCTTGTTTGGGATTAAAAAATTAGTTTTTTAAAAAAAATTAAGTTTTTTAGTTGATTTGTTTAAAATTCCATTTTTATACAATTTTCAAGACAATGTAAAAAAAACTAAATATTTTTCTTCTAATATTTACTTTTTAAAATTATTCTAAACACACTTATTTTTTTATTATTTTTTTATTAAAAAAATTTAATTTCTTAAAAATCACACTTAAAAACAATCCATACAGCTCAAATTATATGCACTGAACAAAAATATATCACTAAAAACAAAAAATCTGGTGACGGACGTGCCAAATACAATCCTCTCTGCAGTGGTGAGTGGACAGTGCGGAGCCACCTGTAAGGTGAGAAATCAGATACTCCTCAGAACACGGGAATAAGCAATTCAACCAATCAGACTCCCACAATTTGAAGACTGATCAAAAACAGGGGTTGCTAGCTTGCGGTCAGCAATGGCTAGTCGTGCTATTAGCAGTTTGAGCTTCCAACCTGGGATTTCCTCAAAAGCCCGGTTTGATTTTCATTCAAAATCACATCTTTCTTTTGCTTTTCAAGAGTTGATAAAACCCAGAAGGCGACTTTCCTTCTCAATTCGTGCCATGGGCTCCTCTGCTTCTTCTCAGAAACCAGAAAACATTCAAGGTCTCTCTCTCTCTCTCTCTCTCTCTCTAGATTTATATTTCTTTATTTATTTTCTTCTGTTTTTTTTTCCTCTCTTCTTTATGGGTTTTTACGGTGACCCAATTAGGTAATCTGTCAGCTCTCAGCATCTTGACGAAAGAATTCATGTATTATATTCAGGAAAATATTTTCATTTGATGCATTTGTTTAATTTTTTTTACTTTCTATGATGTATGTTGACACGAGAGTCATAGAAATTATATGCTTTTATTGTGTCTATTGAATGATTGAAATGAATTAGTGTTTGATTTATAGTGTTTGTAATTGTGTGGAACTGTTTTGGAAAGAATTAATATCTTAAGAATCTGACTCCCTTGTGCCCGCGTTTGAAGTAGTGAATTGTAACTAATGGGGTTATCCGAGTTGGCCAATTCCTAACACTTCATTACGCCTGCAAATTGTTCATCTCGCCCTGCTTTTTCGGAGGCTTTCTTCCTCTCTTTGGGATTGAATTTGTGGTAATAATGTTTCTTGAGCTTAGTGTATGATTGTGGCAGGTATTGTTTGAACTTTCCGTAGCTGAAGTTCAGTTTCAAGTAATTCTCCCGATGTTTGTAAACAATCTTGGCGATTGACCCCTTCCATCCTAGGAAAAAAAAAGTAGTAGTAGTAGTAGTAGTGGAAGCATGTAAATATGATCTTCAACAGAGTGGGAAAACCATAAATGTGGGGGTTACTCTTGCTGTAAGCTGTTGAGAGTTGTGGCCCATATGAGGAACAAAGTGAGAAATTTGGCCAAGAGTTTAATTAACTTGCTATCTACATAATCTATTCATATAGCGATAACATATCATTAACAAATGAATAAGACATCTACTCAATTCTTGCATCTGTGAGTTGAAGTTGAACTTCATTTTGTGGTCTTAATTTGGTGTACCTCATAGTATGGGTAGGGAGTTGAAGAATCATATGCTTTGTAATAATCTCTCAATTGCTTTTTATTTATCTTCTTTCTTTCTGATATTGTTTTAATTCCCAAAACAATTAAATTTAACTGCTCTATCTTGTGAAGAGGTGGGGAAGGTAAATTCTTCAGTAAGTGATGAAGAATTGAAGAAGCGGCTTACGGAGGAACAATACTACATTACTCGGCAAAAGGGTACTGAGAGGGCTTTCACTGGGTATGGTACCTTTTCTATGCTACTTTTCTAATATTTTTGTTCACTGCTTTTATTTCAAATGAAGAAAAAGAAAAACCATCTATTTCTGCAAAAGACCCACCTATCCCAGATAACTATGTTACATGAGCTCAAGTACAGATGTCATCTATAGGTACAATATTTACAAAATGCAAAAGAGCATTGGATGCGTAATATATGAAACTTTTATGTAAACTGTAATTATTTTATATGTTTAAAAGATGGATGTCCAACAACTCTTCTCAGACATATATTGATACCCTTACTCAAGTGTCAAGTGCCCAACATGGGTACTTCATACATTTAGAAGAGTCCATGTAACGTACTCTCAAAGACTCAAACTATGGTGTTTATATTATTTTATTTTATAAAAGCACATAAGGGCCTTATTCAAATACTGTGAAGGAGAAAGGACAAGTCATTACCCAGTCTTGGTCCCCTTTAATTAAGTGTGCTAGGAGGGGTGAACCGGGGCACATAACTGACCTTTGTCATTTTTTGCACGAAGTTGCTTCTTAGGCTTGAACTTGTCATGATCTCAAGCTCAACCGCCTAAGTTTTAACCATTGCCCCAACAATGCCCTTGCTTTTACATTAATTCATCAAAATAACAACAAATATAATAAATCCTCTGATGTTTCAGCTTCAGAAACTTCAGTATATAATTTCCAAAATGGTCTCAGTTAACAATAAACATCAGGATATAAATCCTCCTGGAGAATTTGTGGTTTGAGCAAAAAAGCTATAAATCAATAGCCTTGACAAATCTTTGTGGTTGGTAATTGGTTTCACGGTTGCCAAAGGTGCTAATGTCCTTCTAGTCAAAATGTTATTTGGAACGGTTAATGTTTTTGACTATGAGAGTTGTAGCCTCACAAAGGGTGTGTACTGGTAAGTTGACAATATGATGCATTGTCTTTCTGAAAAATAAGAACCTCTATTCCCCCAACCCCCAGATGCTGGGCGCAGATAAAAGGGGAAGACTTGGGCAAGGGTGTTGATAAGCGAAGACTACTTTATGTAGTTCGTCATGTGAATGTTGCAGCCATTATGTACCATGTTTGGTGTCAATTACTCTGTGCTTCTTAATATTGCTGGAGACATTTGGAGTGTATGGTCGTGGATTAAATATGTGACTACGTATGAAGCACATATATGGATATGGACACAGGAACGAACACAGGGCCTAGCGATTTCAGAAAAACCAAAATACTGACATGACGGGGATTAATCCTTTCTAGCATGAACAAAGACATTAACCCTTAGATTCACAAAAATGAGTAATCATCCAAATAATTCGTTACAACATTCTAATAAAAGAAAAAACTCCTATTGACATCCGTATCTTATGCCAAAAGTTATTATTAAAATTATTATTTTAATTATTATTAGATCTCCAAAATTCTTTTTAAAAGTTCACTAGAGCCCTAGGTGTGTCCTACTAGTCCAACACGCATATTTTATACGTGTCGAATATCACGTCCTGTGTGAACAAATAATAAAAAATTAGGATATGTCCTGTTGTGTGTCTGACTCGTGTCCATGTCCGACACAGACACGGCATCTATTTTGGCATGCCCATGCTTCCCAGGTGACAGCTGCCCGGGACTTTAACCCTTAGATTGAACTTCAACGCCCAATCAAAAATTTGAGCACCTAGTTACTTAAAGGTGATGTTCTGTCTAGAGTGGCTTTGTGGTTTCATTTGTTTATATTGTAGCAGGTATGCCTCACAGGCAGCCTTGTTTATATATAGTTTCCTTTCTGTACTTCATGTACCATCTAGAAGAGTTATTTTTTTATCTATGAAACAATATTTTCAAACAGAAAGAAGAAGAAAAATGAGTCTACCTTCCATGCCTGTTGTCATTGCACACATCCAGATGGCAACCATGAGGACTTCTGGGTATGTGTTGCACCTGTACGTCCTTATGTACACCCAAAGTATGTGCTCAGCAGGAAGTGTGTCACTTGGACATCTAATCTAAGAACAACGGGCCTAACTATATTTCTTGCAGGAAAAACATCTTCCACTTCACACCATCAAAACTCCATCTTATCCGATTGGACTAGATCAACCATTTCCACCCCTGATCTATTTCATCTGCTCTCATGTCCAGGGAATATTGGAACACCAAAACTGCCGGAACTTACCATTGCATCTGTTGTGACACTCCTTTGTTCGAGTAAGTTGTATACTTTTGCTATAAGAACTGTGGTTTCTTTCTTTTCTTTTCTTTTCTTTTCTCTTTTTCTGTTTTGGTCCAACTTTAAGTGGAACTGATAGGCCACTATTCTGCCCTCCAGATCATCAACCAAATTCGATAGTGGCACTGGTTGGCCATCTTATTATCAGCCCATAGGAAACAACGTGAAGTCTAAATTAGACTTGTCAATTATTTTCATGCCCCGCCAAGAAGTTCTCTGTGCAGCTTGCGATGCACATCTCGGCCATGTCTTTGATGACGGTCCACCCCCCACGGGAAAGCGTTACTGCATCAACAGGTACACAATTCTTTACTTTTTGGGATCCTCCCTCCGTCCCCCTTCTTCTCTCCTTTCAATTCCTCTTTTTCCTAATTTTGATACTAAAAGTGGGCACGTTCACAGCGCTTCCCTCAAATTGAAGCCAATGTAAGAGCCAGAGTTAACCAAGCATACTAGAAGGGTACGCTTTTATGTCAAAACCGATGAGACACTTGTATTTAATTTTACTCATTTCTGGATTCTTGAACTACTTTTATTTAATCTCTTACATTATGACTGAAATACTTGAATAGTAGTGCATATACTAAACACATTTCAAATGTCCCATAAGTGAGAAGTATGATGGATGCCATACTTGTGGTGGAATTATCAACTTCAATGACCAAAACTCTGCTATATGATTGTGGATGTTTCAATTAAGATATGGCAAGTCCAAGGGCACTTATGTATTGAGAACTCATTATTTTCCTTATCAATAGTAGTTAAGCCTTCTGTATTAAAGAATGTTAATATTTGTCATGCTTCTGCTTTGTCATTCTTTCGTATGCTACTTCTTTATTTGCCAAGCACGGAACAAATTGCGTCAGAGTGCGGATGTTCCTCCAAAAAGATAATGGTAGAAGTTGTTGTGGATTTCAAGTCAAGACTCGACTAAATCTAACCTACAAGTTACGTTGGTAAAGAACACAATCAAGCAACAAACGAACACAAATAAGAACGAGAATAGAAAACAACCAATGATGCACACACAAGTTTTTACGTGGTTCGACAATGGTGCCTACGTTCACGGACTCACATTTTCACTATTGATCTGAAGATTACTAAAGGAATAATAATATCTTAATGTTTCTCAAGCTAAAACATGACATACAGTCCTTTTCATAGAGGCCCTTAGGTTAAAATATAACCCTAGCCGCCACATAGCAAAAAACTGTTCCGCGACGGTCCGCTTGAGCGGACCCCTGTCTGCTCGAGCGATCACTAGCCCGAGATCACCCTAGTAGAAGCTCACTCGCTTAGGCTCCTGGTCGCTCGAGCTGTCACTAGCCCAAGACCAACTGCGTGTAAGCCCGCTTGAGCGGATGTCCGCTCAAGCGGTCACTAGACAGAGAGGTTTTTCTTCACTCTCAACAATTCTCCCACTTGAAGTAAAACCACTCCAAGTCTTCTGTAATCTAGAAATCCCAAGTTCCGTGTAAGCCAACCATTTGTATTCTTAGCCCGAAGATCAACAAAAGCGAAATTGTCCCTCAGCTTCTCCACTGTCTCAACCTTTGTGAACATGTCTGCAGAATTTTCGTTCATATGAACCTTCTCCAGATTGAACCACCCCTCTTCCAGTTGAGATCGAATAAAGTGATACTTTATATCAATATGCTTGGTCTTTGAATGAAATGTCGAGTTCTTTGCAAGTGTATAGCACTATGAGTGTCGCTGTACAACTGATACTTGTTATGATCTCTTCCAATTCTTTCAAGAAGCCCTTTAGCGAAATCAGCTCTTTACATGCTTCAAGGGCTACGACATATTCTACCTCGGTGGTAGAGATTATCACAATCTTTTGCAATCTAGAAACCCAGCTTACCGCTGTACTGCCCAAGGTAAACACATACCATGTTGTACTTTTTTCGCTGTCGATTCTCCAGCTAGGTTTGAATCCACGAACCCTTTCAGCTAAATCCCCGAGTCCCCGTAACACAAGGCATATCCCGTGGTACCCTTGATATATCTCAGAATCCACTTAACTGCTTCCAGTGCTCCTTGCTCAGATTTGACATGAACTTGCTCACAACTCCCACTATATAGGCGATGTCCGGCCTCGTACAAGTCATGGCATACATCAAGCTACCCACAGCTGACGCGTACAGTACTTTTTCCATGTAGTTCATTTCTTCATCTGTGATATCTTCTTGTTCCTTCAAAACTCTAAAGTAACTTCCCAAATGCGTGTTAATGAGCTTAGCACCTTCCATGTTGAAACACTGTATGACATTTTCAACATATTCTGACTGCAAAAGTTTTAAGTTTCGACTCTTTCTATCCCTGCTGATCCTCATCCCGAGTATCCGTTTGGCTTTTTCCAAATCCCTTATAGCAAATTCCTAAGACAACTGTGCTTTAAGATTTATAATCACATCTATGCCGGATTCTGCAATCAATGTGTCATCTACGTACAGTAGGAGAATCACATACGAGTTGGCAAACCTCTTGATGTAGTAGCAATGGTCACCGTGGCATCTGTTGAACCTTACATCTGCCATAAAGCTGTCAAACTGCTTATACCATTGCCTGGGTGCATGTTTCAACCCATACAAGCTTTTCTTCAGTTTGCACACCATGTCCTCTTTCCCTTTAATCGAGTACCCCTGTGGCTGCACCATGTAGATCTCTTCCTCCAGATCACCGTGGAGAAATGCTTTTTTGACATCTATCTGCTCAGATGCAAGTCAATAGTAGCCACTATACTCAAAACTGTCCTGATGGTGGATATTTTCACAACTGGTGAAAATATCTCCGTGTAGTTAATTCCCGGCTTCTGCTGAAAACCTTTGACCACCAGCCTTGCCTTGTACCGTTTGTTCCCATCAGCTTCTTCTTTCAGCTTGTAGACCCACATGTTCTACAATGTTGACTTTCCCTTGGGCAACTGAACCAAATCCCAAGTTTTGTTAGATGACAAAGATTGCATCTCTTCATCCATTACATGCTCCCACTCATCCCTTGCCTCTGTCTACCAAGGCTCTTCAAAGCATTCCGGCTCATCACTGTTTGTCAACAATAGGTAATGTAATGAGAATGAATATCTAATTGTAGGTTTGCTTACTCTAGTAGACCTCCTAATTGTGGAAGTCTACAACTTTGCATGTGGAGTTGGTTGTCTGTTCACATCCCCGGGTTCTAAGATTTTGCTAGACGATCCCTCAAACTCAGTATATTCTGACTCATCCGCTGTTTCATCCTTCTGATCTTGTTTTTATACAAAACTGACTCATTGAAGACCACATCCACACTCCTCACAATTTTTCTGCTTTTTGGATCCCACAGCCTATAATCGTAGTTATCTGTATCGTAGCCAACGAACACACATGTTCGAGACTTGGGGTCTAACTTTTCCATGTTTTCTGACTCAACATGTACATAGGCTATGCAATAAAAAATGCGTAAATGAAAATTTTTTACCTCTTTTTCGGTCCAAGTTTCTTCAGACAATCTACAATTCAATGCAACTGAGGTCCCCTATTAATCAAGTACGCTGATGTACTCACTACGTCTGTACAGAACTACTTTGGCAATTCAGCATATAACCTCATACTTCAGGCACGCTTCATGATCTTCATGTTCATGCGTTCTGCCACTCCGTTCTGTCTCGGCTTCATCGGAACAGTTTTCAGTCTCCTGATCCCGTTAGCTGCACAGTAGTCTTTAAATTCCCTGCTGCAGTACTCGCCGCCGTTATGAGACTCCAGACACTTTAATTTCAAACTTGTCTCATTTTCAACAAATGCCTTCCAGCTCTTAAAAATACCAAACACATCTTATTTATTCTCACAAAAGTAAACTCATAACTTTCTGGTAGAATCGTCGATAAAAGTTATAAAATACCTCAAACCACCGATAGAGGGTACCTGAATAGGTTCACATACATCTGTATGCACCAACTCCAATCTGTCTGACTTTGGAGTCTTCAACTGCTTTGTAAAGCTGATTTTTTTCTATTTTTTGAAGACGCAACTTCACAGAATTCTAAGTCCACTGACTCAATACACAGTAGCTTCCCTTTCTGTGTCAAAACTCTCATTCCCTTTTCACTCAAGTGACCGAGACGTTTTTGCCATGTGTTGGTGTCTCCTTTTGATGTTGCCACTGTTATGCTGCTGTAAGAACCCGAGAATACGTACAAGGTACCCTTCCTTCTTCCCTCAAGCCAAAACCAATGACCCTTTACTCATCTTCTAGGAATCTCCACCGAATGCTGTCACGATTCTAGATTTTGACAACTGTCCCACTAAAATCAAGTTCCTCGTTAGGCTAGGCACGTGTCTAACGTCCTTTAACTTCAGTACTGTACCGTTGGGCTGTGCGATCTGTACTTCACCATTCCCAACTATATGGCAAGCCTCGTCGTCTCCCAGGTATACTTTTCTAGAATCTCTCATCACATACCCGTGAAGTATATCCATGCGGGGAGTGATATGGAATGACGCTATCGAGTCAACAATCCATGAATTGGTTCTACAATCCGATGCATAAATCAAAGTTTATGTATTTTTCCCATCAGAAACATTAACAGTAGCCTTACCACCTTGATTCATGTCGTCGCACTGTTTCCTCGGAGCTTTGCAATCCTTTTTGAGATGGCCTTTTTGTCTACAGTTCCAACATCCAGCCAACTTCTCCCGAGTCTGCGATTTGTCCCGTGATTTGGATCTGTGGTTTCTCCAACCCTTTTGATTCTTCCTATCTGTCTTTCTTCCTCTACCTTCGGCATTCAACGTTGACCTTGATGTTGATCATTCACCCGTTATTCTGCTTCATGATTCCTCTCCAAGTATGAAACCTGCAGCCTCCTTCAACTTCAATTTAGACGAGGAGTTGCTGACGGCAACAACGAAGCCGTTCCAGCTATCTGGTAAACTGGACATGAGAGTTAAGGCTCTGACCTCATCATCAAAGTTGATCCCAACTGACTCCAACTGGTTTACGATGGAGTTAAACTCGTTAAGATGCTCTGCTATAATGGCGTCGTCCGCCATTTTTAGATTGAATAGCTTCTTCATCTGGTATAACTTATTTGATGCAGAGGACTGATCATACATATTTTTCAATGCTGCCAATAATTCTATCGTCTTCTCTTTTGCAATATTGGAGATCACTGATGATGCGAGACTCAGTCGCACGGTCCCTAAAACCTTCCGATCCAATATCTCCCATTCGGTCTGTGTCATTTTCTCCGGTTTCTCCCCAATCAAAGGTTCAAACAAATCCTTCTGATACAGAATATCATCGATCTGCATCCTCCAAATAGCAAAGTTAAAGTCGTTGAACTTCTCGATCTTGATTTTCTTGTCATCTGTGTCATGATCTTCAACCTCCAAACTTTGCCCTGATACCAGTTGTTGCGGATTTCAAGTCAAGACTCAATTAAATCCAACCCACAAGTCACGTTAGAAAAAAACACAATCAAGCCACAAACGAATACAAACAAAAACAAGAACAGAAAACAACCAATGATGCACATGTCAATTTTATTCAATGCCTCAAAGTGAGGATTTCTTCTCATTATATAACCATCGCGGGGCTGATTACATGGCT
>JAOTRH010000025.1:4881496-4899199 GCA_034768845.1 Heliamphora exappendiculata
CCGTATTTAGAGTTCCTATTTAGTTTCCTATTTCTGTTTTGAGAGCTTTCAATTATTTTAATGCTAACATGTTAGGTGTTCATCCTTGTCATTGATCAGTTGCCTATAGTTCTCTTCTTGACTTCTTATATCTCAGATAGGTCAAGAAGCACAGAATTTGATTCAAAATTAGATGGATATTGCCTTACAAATCAAGCCAATAATGCTAATATATATATATTGCAATATGGTTGTCAAAATAATTTCTTTAGCTGGTTGGGCATACATGTGAATGTGTATGAGCAGTATCCCCATTGATTTTTTATGATACAAATAACTTGTGAAAAGTATCTTTAGTTGCTTTGAATTGTGTTCGCCTAATAGTCGCATTGGTTGCTGAGATCATCATATAGAAAATTGATTATTGTGGAGAAAAAAATAAAGGAAAGGGGAAAAAAAAGTAGCTTTTCGAGTGGAATTTGACTGATATGAGATTTGTAGGAAAGTAGGTTTTGATTTTGAGGCACTGAACATTGACTTATAAATTGTTCTCATAAAAATATATATTTTGTGTGAACTATAGAAAAAAAAACTGAGTGAATAATTCTTCCAATAGAACAGTTATTTGCTGCCCTTGCAATTTCTTTCGTCTACGGGGTGCATAATAATGGAGGAAAGCAGTTTTTTCCCTCGTATAGCCCAATGGTCCTCCTGTCTTACAAACTAATAATCAGAAAGGAATGGTTTTTGAGGACCATGCTTGAGCAATTTTCATGAACAGTCTATTTGCGTTGCGAAATTTTTTGAATTACTCCACATCGTAATTCACATGATGCATCTAATGCGATGAGTGAATTCTTTTTATCAGTATTTACCCAAATCTAACATTTTAATGACGACTCCCTATAATTCAGTCACTTGCATCTTTTACTTGTGTTCTTTTTTTTTTTTGGTGGAAGGGTTGTTTAATTGATACAACTTTTGTATGCAGATGTGCTCAGAGATCACATGCAGCATTCCTTTTCTTGTCTTGGATGAGAAGAATGTGATGCTTTTTCCACTGCTTTTCATACATAAAGAAGCTTGCATTCCTTGCAATTCTACTTCATGGACAGAAATTCCACATGCGTCTGCCAAGATTGTTTTCCCTTTTGGGAAATGGGTTCACATTGGATGTGAGGCATGTTATGAACACTCTAAAAGCCCAAGTTGAACTTTTAAAGATGTGATAGAGACGGAGTTGACTAATCAATTGGAGATACTTTCATGTTGTCATTTTTTCTCCTTGATTTGTTGTGAGATAAACTTACATATCATGGTTTATCAACAAGTGGAACTGACTTGACCAAGTGGTCTTTGGCCCAATGGTATAAGTGTTTGCCTCCCAAATGGGAGGCTAAGAGTTCAAGTCTTGCTAAGTGCAAGGTGTGGGATTAATGAGTGTGGGAGTATTTGCTGTCCAAAAAAAAAAAAAGAAAGTAGAACTGATTTGTATATTTGACATCCTCATGTTTTGTTTTGCATGCATACAGTAAAAGTTTGAAGGGATTCTATGTTTAAAGAACATAGGTCGAAAGTATGCACTAATATATGAACTAATGACATTGATTTTGGATTTTCTTCCAAAGAACATGATTTTATGATTTAGGCGGTTGGGAACAACTGTGTTCCTCCCCGATTCCTTTACTGTTTTTCAGCTTTATTGTTAGGAATAACTCTTGCCCCCCTTTCTCTTGAAAGTTCGATTACCGAAACATAAGGGGTTGGTCATAGGTTTTAGAGTTGGAAAAGTGCCTTCCGCCCCTGTTTCTCTTTACATTTTTTCAGCTTTGTTGTTAGGAATACTTCTTGTCCCCCATCTCTTGAAAGTTTAATTACCGAAACATAAGTGGTTGGTTGCTGTGGGTGAAATGCATTGCCAATAGATGTGTTAGAGAATCTTTTCCAAAGAATGAAAGACATGAAAAGACTAAGAGCTAGTAGTCTTTTAAATGGTTAATAAGTGGTGGAAATCTCTAAAATGAGTAAGTATCTTGTGGAACAACGTTCCTAAATTGGGAATATTTATGAACAACAATTAAAAATTGACATTCTGTACATCTTCTTGTATAATTTACAATTATACACTAGTAGAAAGTAAATACAATTGCATATAGACTGTGGTTGGGAATAAAGTGCATATTTCTCTATAAGTGCCATACTTCTACGAGAAGTTCTGGCGAGACCTGAATTTGGTCAAGGTTCTGATTGACTTTATTTACTAGATCTTTCTTGTCATTTCTGTAAGTCCTCATCTGATATTTTTGTTATTTTCTGGAGGTGTTTATGGAATAGTTATTGTTAATGTCCATCTTAGGTTGCCACTGATCTTGTGCGGCTTCACATTGATGGGGAGATTGTGGGAGAGAGGCCTTTGACATCCTCGTCGAGCAATTACTCCAAATTACATGTTTTAGGAAGTATATCTTTGGCTGGTACTGATGGAGATGATGATAGGATCCAGGGATATGTCCACAGTCTTGAAGTCCTTCTTAAACCATCATCTATTAAAGAGCACTTTGTTAAGGTGGGTGCTTGCTGTAAATTCTATCTTGTTTGCTATGGTTTCTCATATGCCTGTACATTCAATTAGTTGCTACAAGTATTTTTTTGTATGATGCCAGGATCCACCTCTACAATTATCTATTGATGGTTCAAGTGCCTCTGAGATTGAAGAAGACAATGATGGTGTTTGGAGTATTGTTGGTGGCAAGGTTAAACAATTTACATTTACATTTTTACTTTAGGCCCTCATCCATATCAGGCTTTTACAAGAAATTGAGTTAGATTTTACCTTTTTTTTTTGGCAGTATGTAGAAGAAATATGAAATGCAAAAGTTATCCTTTCACCATTTTTTGGCAATATTTCTATTGAGCATAATAGGAAAAGTTTATATTCACTTAGATGTTACATGGGTTAACTTCAATGTGGGTTTCAATATTTTGAATATTATCAGGTTAATCTCTCAATGTCATATGGTTTCACCTAAATGTATAAAAAACCCATGTTGGACACTCAATTCTCAGGTGAGGGTTTTGAGATATGGGTCCAGCATTTTAGTTGGATATTCACCTTAGAATCATATTTTGTGATTCAAGTTTATTATAGAATTATGTTCAAAACTCTCAGATTACACATGAAATTTTGTGGCACTTTGTAAACAAGATTTTACCCTAAAGACTATAAATATATTAAGGAATACCAATATTTTGGTTGTGTCTCTATACTCATAAGGGAATTAGATAAGTTTGACACAGGGGTTCAAAACCGCACCTTCACTCCGTGTAACATAGCTCTTATATTTGCCTTTAATGATGTGCTACATGTCCTTGTGTTATGATGTTTGAACTTGTTTGGGCTTGTAATATTTAATGTACTATATTTTTTCCCCCATCTCTAGTTTATTTAACTACTAAGAATGTCATGTCAGTAAGAAGTTTTAGTGTTGCCTATTTAACAACCCATGTTTCTCTACGGAAAAGCATGGAGTTAACTAAGCTTGTTCATTTTGACCTTTGATAGCCCTGTAAAAGGTCTGAACGGGGAGCAATAAAGAAACAGCTTCAGTGCAAATTGTCTATCTTTGTCAACCCACCCCCCCTTCCCTTCCCTTCCCTTCCCTTCCCTTCTCACCAGACATTAAGGGTTGTAATGAAGTTCTTTGCAGGAAGACCCGATGAGGAAAGATAATTGAATTCGTAAAAAGCCTATACAATGGTTATGAAACCATTCATCGATATGTCATTTTCCCAAATTGCAAATTGGGGTTGATTGAAGCACGGTGTTGGAGCTTGGCTGTGAGTTAGCACTTTTATGTGGTTAATAGTAGGTTGAACATTGGCTTTGCTTAGCTATTTGGGGGAAAATAGTGCTAGTTAAGGTGAAGATGATGCAATGCTAGGTGAGGAAGATAAGATTAAGGAAAGTGATTTTTAAAAATTATTTAAGAAAACTCGAGTTTAGTAGAACTTGATAACTATGTAGTCATATTAAAATGCGAATTTTCGTTTAGGAATTGACTAAGCATCCTTCTACGTTCTTATCTCCTTGTTTTACGCACCAGGTCAGTTCATAGGATATTATGGTTATCTTATCCTTAGATTAAAATGTTAGTCTATTCATGATTCTCTAATTATTTGAAAATGATGGATCTTGTATGATCACATGAGATTTGGATCATACAGTGTTCCCAGTCTAGGGGCAAAAGGATATCGGTATTGACAACCACCGAGGGTTTTCTTCTCGGGTGAATGGCTTGCACCCATTGCCATGTGAGCACCCACTCTTTTCCAATGGAGTTGAACTTGGAAAGTAGGTGGTGAGGTGGCCCTTTTTAAAAGATTGCAATCACGTGAATGTCTAGAGATCACTAGAGGTAGTAGAGGAAAAGAGAGCTGGGCGCTCGTGGAAGAGAAAGTTGAACACTCGTGGGAGAGAGAGGTGGTTGTAGATGTTAGGGCTATATACTAAAAGCTATATTTTTGTGTAATGGATTTTGGTATATATTTTATTCATTAATAAAATTTGTTATTTCCATTTAACGAGAATTTATATAAGCAATGTTTGTATTGCGTTATTTATTTAATGTTGTGCATTTGTGTATTTAATTCTGCACAGTAGATGATCTGCTGTGTAGATTTCTACTTCCACACATAAGATCAGATTATTAGAATTCTTGTAGAATATAAGTTTTTTGTTTACAATGTTAAATGGAATTGGACACACCATCGGTAGGACTGTAGTACAGTGTTTTAGTCGGTCTGTCTTGTTTATGGAGAATAGTATTGTTTCAACTCATTGTGCCATTACACTTGGAGTATATTGAACAAGACCTTCTTGGAGTAATTGTTTTTTTACTAACTATATAAAACAATTAATACCTTATGGTTATTATGAGCGCTTGTGCTCTTATTCCTGAAATAATTAATAGACACTTATATTTAGTGTTTGTTATTCTGATTCATAAAAGAGTTATATCTTTTATAGGTCAATAAACTCGGTGGATTGGATAACGACATTACATGTATGGTGAATATTAATTATTAACAGAATTCACGTCCCGGTATAGGTATTAATAATAACCTCTTGAAGAAATTTATAAGTTTTGATTATGTCAAACCCAGTAGGTGGATTTTATATCTGACTTATCAAATAAGTAAAGTAGAAAATCTCAAGGATATTATACGTGGTCGATTAAATAAAATTGTGAGTAATTTAATTTAATCGGTGAATATTTATAATTTTAATGTGAAAAGATAAATAAGCATTTGATAACATGGAGTTTAAAATTATTTTTTGAGATAAGATCTGGAGTGCAATTATAAGTCTTTAGTGGTATGAATTATAATTTTTACAATTAGGAATTTAATTTGAATTAAATTAGGTTTTTTTTAGTTACAAAAGAAGGTCATCTTATTTGCTCATTAGGTCCCTGCCGTAGCCTATTTATATTGGCATTAACCCTCTTGTCAGCTAGGGTTTTGATATTTTTGTGATATCAAAGAGGTAGGCAAGTTAGGGTTTTAGGTCACGGGTTTGCACCCCACACTGGATTCGTGATTTTGCATACAGGAATACGACATAATGTTTGAGGTGCAGTCGAGTTCAATTCGTGCATTTCCAACAGCTCTGATTCGTACATATCTAGTGTTTTCGGTTTGAGTGCTAAGACGAGATCAAATTAAAGAGATCTTGAAAGTATGACCCATGTTATGCTATATGGGTTTTTATCGGGTTTTTTTTTTGGTATAATCAATATGCACTATCGTTGGTTCCTGAGATTCCGTTTCCCAACAGTAGAAGACCTTGAAGCTCGAGGAAGGAGAGGACGATAGAATAATCTTTTGGTTGTCATTGAGGGTGAGATTCCTTTTATATAGGGGTTAAATCACGGGGAACAACAAAGCTTTGATCATGAGATTCCTTTTTATATAGGTTTTATATAGGGGTTGAATCACGGAGAACAACGAAACTTTGATAGGTGGCGCATCTATGACGCCCCGTCTCCCGGGTACGTTGAGACATACATATACATACAATTAGGGTTATGCTAACGTTTCATTCATAGATAATCTTTATATTATTACATCATTCGAGTCTCGAAATGCTTACAAAATACAGATATTACAGTCATTAAAGTGTGATTACAAAAGATACAAGAGACATCTTGAGACAACAAACAAAAAGACTGATTCTGTTGCGCTAAGCTTTGATCGGATTCTCGTGCTCCTGGTACTTGCCATGTTCGGTCGATTCCTCTCCGTACGATAAGCCCTCTTTTTCACCTGCGGCATAACGCCGTGAGCCAAAGCCCAGGAAAAAAACACTCCAAACTTCCTAATCAGATCTCTCAACACAAATTCGCTACAACACATATCGTCCAATACTTAAAACATTTGTAAATCTAAGAGACAGGAATATTTGACAATTATAGCATGATAAGCAGATATGTGAATAAATATGCAAGTATGTGATGTCATGGATGCAATGCGAATGCCCAACCAGACATCCACCCAGAATCATAACATGAATTCCACGCCGAGAATTATCAGAGTAGACTTTATGGGCAGTTGATCACCAAAGCCATCGTCAACCTCATTGTGAATACTAATCCTTCGCGGGGTTTTATGCACATCTGTTTTACTGCTAAAATGGCAACGTGGGGTCCGAGCCACCCTCCGGGCCAACCAATAACCAATGATCAAACAATACATATAACCGGTTTGTCCCACCTAAAGAACCGAGATGCCGTGTTGGTGTCAACCCAAAGTCTAGACTACGAAAGTCAGAATGCTAGTGATGAACCCATGGTGCCCAACAATTTTCATCATAAATAATTTCCTACACCGGGGACGCACCCAAGGTGTATACCGGGAACAAAGCCCAAAACCACTTATAAACCGGCAACCAGGGACGCCCTAGACTTAGAACCAAGGAAGGATAACTCCAATATACCCAAACACACAATGGTATGAACAAGATAGACACCAACATGCCAAGATGCGAGTGTGATAATGCTCATGGTGTACAGTATGCATCTCAAGTACAACTACCTATAGCATGGCAAAGCACATGGTACAACTCACTAAAACACGAAGTACAAGTATATAAAGCATAGTTTACAATTCTCATGACATGGCTCAAATTCAATAGCATGAGTTCTAATCATTATATACTTATTCTAAAACATTAATCATCCATTTCAAATCAATTAAGACAAACTTCAAGTCTCACAACAAAGGGTACTCAACCACACACTTAACAATTCACAAGTCAATTTTTGATTACTTATTTGCAAACCACAGCAGCGATTCGGGTTATTTAGAAATTGAGTTTGGTTTCGGTTTTTTGCCACGACCTAGATAAAAATATTCTCTACAACTTTCGTATTTAACGCTAAGGTCAAATCTTAAGGCAACTAGGGAAAATAAATTAAATAAGTGAAAACGGTTCAGCATTTTTCAGAAAAATTACAGTAAAAGGGCCTTAGTTGGTCTTGATTTTGGAGTATCAAATCAAGTTAAAACGAGCCCATTTTAGGATATGTTCTAGTTTAACATGTTCCCTACAAATCTCATGAATAGTGCTAAGGATAGTTATTTGCAACAAATTAGAGATATAAGCCATTTTGTAAAATAGGTTTAGTGACTTTAGTCAGCTATAAAACACACAACAGAATTTGTTTATAACAGAGAGTTTAAAAATAGTTCGAGGGATCAACCGGGGGTATCTAGGTCTGAGTTTTGGACAATGATTAGTTCAATATGTTACTTACATTTTTCATGAAAATCACTTTTGGAGTAGATCAGTAAAAGTATAGATTTTTGGTCGTACAAAAACATGTGACAGAAGGCTCTGTGGTTTCCTGAACCACAACAGTGACTTTTAGAAGCATTTTAACTAATCCAATTTCAATATTTTAGACTTATTTTTGGTGGGTAGCTAGATATAGATGTTATCTACAACTTTCATGTTTTGACTTAAGCTCGGATCATGATTTAAAATAGGGGTTTGAGGGCTGCAAAACCTATTGGTCTGAAACCGACACACTTTGGTAAAAATGTTGTATCTCGAGTTCTACTTACTCAAATCAATTCAAGCACATTTTGTATGAAAGATAACTTGAAGATCTAAATCTGGATATAAAGAACTCACTTAGATCATTTTTTACATTTAGTTATGGTGTTTCAAAATTCGGGGCAGAAAGTGTAAAAGTTCGAAATCTCAGGCCATTATGTGTTCTATCTACCTAGCATGTGGAGGGCCAAGATTTGAGCTATTCTCTTTGCATGCATGAGTTAGACACTTATATATCATCATTCCAGAACTCTTAAAAGTCACAATACTCATTAACATCAACATGCATACATGCTATAAGTCACACAAAACCTCAATAGTCCATAATTTCATGCCATGGCGCCTTTTCTTTCCTAGTTTCGATTCTTGTTCTTGGTTTCATTTTTAGAGATGGGTTGAGGGAGTTTGTGGTAATTCTAACCAGGGAGTTTTAGAGTGTTTACTTACTTGTTTGAAGACTAAGAATGGTGAATGGTGAATGGTGAGTGGACTTAGTTTTATAGAACCTCCTTGATCTTCCTAGACTCCTTCTCCTTTCACTCCTTCTTTCTTCCTCCTTTTTCCCTCAAACTTGAAGAACACCTCAAGAACCTAAAAATTCTAGACTCTCACACCTTCTTGACCGAAACATGTAGAGAGGGAAGGGGGTGTTTGGTCTTGTATTTATAGAGAAAAATTTGGTGGGAGAAATGATGCATTTTAAGCTTTAATTTAAATTTTTTTTTTCTCATTGGTTGCATGGGAGGTGAGAGGATATTTGAGAAAGGTAATTTCAGATCTTGGGCATGGGAATTCGGTGGGGGCTGTTTGGGAGGCTTAAAAGTTGCTTTTTGCATTATTTTATTGATTAAATGGGGTTTTGGTGCATTGTTGGGCAAGAAAATGCTTCAAATAATTATTTTGGTGTAACTTTTTAGTATCCCAACCTCTTAAAACATATTCTATTAGTAATTTTATGATTATTATAGTATTTCCATGGTTTATTATAATTTTTGCAACAATTGATTAATTAGGTGTAGGCAATTAAGTCACTCTAAACTAATTTGACAAAATGTGACTTTTTGAAATTATTTAGGTGTGTAAGAAATTTAATAATGATTTATTTGCTTTTGTTGACCTATAATATTATATTATTATGTACATTACTTGTGTAAATAATCTTGGGTCATAATGATACTTGATTTGTACATAATTTTCTTAATTTGAGTTTAAAATGCAAAAAGAAGATTTTTGACACAATTTTCTAGGAAAAACTGGTTATAGAGGGGTATTTTTGTCATTTTGCTTCATTTTTTTTGTCTTTTACTCTTTATTTTGATTTAAAATGTTAAGTTAAGATTGTACATGTGTCAAATTTTGGTCTTTTAGTTGAGATTTGGTGTACTATGTTTTTAACCATAAAAGATATATTTTATATTTGTTTACTTTATTTATGAGATTTGGTGTGTAGGTCTATTTGTATAATAATGACATTTGGAAGACTTTTGATTATTTTAATAAATTATAATGTTTTCATGTTTCTTTTATATACATATCTATATATATAAGAATATGATAATTATTACATTTTAGATTTTCTAGACATGCATATATATATATATACATATACGTAGGACATTATTTTATTATTTTGTTGTAAGCCTTGAAAACATAAATATCATCTTTTGAAAGTTGAAATTTAATTTGATTTGATTTGAAATATTGTATTTTATTAAAATAGTTTGGCACATACTCTTAGGTGATTTTACACATATCTTATCTGTATTTATTATATCTACATATTTATATATATTAATTAATGTTAATTGCAGAGAATTATGGATGAGAAATATCTCAGAGACTTTTGTACAATTATAAAGATGTAGGGGACTTGTGTGTAATTATTAATACTAAGATTTTTAAAAACTCTTGAGAGTAATTTGGATGAGGATTAAAGTGTCTTCTTATGATATTGATAACTTACTATGAATTTTGGTATCTTAAGCTGAGAGTGTAGTTATTTTAAAGATTTGGGATCGAAGTTTAATTTTTATAAGTTACGGGGTTTGTAGGTCTTTGAGTATCAAGTTGGGGCTTGCGCTTGATTCTCTTATTCTTTGGACTTGGAATTTGTGTTTTTCAATTATAAGGCAACACATATAGATTGTTGGGTTTGAAAGATTACGAGACTAGGTTAGCATTTTTTTTAAGGAAAAGTTTGGGGCCCGGAGTTTCATTTCTAGGTTTAGCTTTTTAGGGTTTTGAACAAGTGTTTTAGGGTAACTTAATGATTTCCGAGATTCAAAGCCTTTTTTTTTCATATTAGGATTTTTGATTTTCGGGGTCTGATTCTTAGGTTTTGATTGTGTTAGGGTTTTAAACTTACCATGACCTAAGATCGTCTCGGTTTATCATCACTGATCTTATGGTTTAGAACCGGGTCCTTACAGCATCCCCTTGGTTCAACAGCCCGTAGGTTTCTCTACCTTCCTTCTGGTCCTTGTGACATACCTGGGGACTGTTTCATGGGATGGTAATGCCAGGTAATAATACACCATATTCAAGGTAGGTATGATACAGCATTATCGTGGTAGGTTGGGGACATGCTTTAAGATATCATGTATCTTGGTCAAAGGCCACTCTATTCTAAGATTGGTTAAGGTGGAGTCGAGCAGGATAGGCTATGCAACCTTGACAATCCCTCAGCTGTAGCTTCCCAATTACAAGTCCTCCGATGATATCGAGTGAAGATCCTAAGTCCTACCTTCAACCTAGGTTGTTTTATATAAGTTGAAGAGTATCTTAACTCGTTCGAAGAGAGTGTCCTGGTCCCTTGGTTTTATGATCAGGCGGGGCCTGATCATGTTGCTACCGAGCAGTAGGCTTGCTCCATGCCACGCCTTGAGGCAAAAGGCACTGCATGTGCTCACCTTTGTTGTTGTTGTTGTTGTTGTTGTTGGTAAAGTTCAATTTTAAAGGAGTGGAAGGCCCAAGGGCCTGTTATTGACCCATGTGTCACCTCACGAGACTGACACACGGTAGCTAGTATTTATGTCGAGATGAAGTGGATGGTGCACGCGGTAGTTGGACATCCATACCCATCTAAAGCACAAGAGATGCCCAAGTTCAATTCTGTTTTTTGAGCCATATGTTTGGGAAATTTGTTGAAGATTTAGGGAGGCAGTCAACAATCTTAGCGATTTAGGAAAGAAGTAATAAGTGGAGTAGGGAGTTGTTGGAGGGGTAGTTGACGGTGTTGTGCTTTCTTCTACCACAAGTCTACAATCTTTGTTGATGAAACTTGTAAATGACCTTCCCCTAAAATTTTCTTATTCCTTGTGTTAACAAAAAAATTCTTATTCGTTTAGTTAACAAAAATTCATGTCTTGGATTTTGATTGGGATTTATTCCAATGAGAAGGTTGCACGGTTCACACCCAATGTGGAGTTATGGTTCTAAATGCACTGCCTTCAGTGACATTATCTGAGTCCATAACCAACTAGACTCCTGGAGAAAAAAGTTGAATTACATTTGGCATAGACTTATACCTTGTCAAATGCTATTAAATGGTGTGTAGGAACCGGAATTTTCCCTTTGATATTTGTGATTCAGACATGAATCATTAGTGGAATAATCTTAGATGATCTTTTTCAATCCTTTATAATAAAGGAACTGAACTACCAAGTGAAAGTATAGGTGTTGAAGCCCTCAAATGTTAATCTTTCATGCAGTTAGCTAAATTGAAGGGTTACATGGAGTAAGTGCCGTTCCATAGCAGATTTCCTGCCCAGTTAACTAGATTTAAGGGTTATTGCGAGTGAGAGCTATTCCATAGCAGAATCTGGGTTTGAGGCTTAGAATCTTTAAAAACAAATTTATTCATTTGTTTATTTGTTGGGTTGTGGTGATTTGTATTGAGGAGATCGACTACATTGTTTGTTTCTTTCTTTCTAGTGATCACTAAACCATCCGTTGTTAGAGTTAGAGAAGATTTAATTTTCATGTTTAACTAAAGCCTTGAGTTTCTCCACTAAAGTGTAGCAATTTATGTTCTTATTGCTTATGGAGAGGATACATTCAATACCAACTAACTTTGCATGTGCAATCTTTGTTCGAGTTAATGGTCGTTGTATGAGATTTCTTCTAATGCATTTCAATTTTTCTATTGGGGAATACAGGCATCTTGTCGTAGGAATTTTTCCTTGGATGTCATTTTATTAGATGCCTTTGGCGTGCCCATAAACAAGGGAATGGAGGTTTGCAACGTTTGAATTTTGCACACCTTATAAATTAATGACATTTCTTTTCCCACATCAATTTGTATGTAACTTACTAAGTACCTTGTTTAATTGTACCAAATACCAACTGCTTGTCATGCTAGGTTATTGCTTCACTTTTGTATGCTGACAACGGGGCACCTGTTGAGAAGCCGGATGATGCAGAAGCTCCCCTTCTAACAAGCTATGATGGAATTGAGTTTGCTTGTTGTGATAGACCAAGTAAACTAACCAATGGCCGCGCTTCCTTTAAGCTCAAGATATCCCAGGTGCTAGTATTATTATAATAGATTTTTCTTCTCTTTCACCCATATTGGGGGTGTTTGGCAAACTTCTGCTACCAGTTTTTATGTTTCGGCTACTAATTTTAGCAATAAGTTACAATTTTTTTCCAAACACTCATAACTTCAACTACAAGTTATAACTATTTTTTTTCTATTTCAGCTACAAGTTAATACATTTACCAAACACTCACAACTTCTGCTACAAACTACAATCTAAAAGTTACTAGTTTTAACAATGCCAAACACCCTCATTAATGAAGACATGCATTTTTTGGGCGTGCTATTTATGACTAAGGGATTTGTACAACATAGAAAATGAGGGAATAACCATTGTTGAATGGCTGCCATGAAGAGTTATTTACGTCTTGGGACACAGACTAAAAAACGGCCTTATACATGTTTTTCACTGGACAATTCTTGTACCTTCTCTATGATAAGCAATGCAGCATATCTGATGGTAATGGTGATGCCGACAAGATCGCAAACAAATAAAAGAAAAGAATCCATAAAAGAATTAAATGAAAAGATAGATCACACTCAAAAGAAAGAAATGTTCTTGATCTCAATATCGAGACTAAACTCATTTACTCAGTGTCGTAGTCTAAATAACCCTATTACTTATTAACTTATTTATAAGCATACAGGAAACTTTTAATTAAAGTCACCAAAAATAAAATATTACAATCTAAGAAAATCCCAATTATCGTTATCGAAAATAAAAGATCTCAATAAACATCAAAATATAAGATATTGCAAAAATTACTGGACTCCTAAATTTTAAAATATCTTCATCCTATGCCTTCTCATTTCTCATCAAATGGTCTACTTAGTGAATAATGCTTAAAATTGATATGTGCGCACATGGTTATATGCCTACTAGAACATCCATTTTACACAATCCATCTAACTTAGTTACTTATTCATCGTAAATTTTATGGTTCTCTCTCTCTCACTCTCTCTCTCTCTCTCTCTTCGTATTGTTGCTTGGTAAATCCTAGCTAAACTACCAGCCTATTTACATGTTGGCATGTGTATGAAAATTATTTTCCATCTCTACTATGACATGAATCTCCTAGATGTGATCATTTAAAAAATAATGATTAAATATCTTAGAGTTCCACTTACACATTTAACAAATTTGTTTGTATGTTTCGTTCAGTAAAAAAGTTAAGTTTTATTTATTTTTTATTTTTTATTTTTTTTATCGAAGACAAAAGGTTGTTAGGTGTTGCAAAACAATAGAGCTAATTTACAATTCTATTTTTATTATTTAATACTTAGTTCTATTTTAAATATATTGTAATTAAGATTTTATTTTCCTTTTAGATTAGGACTCTAAATATTTTCATTATCTTTTAATTGAGATTTTATTTTCTTTCCATTTAATTAAGGATTCTAGTTTTTTTAAAATTAGGATTTTAGGGCCTATGAATAAGAGGACCTCTTGATGTATTATTCAGAGTTGATTAATGAAAAATTGAGTTTAAGGTTGCGGTTTTGTGTTAGGGTTGTAACTATTTTGCGCTAACTTCTTTTATCTTTTATCCCTCCCGGCCTCCATGTGCTACGTCATTTTAGTATCAAAGATGACTCGAGAATCCATCTCTCCCTCTTGATGTATTATTCAGACTTGATTAATGAAAAGTTAAGTTTAAGGTCGCAGTCTTGTGTTAAGGTTGTGACCATTTTGTGCTACCTTTCTTCTATCTTTATCCCTCTCACCCTCCGTGCGTTGCATCATTTTGGTATCAAACCCCGTGATATTGAAACTAGGGTTGTTGAAAACCTAGCCAAACTTATCTTCTGCATCGCGCAACAAGCCATTGCGCAAACAGAGTCGCCAAAAAAAAAAATAGCCCATCCTGCTCTAGTTGCGAGCCTTCACCATCATTCCTATCAGCTGGCTTCGTGCAACCAACCATCGCCGCCTCCACCATCGACCGTCGCTGCATCTTTCCATCACTACCAACATCACTAGCCACTAGATTTTCCAAGGTAGGTTCTCTCCCAAAACCTAGATTTTTCTCTCTTTCCTTCCGACAAACCCTAGATCTCATCCTTCTGCTTCCTTGCGTGCGATCAAAAGAAGGATCCAGATCCCCAACCCGAGAAAAAAAAAACCATTTTACCCATCCATTCAACCCGAAACTTTACTTGAACAGATACAGCCAGCCCATTAATCTACTAACCCATTTTAAAACCTGCACTTAAGCCCATCCCCAAGAAACTGCCGAGCCAAAACCCACGAATAGCCTGGGAAAAGACAGTTAAGCCCTACCAACCTAGGCCCATTACTACATAGCTCAGTCTTTAGTCCTTACCCTTAAACCAACCATAATTCAAACCACCTTGTTCCCATTACTACATATTTCGGCCTTTTATTCTTACACCTCTCACAAACTCTTGATGGAGTGGAAGCGCACCAATAATTCTCGTATCTTTTTAGGTACGCTAACAAAGTTTATAAAATTGTTATTGACGTAGGATGTACAATGAATGCGGTATACGAAAAAAGTGTTAATCGGATGAAACTTAAATCTGAACCTCATCTACAACATTATCAACTGTTTTGTTCTAATAACACTCGTCTTTTAGCCTCCCAAAAATGTTTGGCTCCTATTAAAGGGGTAACTATTTTGATGAGGTTTGGTATGACGTCACTCTTGTTAGTGTTAGTCTACTACTATTATTATTATTATTATTTTATTTGGTGTGTGCATGTGTATGAATGTTATGATGCTCTCTATTTTTATTATAAATAAAGTGTATGCTTATCCGGTTGCAGTAAGGCTTCTCATTCTTTTCTCTTATCGTAACATGGTATCAGAGTCATCATAGAACCCTAGCTGCCAGCCTCCTCCGTAAAACCCTAACCCTAAGCCGTCGCCAGCTTCTCTTCTCCTCCCCTTTCCAGCGCCGACAGCCCCTTCTCGTCCCTCTACCAGCATCGATAGCCCCTCTTCTCCTCCCCAGTCTTTGTTAGTGATATTATCAGATGTATGTATTTTATGTCTGTAGATAAGCCCGTTAGCTATAAGGGCCTATTAGGGTTTGGTTGTATCTTTGTAATTATTATATATAGTAGACCTCTCTAATTGAGAGGCTAAGCCTTCTGATAATTAATTATTCTTTCATTACATGGTATCAGAGCTAGGGTAAGCAAAACTCTAAATTGTTTTGTAGTTCCGATGTCGGCAAGGCTTGTTCTTGACATTTCGGCGTCGGCAAGCCCTGTCCCTGGGGTTTCGGTGGTCGGCAAGGGTTCGACTGGAGCTTTCGGTGGTCGGCAAGGGTTCGGCTGGGGTTATCTGTTGTCGGCGAGGGTTTCGGTGGTCGGCAAGGATTCGGCTGGAGCTTTCGGTGGTCGGCAAGGCTTCGGCTGGGGTTATCTGTTGTCGGCGAGGGTTCGGCTGCAGTTTTCGTGGTCGGCAAAGGGGTCGACGAGAGCTTTCGTCGACGGCAAGGATTGACGCACTCTCTGGTCTGCTCGAAAAGAGTTGTCGGCGGCTAGGATTTAGTCCAGAGGGGTTGACGCACCCTCTGGTTTACTCAGACAAGGTCGGCGACACCTAGGGTTTGGTCCAAGAGGGTCGGCGACACCTAGGGTTTGGTCGAGGAGGGTCGGCGGTGCCTAGGGTTTTGTCCAGAGGTTGTGTCGGCGACGGGGCTGGTGTCTTCTTTTGGCTACTGTTCATTTTGGCTACTGTTCAGAGTAGCGCAGTGGAAGCGTGGTGAACCCGACGTGAATCAGAGATTTGGCTATTCTTGATTTTGACTATCCTTATTCCCTGTTTGGCTGGTATCCTTATTTCCTATTGGCTGATATCCTTATTTCCTATTGGCTACTATTCCTTATTTCTTTATTGAATCTTGTGACGTCTTGCAATGACTGAGGGAATCCCGTCCAGTGGATCTAGCCTCTCCAAAGGCTCACAGAGCAGTGTTACAGAGATTATTTCTTCATCCTCACGACTTGTGGATGAAAAACTTGATGGAACTAATTTTTCAATGTGGAGAAAGACGATCTTAATGACCCTTAGGGGCCAAGGGAAGGAGAGGCTCTTGAAGGATGACCCCCTAGATTCTAAGTTTGCAGTTTTTGATAGCTGGTTACAGGAGGATGCAAGGATTTTCTCCCAA
The DNA here is from genome assembly GCA_034768845.1 of Heliamphora exappendiculata. NCBI lineage: Eukaryota > Viridiplantae > Streptophyta > Magnoliopsida > Ericales > Sarraceniaceae > Heliamphora > Heliamphora exappendiculata. Next base: position 4,898,272 of record JAOTRH010000025.1, read on the forward strand.
CTCCTTAATTCCATGGATAGAAAGGTCAAAGTATTGGTAAGCAACGCCAATACTGTCAAGGAATTATGGGACTCTCTGGATCTCTTATACTCATTTGTTTGATGTCTTGAAAGGCTTTTTCAAACTCAATCAACATGGGCGATCTCTCAACGATTATTTTGCTGAATTCAAGACCCTCTATGATAAGTTTACCACTCTTATGCCCTTGGCTACTGATGTGAGGAAAATGTAGGAGCAACGGGAGCAGCTTGGTGTTATTTGGTTTCTTGCAGGCTTAGATCCCGAGCTCTCATCCGCTCGCTCACAGATCCTTGCCAGTCCTGAAGTTCCAACAATCTCGGACTTGTTTCGACGAGTTTTACGGGTTACTCGTGAGGACACCACCCGAGCTACATTATCTGATACATCTGATAAATCTGCTCTTGTGACTACTACTGGTGGTCGTGGGCGAAGGGGAGGAAAACGTGGTGGTTGTGGTTATGGCCGTGATGGTGGGCGTGATACGAGAGTGTGTCATCACTGTGGTGCTACAGGTCATATTCAAAGGAACTGCTGGAAGTTAAACGACCGACCAGGATTTGGGTCGTCTTATACTGCGAATACTGCCACTGACTCGGTAACAGTCCACCAACCAGAAAAGAAGGTTGTGGAGATGACAGATGAGGAATATGCACGTTTTACTCAATTTCAACTGACTAATTCACGACCACAGCCCACAGCCTACAGCCACTTTTGGTCAGACAGGTAACCCTGCAGCCCTCGCTGCCACTTCTTCTCCTACTTGGGTCATCGACTCTGGTGCGTCCAATCACATGACTGGTACTGCAGGTATTCTATCTTCTTATAAGCCCTTTGGTAACTCCACTTCAGTCACTGTGGCTAATGGATCATCTGTCATGATTAAGGGTCGTGGTTCAGTGAACCCTAC
>JAOTRH010000025.1:4899299-4911969 GCA_034768845.1 Heliamphora exappendiculata
GTCATTAGTGGGTCCACGAGTTCATTATATTTGTAACAAGTTAGGCATGATTGACATCTATGCTCCAGCTTGAGGGGCAGTGTTAGTGATATTATTAGATGTATGTATATTATGTATGTAGATAAGCCCGTTAGCTATAAGGGTCCATCAGGGTTTGGTTGTATCTTTGTAATTATTATATGTAGTAGACTTCTTCAATTGAGAGGCTAAACCTTCTGATAATTAATTATTCTTTCATTACAGTCCTTACACCTACAACCCTGAAAACCCTAACTCTTCTCGGTAACTCTCTTTTAGCTAGCTGACGGGTGTAAAGTTTCTCCGACTCTCTATTTCGCCTTCTACTTATTCCGACAGCCCAAAAGAGAACCCTAACCGCTAAAGGCTGCCATAGCGCATTTGATTTTATGGAGATGGCTCGAAGGTATGTTTAGTAGTTCATTTATGATTGATTAAAGGTGTGGTTGGATTCTATTGTTTGTTAGTGTGATTGCTCGTGGTTCCTTGATATTGATAGATCATGATGTCAACGGAGAGTTCTACGAGAGTTGAGGATTATCAAATGAGAACTGATAGACAAGGAATCACGGATATGTTTTCGTCATCCACACGATTAGTGAATTCGAAATTGACTGAACCACAAACATACGTATTATGGAAAAAGAAGGTATTGCTAACAATTAAAGGTATGGAAAAGGAAGACTATTTGTTCGAATATTCTCCTGAGAAGGGATCTGATGAGTATAAGAGATGGAAGCGGGATGACCCAAGATTGCTTAGTAAGATGTTGAATTCAATAGAGTCCTCTGTTGAGATTTTGGTAGTTAATGCCACGACTGTTCGAGAGGTGTGGATCATACTCGAGGAGACATTTGCCTCAACTAATGACTTGTCCAGGTTATATAATGTGATGCAGAGTATCTTTAAGATACAGCAGGGAGAGCTGCCTTTCCTATATTATTTCACGGAGTTCAAGGTGTTGGCAGGCGAGTATGATCGGTTGGTACCGTTTACCAACTGATACGAGGTGTTCAGAGAGCAGAGGATGCAGTTTTTGGTTGTTTGTTTTCTAGCTAGAGTGAGCCAGCAGCTTAACTCAGCACGTTCTCAGGTCTTGACTGGGTCTGATATTTCATCTTTATCTGAGGTCTTCAGGAGGATGAGCAGAGCAATTAGTACAGAAGAGCCTTAAGGTATAGCTGCTGACCAGGGTGATCATACAGCCCTAGGTGTATTTCGTGGAGGAGGTAGAGGTGGATTTTGTGGTAGAGGCCGTGATGGGCGTGGTGATGGAGGCCCCGGTAGAGGCCGCGATGGAGGGCAAGGTAAAGGTCGTGGTGGACGTGACACCAGGTCCTGCTACTATTGTGGAGAGCAAGGACATCTACAAAGCTTGTGTTGGAAGCTATACGGGCGTCCTACATCTTTTGTGGCCAATCCAGTGGCTGATTATGATGCTTCTCCCTCTTCTTCTTAGAGGAGGACTATAGATATGACTCAGGAGGAATATGATTAGTTCATACAGATGAGGAGTGGAAGCACAGCTGATGCTCCTTTAGCCATAGTTGCAGGTAACCCAGTTGCGTGTATGGCTATTTCCAGATATTGGGTGATAGATTCAGGTGCATCTGCACATGGCACACTCCACAGGTACATTTTCATTTAATCAGCTGACCCATGGACATGGTGGGGTTATTGTTGCTAATGGAGGAACTTTGGAGGTGAAGGGACAGGGAGTAGTTGCTTTATCTCCATCGCTTACACTTTCTGATGTTTTACATACTCCTGCTAATCCGTTTACCCTACTATCTATGAATCGTATTACAAAGGATTTGAACTTCTCAGTAATATTTTTTCCTGATCATTGTGTGTTTCAGAATCTAGTTTCGAGGAATACTATCAGTAGAGGACGGTGGTTGGTGGCCTATATGTGATGGATGAGACTTTAGTTGTTGCATGTTCCGAGAGATCATCTCAGGCTCTGGATATACATTGCCGGTTGGGCCATCCCTCATTGGGAAGTCTGAAGAAGTTATGTCCCAATTTGAGTTAAGCCACACATTTAGAGTGTTAGTCATGTCGTTTTGCTAAGCACCTGCGTGTGCAATATGTGTCTAGGAATAATAATAGGACCATGAGTCCTTTTTCTTTAGTTCATTCAGTTATCTGGGGTCCGTGTCCTGTCACGCCTTTGCTTGGATTTAGGTATTTCGTAACTTTTGTTGATTATTACTCTCGGATTATCTGTCTTTATCTTATGAAGAAGCGTTCTGAATTACCTACTGTTTTCACTTCTTTTTGTAATGAAGTCCAAACTCAGTTTGTCAAAACTATTTAGATACTACGTAGTGATAATGAGGGTGAGTATATTGGTGGAGTGTTGGGTACATACCTGAGTACTCATAGGATTATTCACCAGACATCCTGTCCCGACACCCCACAGCAAAACGGCTTGGCTGAAAGGAAGAGTAGACATCTTTTGGAAACTGCACGTGCCCTGATGTTTCAGATGAAAGTTCCAAAAGTCTTCTGGAGTGAAGCTCTGTTGACAGCATGCTATCTTATTAACAGATTGCCCTCCTCAGTCTTACAGGGAGCTACACCTTTGTTAGCGTTAGTTCCTTAGCAGGTTCCGTTTTCATTGCCCCTTAAGATTTTTGGATGTGTGTGCTATATTAGAGACACCAGGCAGAGTGTGACAAAGCTGGATGCTCGTGCACTGAAGTGTGCCTTCATGGGATATCCTAAGACACAAAAATGATATTGATGTTATAGTCCTGAGTGGCGACGGTTTATCGTATCTCGAGATGTGGTGTTTGTTGAGTCTGCTTCGTTCTATGGGTCAGCGAATCCCTTCCTCCCCTCTTGATCATGGTGTAGAGAGTACTTTGACGTATCATTACTCCACTAAGTTATCAGTGGCACCTTCTCCAGCTGACAGTTTTCCAGTTGATGTTCTAGGGGAGTCTTCTCCTGCTGCCCCAGATTCACCTCTGATATCATCATCAGAGTCACTGTCTTTACCAGGCCCCACCACCTCTTCTCCGCTTGAGACAGTATCTCCTCAGCTAGATCCGGCCCTTGATCAGGTAAGTGATTCTCCTATTGCTTTACGCAAGTCTTATCGTAGTTGCAGAGATTATCCCTTGTATACTACATCTTATCATGGTTTGCCAGCCACTGTCCAGAAGGGTATCACTACACTTGATCAACATTCTTTGCCTTGCTCTATTGTAGATACTCTTTCTCATCCAGGTTAGTGCAAGGCTATGATTGAGGAAATGAATGCTCTTGAGCCTAATCATACGTGGGACCTAATAAATCTTCCTCCTGGGAAGGTAGCTATTGGATGTAAGTGGTAATATGCTGTCAAGCTTCATTCTGATGGCACTCTCGAGCGTTTGAAAGCTTGTCTCGTGGCAAAGGGCTATGCTCAGATATATGGGCTTGATTATTTTGATACCTTCTCCCCTGTTACCAAGATAGCCTTTGTTCGATTCTTCTTGTCTTTGGCTGCATCACATTTGTAGCCTTTGTATCAACTCGATGTGAAAAATGTATTTTTTCATGGTGATTTGGAGGAAGAGGAGTATATGGAGCAACCGCTAGGCTTTGTTGCTCAAGGGGGTCTTATCTATGTTGTTTGTGGCGTTCATTGTATGGTTTGAAGCAGTCTCCCGGAGTCTGGTTTGGCCGCTTTAGCTCAGTAATACAAGAATTTGGCCTCGGCAATCAGCAAAGGATCACATTGTATTCTTTCGGCATACTTCAGACGGTTGCATCTTACTTGTTGTGTATGTGGATGACTTTGTTATCACTGGTAGTGATAGTGGAGAAATTGCTGAGCTTAAGTCGTTCCTAGGCACCAAGTTTCAGACGAAAGATCTTGGTGAACTTCAATATTTCCTAGGCACCAAGGGGTAATTATTTTTCAGCGGAAGTATGTTCTTGACATTCTAGAGCGAGCAAGGTATATGAATGCCAAATGAGTGGGGCAGCTTAATTATCTTACGATTATGACTTGTCCAGATATTGCTTATCCAGTGAGTGTAGTAAGTCAGTTTATGTCTGATCCCCGTGTTCCCCATTGGCGACCAGTGTTTCACATTCTCAGGTATTTGCACTAGAATCCAGGTAAGGAGCTCCAGCTTTCTGATCATTGACATATGGGAATGGAAGGATACTCTGATGCTGATTGTGCCAGATGCACATTTGACAAGATATCCACATCTGGTTACTCCGTATTTGTTGGTGGGAACTTAGTTTCTTGAAAAAGTAAGAAGGTGTGATATCCAGGTCTAGCGCTGAGGCGGAGTACCAAGCCATGGCATTAGCCACTACTGAGATTATGTGGTTTTAACAGATTTTAACAGAGTTATACTTTCCTCTTAGAGGTTCTTCCAGACTCTGGATTGATAATACCTTTGCGATTCATATAGTCACAAATCCAGTATTCTATGAGAGGACGAAGCATATTAAGGTTGACAGTCATTTTGTTCGTGAGGAATATCATAAAGGAGTCGTCACATTTAGATCTATTCCTACAGGGGAACATGTGACAGACACTTTCACCAAAGCATTACCGGATCCGCGTGTCTTATGTCTGTATAACAAGTTAGGCATGGTTGATAGTTATGCTTCAGCTTGAGGGGGGTGTTAGTGTTTGTCTACTACTATTATTATTATGTTTATTTTATCTGGTGTGTGCATGTGTATGAATGTTATGATGTTCTCTACTCTTATTATAAATAAAGTGTATGCCTATCTAGTTGGAGTAAGGTTTTTCATTCTCTTCTCTTATCGTAACAACACGTCTTTTATCTCCCAAAGAAAAGATAATACCATTAGTTTCATATACAATGGGAAAATTATTTTGTTGAAACTTGCAATTCCAAAGAAAGATGGGGTTTCAACTCACGGGTTTCCCACCTCAATACCTACTTAACAACATTATCACGTTCTGATTCAAGACAAGTCTGATTCCACTCTAGATTAAGTGGAAGTTAAATGATCATATTTCCTCCTCTAGCCATTAAAGGACCAAAAATTTCCATGCTAAAAAGGGGTTTATCCTTAAGTACCACTAATACAGACACTCAACACGAATTAAAAATTAATACTTTTTATATTTATTATATGTCAAATGTGTAAATAATTTATTCAGTGGTAATTAAAAATATACAGCATATCACTAATAAAATTAAAAAATCTTATATTTTCTCTTATAAATATTTCAAAACATATTTAGTGGGCATAATTTTGTTTTAAAAATCTAAAATACTGTTACTATGAAGAAATTAATCACATAGAACGCATTTGGAGAGTTCAAGAAGTATAATTGGAGTGTCTATAAAGTGTAAATGGCATTATAAATCTAATTTTTTAATTAAGACACGTTTAAAATATATCGAATACAAATTTAGTTGCGTCCAAAGAGTGTCGTGTCCGACATGGGTGCCCGACACGACACGACACCTTCGTAGAAGTGTCCATACTTCTTATGGTTCATCAAATGAAGAGTCGTGTCGGGTCTTATGGCTAGAAGTGTCCATACTTCTAGCCATTGAAGGACCAAAAATTTCCATGCTAAAAAGGGGTTTATCCTTAAGTACCACTAATACAGACACTCAACACGAATTAAAAATTAATACTTTTTATATTTATTATATGTCAAATGTGTAAATAATTTATTCAGTGGTAATTAAAAATATACAGCATATCACTAATAAAATTAAAAAATCTTATATTTTCTCTTATAAATATTTCAAAACATATTTAGTGGGCATAATTTTGTTTTAAAAATCTAAAATACTGTTACTATGAAGAAATTAATCACATAGAACGCATTTGGAGAGTTCAAGAAGTATAATTGGAGTGTCTATAAAGTGTAAATGGCATTATAAATCTAATTTTTTAATTAAGACACGTTTAAAATATATCGAATACAAATTTAGTTGCGTCCAAAGAGTGTCGTGTCCGACATGGGTGCCCGACACGACACGACACCTTCGTAGAAGTGTCCATACTTCTTATGGTTCATCAAATGAAGAGTCTTTTGAGCATAAGGATACACTTTATTTGTCCAATTCTTTTGATTGTCCACCAACAAAAAAACTTCATCAAGACAAAATATATTGATTTTATTAGTGAAATCCATATTTGGTGGACTTGCTTAACCGCATGAAAACAAATTCTCTTTGGATTGCATGCTTGGAGGCTTTCAAATTTCAGAAGCAAGTAATGTCATCAACCTATTCGAAGTATTTGATTCTTTGGCATAGTCGAGACTGACGAGTTCAATATTTCAAAATGAATTTGTGGTCAATTTTATTTTTTTCAGTGGAGGAAAGTGATGCTAAACAATAGAGCTAATTTATAATTCTATTTCAATTATTAAAATAATTATTATTTTAATTAGGATTTTATTGTATTTCCTTTTAGATTAGGATTCTAAATATTTTATTTATCTCTTAATTAATATTTTATTTTATTTCTATTTAATTATGGATTCTAATATCTTTTTTAATTAAGATTTTAGGCCTATAAATAAGATACCCTCTTGATGTATTATTCATAGTTGATTAATGAAAAATTGGGTTTAAGATTGTAACCTTATGTTGTTGTGACCCTTTTACGCTACCTTTCTTCCATCTCTTACCTCTCCACGTGGTGCATCATTATTCCCATGTAGGATCCATCATAACTCAAAATTCATGTTAACTGGAAACCTTTTTCTGCTATACATGCAATCTGGAGTTTCCAAAAAAAAGTGTGCATGCGACCGTTGGGAAGTGTATGGATGTTTATGGATTAGAATTATTTAGCTCATAGAGGCACTTTAGAATAGGTGGATGAATTTCTTGATTGGATTTTTTTTTATAAGGCGAATTTTATAGCGGGCATAAAAAGACTGCCACCCATATACAAAAGGGAGAAGACAAAACCTCCCATCAAAAGTGGCTATCACAACTCAACAAAAACATGAGAACTGAACCCATTAAGGGAACCTACAAAAAAATCTTGCCAAGAATGACAAGGATTAAAATCAACTATTTCCTTGTCTGGAGGGGCTTCTCATTCATACAATCAACTATACTAATTACTCAAGAGTACTCTCTTCAAAAAAAGTAACGAGGACTTGACTCCGTCAAAGTAACTCATGTTCTGTTCCAACCATACTAAACGCATCAAACAAATAGGGATCAACGACCACACCTTTCTCCTATTCCTAGGCACTCACCCTCCCCTCCAACTTGACAAACCTCCAACTAACGCCTTACCAAAAATCCAGTCCACCTCAAAGAGCAACAAAACAAAACTCCATAACTCCTTAGTGAACTTTCAATGGATTAGCATATGGAATACAAACTCTCCCTCTCGCTCTCTCTCCCACAACACCTATAAAGGAATAGAAGCCCTCTGTGAACTAGATTGTTAATACTTAAAATCCTCCCATGCGAAGCAGTCAAAGAAAAAAGGCCACCTTTGATGGAGCACCAACCTGCTAAGTCCTCTCCTCCACAGTAAAGACCCTCCTTTTACTGATCAACAGCCTCATGTAAAAGGACTTCATGGATAAAAGCCCCTCTGGCTACCTTTCCATTTAATGGTGTCAAACCCTGCCCCCATACTATTGTGGTCATATAAGGTCCCCCAGTGCACCAAAAACTTATCTAGGTTCTAATTCTGCGCTCCTCCCATGAGGTCCAAAACCCAAAAACAAAGACCTAAGTCCCTCTGGACATAGTTTATAACCGAGGCCTCTCTGTTTGTCGCCAAAGCAAACATGTCCAGAAAAGACCTGGATAACATCTCATTTCCACAGGTAAATCACGCTTAAAACTCGCTCTGTCTCCACTCCCCACCTCAAAGAAGTTATGCTTAGAGAAATCATCCTAAACTTTGCTAATGCCTTTCCACAGCCCTTTTTTTGTAAGAGGTAGAGACTTGCGGGGTACTCCAATGCCCTCTCAAGATACCGTACTTGCCTTCTATGAGCTTCTTCCCTAAGCTGTCCCTTTCCAGTGCAAATCTCCATTGTTGCTTCCCTCAATGGGCTTTATTAAAGGTGTAAGCTTTTAGATACCAAGACTTCCACTCGTTGGGGAGTAAACAGTACTCCAATCCATTAAATGGATCTTCTACCCATCCCCCATCCCTCCTCATAAGAAATCTCATTGCAACTTCTTTAGCCTCCTAGTAACAAAAGTTGGAATAGTAAAAGTAGACAAAAAATATCTCAAAAGACTAGATAAGGTGCTCTTGATGAGAATTAGCTTACCCCTTTGAGAGATACTGACGTTTTCACCCTACAAGCCTCCTTCAAAATCTCTCTAAAACACCATCTCAAACTGCCTTCGCCTTAAAGGAGGCTCCGAAGGAAATACCCAAGTAAGTGATTAGGAGAACTCAAATCTCACTCCCTAAAATGACGATTAGATCAGCTACATTGGGGATGACACCCAGTGGAATAATCTTTGACTTAGCTAGGTTCACCCACAAGCTTGACACAATCTCAAAACAAAGAAGCACACACATAGGATACCCTAGCTAGCTTGGCTCCGTCCCTATAAAGACCAAAGTATTGTGCGCAAAGAGAAGATGTGGTATAGACAACAAAGTACTGCAAATAGTAGCGACCTCAAACCCATGCAACAGACCTTTGTGAACAACTCCATAAAGTGGACGACTAAACACCTCGATAACAATAATGAATAGAAGGGAGATAAAGGGTCCCCCTGCCTTAACCCACGTGAGGTATAAAAGAAACCTGCTAGAGAGCTGTTCACTGTAACTAACATGGAAATAGATGAAATGCAGAACCAAATCCAAGCCCTCCAGCACTCCCCAAAGCTCATCCTCTAAAGGATATTGATCAGAAACTTCCAATTCACATGGTCATACACCTTCTCCACATGTAACTTGCAGATCGTACCCGAGACTCCACTTCTTATTCTAGAGTCAACATAATCATTGGCTATGAACCCCCCCCCCCGTACAAAAAAGAAAAAAAAAAAAAGAAACAAGAGTTCTGTGACCCAAAAATACTTGTTGAAGCATCATCTTGAGCCTGGACGCCAGAACTTTAGCTAAAAGTTTATAAGTTTTACCTAATAAACTAATGGATCTAAAATCCTAATGTCCTCTACCTTCCCCTTCTTCAGGATAAGAGATACAAATGGAGCATTTAGACTCTTCTCAAAAGATCCATGTGGGTAGAAGAACTGAAACAACCCTGACATATCTCCTCTCCGATCACCCCTCAACAATGCTGGAAAAAAGCTAAAGTGAAACCATCTAGACCTAGGGTCTTTATCCGACTTCTTCCTCCGAAAAAGGGCACTCCAAGCGTCATGCTTGTAGTCGTAACACTAGGTAAAATTCCCCTAGAGGGGTGAAGATCCACCAGTCTAGCTCATCAATAAAAGGGGAGAGCGATCTCATAGCCTTGGACATGCCTCTCCAACCCAATCTCTCCTGCGGGAAGCGAACAACATTAAAGCTTCCACCCACTTACCAAGGGGATCCCCATCCGAAGGCAACAACACTTCAGCTCTTTTCACAGCTCCTCCTTCTCCCTGTCATCCACTGAGCATACACGCTAGTGAATACCCGATGGAACCCATCTCATCACAGCAAAAAAGACAAGTAGAAACAACCCTTCTCATGCTCCATCTTCGTCACAGATCTACTCCCTCATTGCCAGAATCCCCCTGTTATACCCACTGCCGACAACAAGCGCCAATCCATCCACCTACCAGACCACATTCTACGAACTACAACAACAGACATGTTTTCCATCTTTGTGTCCAACAAACAAACTACATCAGGTCTCTAATCTTTCAAGGAGGACTTAATCCCGGATCTCTTCTCCATGGAGTTCAACCCCATCATATTCCAGAATATGATTTTGATCCTTATTGACAAATAAGAAGAGCGCCCCGTTTTCTCCTACCACCACCCACACCACCCTTTTCCTTCCTTTTCTATCATAATTGATGGAACAATGCAGGCTTCTAACTTCCCTAACCACCCCCGCCTTGCAAACTGTACTTTCATATCACCATTTTGAGACACCCTTGACCCATGTCTCGACTTCAGGGCCCCAAACAATGCTATAGCCTCCTCCTCCCTCTCAAAACCATCAAAAGATAAGCCCAAAAATCTACTCACCTCCTTAATTTTCTTCCAGACCAATTTAGAAACCAGACACAACTGAATATCTTCTCTTAAGGTGAACGCATCTCCCAAACTATCCAACGCGTCTTCCAAACTATTGAGGGCATCAAAGCTCCCCAATGGAGGACAGTTCGCCACCTCTAACACCTCCCCTAAACCATCAAAGCTCCCACTTCCACAACCCTTTAGCCCTCCTTTCGGCCCAAGTTCGCCCATTTCATTATCCTTTTCAAACGATCCATCCACAGAATTCCCTACACCCCTTGCTTCCTCTGCCATCCATTCCTGAACTGTTTTTCCGTAGAGCAAATCAGAGGAAGAAGGGTGGCTGGGAATCCCAATCAAAGGTAGATGAACCTGGTCCACAGAACCACACAATTGAGTATCGACGTTGCACTAAACCTGATCACCTAACCATCGATCCTGGTGAGCTGCTGACCACCTCTGCTGCTGCCAACGTTGAGACTGTTGATGATCATCAGCTGGGTCCACAAGAGAAGAGTGCCTGCCTTTACAAGAATGACCATCGTCGTCTGCATACTTAGATCATGACGCCTCAGGAATCCCCTTCGAATGTCTCCTGACCCCAGATCCACCTGCTAAGGGAACTTGCTCTGTTGAAGAATAAGACTCTGAATGAGTCCGACCCGTGGCCCCATCATTCTTCCTTTCTAAAATCCCTTTTTTAGAATGAAGGCCCAGCCTAAAAGGATGGTCCATTCCAGCTCGACGTTTGGACTCCTTCCTAAAGAATGGCCCAATGACAGACGGCCTGTAGGCCTACTTCATTTTCTAAATCCGTGAAAAACGGATTCAGATAACGAATTCAGAAATCTTATTCCCGCTGGACATTTGGACTCCTTCCTAAAAAACGGCCTTGGTGACAGACGGCATGTAGGCCCATTTCATTTTCTGAATCCTTCTTCCTAAAAATTCAAGCCCTTTTGAAATAAGGGAGGCCTGTTGACTTGAAACCCTTAATTTAGTTTTTTGGAATGAAGCTGTAGTCTATTTGAAACATCTTCAAATGCAATTTCCTAGGTTATTCTCATTAAGTCCTTAACTTGTGGACCTTGTTTTTACTCTGTTGATTAATCATCAATTTAGTTGTTTGGGGCTAATTGATTATAGGTCAATAATAGAAAGTATTCACTGTCATTGTGGGATAAAGCAGAAGTTATTTTAGTACAAGTCTGTGTGTTGTTTGATAATATTGGGACAGTTGAGAACTATACCATATAAACGGTACACTGGCCCAACTAAATTTAGAACCATAGGGCATTCATTATTCATGCCACTGCTGAAAAGATCCTAGTTTTGATACTATTATTCAGGAACATTCTATGGTTTTTTGTTGCCTTGAGACAAACTTTAGTGCTAGCTCTCCTGTTTTGACAACTTGCTTGTGTTTGTCTGCCTTTATCTTCCAGAACTGTTAGTGACTGTTTTTGTCTTTTCTTATTTCAGCTTTCATCTAAGTGTGATAATAGGCTTTTCCGCATTAGGTTTGACATTCCAAAATTGGGAAGATATCCTTTCTTTGAGGCATTATCTAGTCCAATTCGATGTATTTCACGGAATCGTAATACGCGGAATTCTTCTCTGACATGGAAAAAATCAAATTCTGCCATCCGTTTACTCAGTGGATCACCATCTTCTGGGTTGGATGATGGATCCTCAGAACTTCTGTACAATATTGTACATGAAGCAAAACTGAGCCCATCATCAAAGCGGGTGAAATTAGGACAAGAAAATTCATTTGCAACATGTAAGGCTGATCTCACCATCGACCGAGCCGATGAGGAATGCAACTCTCATGCCCGGACTGTTAATGAGGTATCTGTTTTGTCATTTTAATTCTTTGCCATTGTTATTCATGAATATGTATAGTTACAGTTGGAGTTTCAAACTTTGTGTATGCTTCTTGAATTATGTTGGGTGGAAACTGTTTGTATGTATTCTCTTTATATTTATTTATGCACGTTCATCATTGTGATGGAAAAATAACCATTTAGTTCTTTTTAGCCTACAGGATCAGATTACCTGTTGATCTATGATGTGGTATTATTACTCTAGTTACCCAGGATTTGGTTTGAATTTTATGTAACCTAGTACTGTGATGTACATATCTTATGCTCTAAATTATTGTGTACATCCTTGAAGAAATTTGACTTTTTGCGATCCAAAATGTGTTAATCAAAATTCTTTCCCTTTTTTAGAGTTATCTTCATGATGTGATATGCTTCTAGCTACTGTTAGTTATTATTTACCTTCCAAAGCAACTCATTTTTGTTTTAAAATTCCTTGGTATTGATGTGCTTGTTATATTCCTATGCTTCATTGTTGTTGTTACGCTTATATTATTGTTTGTTAGTAGCTTATTATTATTATATTACTATTATATTATTATTATTCGGCGTGTGTAGGTGTATGATTGTAATAGTGTTCTCTAAATTGATTATAAATAAGAGTTTGCCTACCCATTAGGGTA
>JAOTRH010000025.1:4917274-4928869 GCA_034768845.1 Heliamphora exappendiculata
CTATGGCATTAGCAACTGCTGAGATTATGTGGCTTCAACAGATTTTGACAGAATTACACTTTCCACTTAAAGGCTCAGCTAGACTCTGGGTTGATAATACCTCCGCTATTTATATTGTCACAAATTCAGTTTTTCATGAGCGAACGAAGTACATTGAGGTTGATTGCCACTTTATCCGTGATGAATATCATAAATGTGTTGTTACTTTGGGTCTATCTCTACAGGGGAATAGGTGGCTGATATTTTTACTAAATCTTTACCGGGTCCGCGTGTCTCCTATTTATGTAACAAGCTGGGTTTGGTAGATATATATGCTCCAGTTTGAGGGGGGTGTTAGTAGCTTATTATTATTATATTACTATTATATTATTATTATTCGGCGTGTGTAGGTACATGATTGTAATAGTGTTCTGTAAATTGATTATAAATAAGAGCTCGCCTATCCATTAGGGTACGGCTTTCCATTATTCTTAACATTGTTGTTGTTGTATTTCTTGTTCAAAAGAAAATAAATACTCAGGCCCATTAATTAGAGTTCTTCATGTACTATTATTCCCGAACATAGTAGTTGCCCTTACTTGTGCTGGTGGCACATTGCCCCTTCCGATAGTAAAAAAGGGTAAGAAGTTGCTACTCTACAGACCTCTGTCGTCATTTAGTAAGATCAAAATATTATTTGAATTGGGAAGTAGGCTTTAAGTAACCTCAATGGGACTCTATGTAGGTGCAAAGCTCAGACTTGTAAGACACCTGAACCTTCATTCAGCTAGCAATTTGGGTGAGCTTCATGGATTAGGTAATCACCTTCACCTCACTTCACTCAATGCCTCAGGAATTGACTTTTGGATCTGGTCACCACAATCTAATCCTTAAAGGGCCACATATCCTCGTATGTGACGGCTCAAGCCCATCGCTATATCGAGCCGTCCTAACTTGTCCCCATGTGGAATCCATCCTAGTACCTCGTGATATAGGACTCGTTGAATCACTTTTCCAATGGATCTCGCTGAGTATATTTTTGGTTGGTGCAGTCTGATGCTAATTGTAATGGCCAAGCCGCCAAGCCCTGGGTTAGCACAAGATTGGCTGCACTGGGTTTCATTCGCATAGCTTTTTAAGTGTGTTGTATTCAAAGTTCAAACTTCTAAGGCACCCGAATTTTTCACCAAGCGATGCGGGATAGGTTCATGGACTTGATAATCACAATCACCACACCTCATTCTACTTGACCAAATGGCTCAGGAAGTATTGACTTTTGGATATGGCTTACCATGATGTAGTCACTTTTATGTTTCCTTTTGTGTTCCAGGTGTAGTAACTACTTCCTAGTGTCTAGAAATAAGAGATTGGGACATTTATGTTCAGTTTTTGTTCATTTTACACTTTTTGCACATTAAGAAAGTGGGCGGTGGTTACCATTTTCCTATTTTCAATATCGAGAACGTCTATTTCACATATCATGAACTCAAGTAGATCTGATATGGCGAAGGACTTTACATAAAAAAAAAAAAAAATAGGTGCGTGCAGTGAAAAGGGTGCTTACAGCAGGTTCGAGGAGAGGTAGTGGCGGCCTTAACCCCACTTTTACAGAAAATGGAGGACTAAATAAGCAATAAATCATTCCCCCCCAAATTGGGACATTTATTTTCAGTTTTTGTTCATTTTACACTTTTTGCACATTAAGAAAGTGGGCGGTGGTTACCATTTTCCTATTTTCAATATCGAGAACGTCTATTTCACATATCATGAACTCAAGTAGATCTGATATGGCGAAGGACTTTACATAAAAAAAAAAAAAAATAGGTGCGTGCAGTGAAAAGGGTGCTTACAGCAGGTTCGAGGAGAGGTAGTGGCGGCCTTACCCCCACTTTTACAGAAAATGGAGGACTAAATAAGCAATAAATCATTCCCCCCCAATTTGGCTTTATGTAATAGCCTCGTATGCATGAAACTTGAACTTGAAATCTTCAGGTTACAAGTAATTTTATATATTGAAAAAGGAATTGCTAGGGAAAGGTTCAAGTTTAGTGCTGCACATAAAATGATAAGTTATTTGTAGTTCTATCACTTGTAGAGTGAAGTGAGAGATTGGATTATTTGAGAGTGAAACATAATATGAGAAAGAAGCAAGGACATATTTATAATTAAGTGCATCATTCTTTTTTCCTAGAAAAGATGCCAAAAGCCATAGAAATTTTTGGCTGTGCCATGTGCACATCGAGATGTACTGTTCAGGTCCATCAATAACTGCTTGCTACTCATTAATATATGCTCTGCTTGTCTTTTAGTTAACAAAAGTAGTCGTATTTTGACATCTTGGTCTCAAGCCTGTCACCGTTGTGCATTAGGACAATAATACATATAGATCTAGTTTAGAGAGAATACCAGATAACCATGAAGAAACAGACAACTCCCCATCGGATTCAGAGAGTATTGAAGCAAGAAACTCAAACATCAAGAGCATGTCAAGTAATAGGAGTCCAGTTTCAGATACGGCTATCTTCAAATACTGCTTAGGAGGCTTAAATGAGAGGGCTCTTTTGCTCAAGGAGGTTGCAACGGAAGCTTCTGAAAAAGAACTTGCAGACTTTGCACAGCAGGTTTCCCTGTACTTGGGATGTTCCCATCATGGGTAAGCTATGAATGTTTTACTATTCTGAATTATTAAATGATACACTTGGTCTTTTTGGCATATAGTAAATACCATATACCATTTTGGTCTATTACAACTGTTTGTAACGATAAATAATTAACAATTGCGAACCTTTGAAGGATTTCCCTCAATTTTTTCTTGGTAATAAAAATATTTATTTTACCATGTTTGCGGTCATTCCTTCCACGTGTTGTGCTTATTTTCACATAGTCGTGCTACCTTTTCGTTACAAACAAAAAAACCCCCCCCCCCCCCCAAAAAAAAGGAAAAGAAAAGAAAAGGTTGGAAAACAAACATTTTTTCAAATTGTGCAACCAACAGCAGTAACAAAGCATAGTGCATTTATAGAGGTTGGAACATACTACTTTATTTCTCACTGTGAGGATATATCACGTGTGCCAATTTCACCCTGGGAAATGAGTACTGTTTTTGTGGTTTACTGACTTTCTCCTACTTCCTTTCTAGTTGTTGACAACGAAACAACAGACTGTCATTGTTCTGTCTGAGTTTGGTGTAATGTCAAACAGGATTGATATTGAAGTTGCTTCAATCCCACTGTGTATTTATGTCCACTTCTTACAAATAACAATGGAAATCTACACCATACATACCTTATGTTTCATCATCTCACTCCTGAATATGAAGAATGTAAATTTTTCAGGCGCCAAATAATAATAGCGAAGAGATTGGTGGAGGAGGGAACAAAAGCTTGGGACCTGATCTCGCAAAATAATCCCCATGTTTTTTGGGAGAATGTGGTTTGTGACATAAAACAGCGTTTCATGAAGATTGCATGTTGCAGTTCCAGAGCTTTAACACAGCAGGTCTCTCTCTCTCTCTCTCTCTCTCTCTCTCTCACACACACACACACATGCGCGCACACACACACAGAGGATCCCCAACATGCGCACTCTTGCCCCTCACCATCATAATTATCTCAATATTACAATTCATGATTCAGTTCATGGTTCATACATACATCGATACAAATCTACGAGCAAATCTATTTTATCATATAATCGAAATGAATTTTTCGATTCACAATTCGATATACAAGTTGATTCACAATTAACGATTCATATTATTCTTAAAAATTATTAGATTCAACAAATTTCAAACCTCTTAATTATCATTTTTTTTCTTTTCATTTTTAATAAATGCCTTGATACAACTTAGCGTGTTTATTGTAACAATAAGAAAGAAAAATGCATAGCTCATTACTCATTTGGTGAAAAGAATATTTAATAAGAAGCATATCTAATAAATTCTCAACTGTTTTTCTCATTTTTCTTTCAACTAAAAAAAATGTCAAAATATATCTTTTTAAGATGTTTAAGGTGAAAATATCACTTTCGATAGATTATTGATTTTTATGTTAGTGAAGCAATGTAATTTAATATGATATGCATTCAATCATTGGACTCCACGGTTTAACAGCATTTTTTTCTAAACATTTCTTTACTAGCAATGAGCATACGAAATATGTTTTAAAGTGCTTCATATTTAACCATTTCCTCTTATTCTCCTCTCAATGAGATTTCTTGTTCCATTTTTGAATTTTAAAAAAGAATAAATAACTATTTTTAAGGGATTTATGCTTAGTTGGATTTGAGCTTCTTTTTTGGTGTGCTGGAAGTAAATGTCTTTTATTTTATTTCACACATATGAAGTGATTAAACATCATCTTTGTAATTCATGCCGAATCGATTCACATTTTGAAAATCTAGATTTTGATTGACAATTCGATTCACGATTTGACAACTACGCTCACCACCCACACAACCATGCATATGTGAATGCCCATTTATGCATAATTGCATAACACGTGAAATTACCACTTGTGTCTTTCTTTAAGCTCAATTTCTTGTGATTTGGAATTGGTGGAACTGGCTATGGAGCAAAACATGGTTTGAGGCGTAATACATAAAAGTTTGTTGAAATTTATTGATCTTCCAGGATTTAGAGATTCTGAGGAGAATTGCTGGCTGTCAGGAGTTAGTAGCCCAAGAGAACTTTGAGAAGATGTGGTGTTGGCTATTCCCAGTAGCTTTTACATTATCAAGAGATTGGGTAAATGCAATGTGGAGTTCTGCATCTCCCAAGTGGATCGAAGGATTCATTACAAAGGAAGAAGCAGAGTCTTCACTTCAAGGTCCAGAGGGCCTTCAAGACCCTGGGACATTTGTACTGCGGTTTCCTACTTCAAGAAGCTGGCCTCATCCAGATGCTGGTAACTTGGTTGCGACTTACATTGGTAGTGATTATAACATTCACCACAGGCTGCTGTCACTTGATTTTATTTTCAGGTGCATACTGCATTTCAGTTTTCTCCTCTTCTTTATTTATTTATTTATTTTTTATCTTGTTTGAAATTATATGATAATCATATAGTTATCTTTGGTGGAATTCATTCGATACATTGTTGCCTTGGTCTAAACATGTAATTGAGCCTGAGAAGAAACTGACCAATTGTTTTTTTATCTGGGGGGGTGGGGGGTAGGGCGAAGGCTTGCAAATGATGATAGAAAGAGAAGTTAGGTTTACTTGTCGAATGGAAGAGCACAAGGAAAACATAAAGCTGCAGGCTGACTGGGTTTTCTAGAATAAACAGGGGAAAGAGAAGATGGTTGTAAAGTAGAATGTCCTCATAGATTCTTAACTCGTGTTACTTGGAACATGGATGATTCTAATATGATGAACTATAATGTGGTACATCACGTGCTCTAAAATGTGGTACGATGGGGAAATGCTTGCATTGATTAAGCATTAATATTTAAGGTACTTCTTTATGTGAGCATTTTTCTTTTAATAATTAGATTTACAGTAAAATATAAAGTATATATATCTAATATATTTTCATTTCATCGTGCCAAGACTCCAGTATCTTTAGATTTTAGTTCATTATAATGAGTTTTTTCCTCAGGAAACTTTGAGGAAAACACATTGGGATCAGTAAATTTATCGTTTTGGAACAAAAGTTTACTATGTTTCGGAGCACATGTGCCAAAATGTAAATCATTAGGTAGTTAGCAGTTTTTTGGTAACATTGTTCTCAACCCTAGTAGGGATGCCCCCAAAGCGTGAGGTAGAGAAATGGAGAAGCCAGACTACTGCAAGAAAAATGTAGAGAAATTTTAGGTAAATTCCTCGCTGATTTTCTGAAGAGGGAAGAAAGGGTGCAATTGTTAGGAATCGCATGGTATTTGTTGAAGAGCATTAACCTTCTAGGAAAGTAAGCAACCTAAGCAATCCTAGAAGAGAGAGAAAATTAGAAAATATGTTGGATATATGTGGTGCTGTCATTTGCTGATATTCTCACAGAAAGCACCTTTGGGTTTCTGTGATCAACCTAAGCAATCCTAGGTGGTTTGATATCATTGGACTGGATATATACACAATGACGCTGAGTACCTTTGGGTTTCTTGCGGTCACAATCCTGTGGCGTTTGTCTGATACAACAGATTTCTTCAATTGGCCTTTTAATATTGGTGACTGTGAGCACAGGTTTCTAGTTTCTGCTGTAAGCAAACAAAGGAACGGCGCTACAAAGAAGGGTTGTGTGGTTGGACTTGGGCGCATTGAGTGCTCAGTTAGGGCAAACCATACAAGCTCGAAACTCACAATGATTCTGAGAAGAGTACTTGTTTGATATACTTCAACCTTTTTTTTTTCAACCCCTTATAAGTGCGAAGTATAATTAAATCTATAAGGAACTAAAGGTAACCCAGAGCCAAAGAACATCCAAGATTCCAAGTGTATGAAGTCCTCTTACGCTAGTAAGATTGGCTTGTTACTCTCCAACCGTTGTGCTGTTGAGAAAAAGTTTGGGACCGGGAATGATCTTCTTAAGCATTGGAATAAATTTGTCCTGGTTAAGATCTTTCTCTCCATAAATTCATGTATCACCATAAACTAGGAAATTCTCAAAATCCTCATTGTAAAATTTGTATATTGGAAAAATAACACGAGTTAGGAAGAGCAAGGTTTTAGAGTTCAAAGGAGCTTCTTTGTTTTTTAAATCATAATCCTGCTGGGCTGTTTTCGAGAAAGAAAATCTCGTCAATTGGATCCTTATATATTGGTTGGTGTACGTGTTTAAGTACTTCTAGTGGCTTTGCCTTTGTTGCTCGTCATAGCAATGGACATACAAAAGCTTGTGTGGCAAGGCAAGGTTAATTTACAGTAGGGATAAACATTATCACAATTCTCTTGCCTTATGAAAGATCTGAATTTGATGCGCTCTTCATTGGGGTATATTTAATGAGGGTATATTTAATGAGGGTATACGTTTTAACAATTGGGTTGTCGGTTGATTGTCACACTAGTGAGTAGTCGAATTTTGTGAACTTTAGATGGATCGTTGTAGACTTGTAGCGAGACATGATTCTAAGAATGGACAGTTGAATAAGCTTGGACAAGATGCTTGGTATGATAGAACTAATCCATAATAAATTATTCCGGATGCTTTTGGTCCCATGTTACTAATCCATAATCTCTTTTTTCTGTTCTTGTATAGTTCCGTTGAAAATAAAATGACTTCAACTCTCCTCCAAGATATGCTACTTGCAGAGCCTGAGCTCTCACAACTAGGCAGGCAAGATATCTGAGCAACGCTACGTTTTACTTTCCAATTGAACTAAATTTATTAGTATAATCGTTAACATTTCACGTTCTCTTAAAAATTGCAGGATTATTAGAATTCACTAGGTTGCTTTCTTCATAGCTCGTATATCCTTTCTCAGGAAAAAAAGGTGACGTATTCGATCATTACTTCTCTTATGGGTTCCTTCCTTTGAATTTGGTCCTTGAATATTATGTATAGTATTCTCCATGCGTCTTAGGTTCAAATAACTGAAATGTATACTATTGGAATCCTTAGGGCTCATCTCTTAACTTCATGTTGCAGATAGAGCTGTGAGAATGTAAAAGAAACCTTGTTACCTTTGATTTTAACTTTATTAACTGATAATATAAAATCAGTATTTTTTTTAGTGCATTAAATGTTTTTTCTGGGTGTGAACTCGAAACATGTTTCATTTTCAGATATCTTTATTGACCTAGTTTTTTTTCCTCACTTTCGGTTTGTGATGCCTTTTTTCAATTGGGTTTCTTTTATTTGATTTATATATATATTTTGATCCCAAGTTTTGATTCATCTTCACTAGCAGAAATTAAAAGTTAGATATTTTTGTCCAAGGTAAAAAATTATTCACTAAAGAGGAAGTTGCTTTTTTGCTGTTTCTGAACTCTTTTTTTATTTTATTTCTAGTTGAATATTTTTCTTTTTATTTTGGTAACTAGAATAATTTTAAAATGGAAAAAAATGAAGTATTTAAAAAAAAAAAAACTTTTAATTATCCAACTAGAGTTTTGTCACTACTACTCTTTCCTTTAATTAGGGATTTTATATTTTTATTTTTTTGGGGGTACAAGTGGACGAAAAAATATATTTCGATTCTGCCTCAATGTTTTCTTTTAATTGTATGATATGATGATCATGTAAAAATTTCAGAATCCCTTGCCTTCCCCTCCAAAGTTTGTTGTAGTATACCAAAATAACTTATTTTTTGAGATCTTGACAAATAAATGAAAAATAAATATGTGCTTTTTAAAATTGGAAAGAAAAGATAAACAACTTTCATAGATGGATGACAAATCAGTCCAAACCAACCTCTTAATTTAACAATAAAGTGATGGATCTAGATTCTAACATGCTATAACTTCGCACCGTTGTACTTTGAGAGCAATTGTGCCCAATTTTTTTTCCCTTTATAGGGATGTCAATTTTTTCGTCCCCGTTCCATTTTCTCTTACTTTTTTAATATTTACTCTCGTTTTCATCCAAATTAAATAGGGAATGAAGATGAGAAAATTCATCCTTGTCTCGTTCTGTTTTATTGCCATTTTTTTATATTTTTTAATCTTATTGATAAATTTATTGATAATAATATCTTTATAATCTGAAGGTAATTAAACATAAATAGCCCCCTCATAAAATTATGAGCACAATATATTTACTATTACAATTAGGAAGAGCACTCATTTAGTTTTCTTTTAAAGTGAAACTATGTGGTATTTTTGAATACCAAAAATACACTCTTGGTGTTATTTAAAATTTAAAGTTGTATAGATTTTTTGTCTGGTTCAAAGTACTCGTTATTGTTTTGTTTTTTTTTTCCCTGAGGAAACAACAAGACAAGAAAATATATTTTTGGCCAACAATACAAGAGAGAGAGAGAGAGAGACTTTAGGTGGACAAAATCCATTATTAAAGTTTAAATTAGTCACGAAATCATAGACTTTTGGCAAGCAAAGTTTATTTGGTCAATGGTTACCAAATTATAAACATTTTCCAACCAAAACCAAATTTACTTGACCATAAGTTTGGTAGCAGAATGGTACTAATGGGCGATAAAATTAAAATTAATTGTGAAAGATATTAAAGCAAGTGTGTTAATAATTTGGCAACCAAAATATTTAGTCAGCAAAAGGAGAAATTTATTTAGCGATCAAAATATTTAGTCGCGGAAACGTTAAATTTAACGACCAAATAAATTTGGTAACGAAAAGACCCAAAAAGGAACAATAACGTGAAAAGTGACTTTTGGACCACAAGCAAAAGGTGAAGATTGAGATTTGTGTTAGGTACAATGGCGACTTCTTAGAATGGCTATTGCTAGTAAGCAGGGTTTAGCCTATGTTCGGTTTAGCATTTTAAAAATATTTTTGCTTATTATTTTTTTTTAAAGTTCACTTGTTTAGCTTTTCATTATAATTAATTAATTTTTTTACATCCTTCACGTTTATTTTTTTACAAAAAAAAAGGGCCAAAAAACCTACACAGGCTTAGAATAATGTATGTAGCTCAACCATAGGAAATAATCTTTTTAAATTTATTTGTATTGTTGACATTGATCTACTTCAGAGTTTTTACCTAAATAAATTTGTACAACCTATGGTTACGTGGTTGTGACACTTTGGTAAAGACTTAGTGCCAAAGATATGAAAACTTAACTAAGATAATCCATTTGCGAGGCAAAATTGCAAAATAGCCAAGAAACAATTTGGAGAATGACACAACAACTAGATCTTGCAGCAAGTTTTGGAATAACTTTTGGATGAATTTGCTATTATTTTAGATGCATGAGTGAATTAATATTATCATTTGTAGGCACAAGTTCAACTGTAGGGCCGAGCCAAAACTATAGTTGAGTGAGGGCAAAGTTTTCAAAACATGTATATTTTTTTGTATTTGATAATCGTAAAAAATAACTAAATTAAAGTGTTATTCAAAATATTCATAAAATTTCTCTATTGTAATTGTCACAACTGGTAAAACCAATGCATAAGTTAAAAATTTGTAAATCAATAGGTATTCTTTTGTAGTCTTAATCATCATTTGTACAAACGTGTTAATTTCTTTCAAATTTAAAAATTCAAGACTAAAGCGTACCTTCAAGAAAAAATTCTTAAATTCATAAAAAATTACACATATATTAACAAGAAAAAAGTTTGAAAAAAAATTGGCAACATAGATCACCTAGTCTTTGTTAATTCTTTCAAAATTCCAAACGATATTGAGAGCTATAAATGATATGTAAAAAATGTGATCTTTTTTTTTATATGGGAGAGAAAAATGAGTAAAAAAGGCAAAAAAAAATGGCAAAAAAATAATTAAAAGGAATTAAAATTATAAATTATTAAAATATATAAATATAAAAACAAAAAATTAGAAAATTTCAGCCTTACTCGTCCATTAGTAGCTCCGACCATGGGTTCAAGGTTATAGGTTACAAATTGGGGAGATGCGAAATAAAAATTGGGATAAATAAAAAAAATAAAAAATGTATTGTCTTTAGCAACTAAATGTTTTTTGTCACCAATTGTTTTAATGTAATTATTTGGTGACCAAGGCTTTTTGTTGCCAAAAGTATAAACACGGAGTTTTGGTGACTAACAATTTTGTCGCTAAAGCTATCATTGCAGACTTTCGCAGACAGCAATAGTTTAGTTGCCAAAAGTTGAAAATATTCCACTACTTTTAGCAACCAAATCATTTAGTTGCATAAAGTTTTAAACAACGACGAATGTACATTTGCGACTAACATTTTGTCGCCAAAAACACATTTGGCAACCAATATTCAGTGATTTACACTCTGTCCTTAAGACACACTTCATCTATGTTACGTTGCTTACGGTATCTCAAATGTTCGTCTCTTAAGATACAATGATCTAAATTCCACATAGGCAGTACTACAATCAATGAGTTTGACAAACCAGACAGTGTTTTATACTTTCCTTACATGGACTTCTACTCTATGCATGCAATGGAAATTCAATGTCTTAAAACTAAAAAAAGAACACGATATATATAGAAGAACTCGTGACTATTCGGACAAAACAGTTCAATGAAAGGACACAATCCGACAATGGTCTAACTCATAAACATCTTCAAATCAATTTCCCATTCACTCTATAATGATTTTAACACCATTTTCCCAACATTTATAGCCTCAACGCATACAACATAACACATACCTGTTGGAATTTTGTGAATTCATTGGTCATTGAATCCAGAATTCAATTGCAGAATTCAATTGCAATTGAATTGCCATTCAATTAGCAATTGAATCCTGAAAATCAATACCACTCATGACTATTGATTTCCCTGTAACCTCCTCCATGATGGAAGGCCTATATATGCTGTCATCTCATTAAGAGGAAAGAAGCAGAGACGGGAGAGAAGAAGGGACAGAACAGAGAAAATCACAGCAGAGGTAAGAAATGAGAGATACAATTCTCAGATAATATTGCAAGATGTAAGAGAGAGAAAGACAGACGGAGTACGTTCGTAGCCGATCCTTAGTGGTGTTCCAACGATCGTGTAGCCATTTTATCCTGGGAGAGTGACGCCGGTGGAAAACCTACAACACCCTCGGTAG
>JAOTRH010000025.1:4928969-4953445 GCA_034768845.1 Heliamphora exappendiculata
TCTGTTATTTCATT
Organism: Heliamphora exappendiculata; assembly: GCA_034768845.1. Classification (NCBI taxonomy): domain Eukaryota; kingdom Viridiplantae; phylum Streptophyta; class Magnoliopsida; order Ericales; family Sarraceniaceae; genus Heliamphora; species Heliamphora exappendiculata. Next base: position 4,928,984 of record JAOTRH010000025.1, read on the forward strand.
TTCCTGTAATTTCATATTATTGTAATTGTTGAAAGTTAATAAAGATGTATTTTCTGGATCACCAAACATGTATATATTTTAGGGTTAGATTGTCTCCCAACAATACCAACTCACATAATGGAGTATAGAGGAGAAACATTAGAAAACTAACATGTCATTGCATTTGCTTGAGCATTTTTGCCAACCCGTTTGAAACTGAAGTTTTTAAGGAAGGAGACACTGGATCACTTCCAAAAAACACATCAAAGAGAGCCAATGTTACATTCATCGACTCAATTGTGGCATTCACAGCAGAAGGCAAGTCATCAGACGACACAGAAACCTGGAGAAACACAATACAGCTAACTTAGTTCCCAAGGACAAATGCTCCCCCACGCCACAAAAAAAAAAAGGAAAGAAAAGAAAAGAAAAACAGAAGGTATGAAGTCCTCATCGGCATAAGTTTTATACATGTACAAACTCCTGGAATGTCTCATATCCATTAAATGCATACTCACAAGAACTTTGGTTGGGTCCAACCAAGTCAAAAATATTAAAGTTCCTTTCTTAAGAGGACGCCCTTGGAAGATGCTACGAAATATGGAGAGAGCTGATTTGTCAACTGGAGTGGGTGCTTTGATTCTTGGTGAGATGGCACCATCCAAGGCATCCCAGAAGGTTTTACCATCAACATCTCTCACCAAAACAATACGTAATGATTTCTCCACGGGGGCTGCACCTCATAGAACTTAAATTAGCATCAAGTGGACATGTAAATCTTATATTGGACAAGTAAATCTTATGTTAGTTACCTCGAAAAATTGAGTCAAACAAAGATGAATCCTCTTGTATCACTTGAGCTGACAGTCCTTTCCATGCATCCAATCTACTTAAAATTGATTGGTTCAGATATAGTCCTGCAGCATAGACCTTAACACCAATAATTGCGAAAACTTTCTCCCTGTATCCTGAAAAGATTTTATACCAAGTTATAAAGCTATGAGAAGCAATGAGCAATTTAAGTTGAATAAACTAGTAGCTACTATCCTTTTTATAGTGTGAATGAATGCTATTTTTCCCTGAAAACATGTCCAGCTGAAATTAGAGCAACTGACCCGTTCCAAGTAATGATAATGAGCTTGAGCAACCTGGGAGGTTTAGTAATGTCTGAAACTTCACATTGGTGGCCGGTTCTTCTGTGTATTCTGGACTACCAACTACAGCCATGATTCGAAAGGAAAAGAACACAGATCTTTTATATGAGTGCGTAAAATGGTAGAATGTGATTATACATGCTTCCATTTCTTGGCTACTTTCTGTGTTTAACTTCAAATCTGTAGTCAGTTCGAAAAACTTGCAGAGGTTGCCATAAATGGCCATGAGGGATTTTTACTGGAGGTTTACTTTGCTTTCGCCTTAAAACAATGGCGGTATGTTCTATCCAAATCCACATATTGCCAAATTGATTGAATTTGAAAGACATTGATCCTAACTTGACAATTTGAACACCATCCACTGCGAAGAATATAATGCAATAGGCCATAGCATGTAATCATCTAATTCTACAAATTATTTGTATCTACTATCGTTTTCATTTTATTTTCCTTTTTCAACTTCTGAGTTGTGCAAGTAATTCTAAAACTGCAACTGGTAAGAAAAATCTTTTGTTAAACTTGTTCCAACATTGTGGTTGAAAATGCTGATTAAGAAAAAATGAAACATTGTGGTTGAATATTTACTCATTTGTATCCACTATTCCACTGTCAATCCCTTCCGCTGCGTCTTCATCAAGATGTCAGTTTGCCCCTCTATAGCACATGCTCTAACATTAAATTAACAAAAAAATATTCATAATTTGGGATTCACAATTCTTATGCTTTCTAGTCTCTATTGTAGGTCTCTATTTTCTCCATTTTGTCTGCATTAATAAATTTTTAAAAATAAACAGAGCCAACAGACTCTTTACTGGCCATAAATTTTGCAAATAGCTTATAAATAAAGAAAGCAAAGAAGCGTGACGGAGCCACCACTCTCAAAGAGTCACCCAGTATTCTTCTATTTAGCATTCTCGCAACTTTTTTATTCACGTCATTACTGTTGTCAATGTACAACTAATTCTTGGACTTAAATCCTTTTTGTTCTTCCAGTGATTGCTTTTACTTCAGAAAATGAATATTTGTGTGTACAACTAGTTGGAGTTTAATCTTTGCTGATCTTTCAGTAATAGCTTTTACTTAAGAAAATGAATATTTGTGTCTACATTCTCAACTGATACAACTCTCGCAACATTCAGCCCTATCTTCAACTTTTAATGGCAGCCAAGAATATTTCAGGACTGGCTGGACTGCCTTTTCCATCACTGTGGTTTGGGTCAGAGGAGGGATGAACACATGACAGTGAAGCACATAGGCGAAACACTCTAAAGGCTATCCTTACTATCTAATGAACTCATCTGGATCATGGGTTCTATCTTCAACTTTCCAGGTTTTGTTGTCTTTCCTGAGTTTGGCCTGTCCTAATTGCCCAACATATTTTGTAGTTTCTCATATTTTAGTTTTTAGCTATTGTCAGTCCAATATCTGTTAATATCATCACTAGCTTCCCCGAAATTTATACTCCAATGTTCTACCAGAAATAATATATTACTAACAAAATGAATTCTCTTTCCAAGGTTAAATAATCCCTATTATGCATTGTACTAAATTCAGCTTAGGATTAAGCATAAATTTGGCTAAATCAAATCCAGGTTGGGCCACGAAATCCAAATCCAATCGAGAAGGGTCTTACAATCTCATCAGAAAATGCCTACGATAAATTGGGAAAGCCAAGATGCAAATTCCCATCTACTCATAACCATATGCCAAACTTGATTTTGTTATATTGTTTCTTGCACCCATAACCATATTACATGGAGGAAAACACACTGATCTCCGCTGACATTTATAACAAATACATTAGTACCGTTGTAGTTAGAGAAATTACATTCCACCCCCTGAGTTTTGAGTCCCATTATAATCTACCCCATTTTGTTAGTCAACTGTTAGTTAGACATTTAAAATACAAATTGTAGCACTGTTAAAACCCTCTACCATATTCATCTCTTTTTTCTTCGTGCCAACTTCTTAGACTACCATTAGCCACCATTGTATCCCTCCATTTGTATTTTTATTTTACTATTTTGATGATGCAATGATAGTTGTTAGTAGAGAAACAACGGGAAATGAAAAAAAAAGGATTAAAAAAAGTCATTGGCACGATGAAGGGCTATAGTGGTGGCTCACGATAGGTGAGAAGTTTAACAGGGCTAAAATTAATATTTTACATTTTTTTACTAATAGAATGGGGTAAGTTGTAATGAGATTTAAAACCTCAAGGAGTAGAATGTAAATTCCAGAACTGTAGGACTACTAACGTATTTGCTACAAACCTCATAGATGTTTTCCCTATCATATATAACCTAAACTTAGCCAAGTGGGCATTCCTCAACAATTCAACAAATTCTGTGGAAAACTTATGAGAGAGATGAAAGAAACATAACGACCCAATACGAAGTGATTTACATTTCCACTGTCCTGTAAGACACAAATTGATGAACACACACACACACACACACACACATATATATATATATATGTATTCTGGATTAAGTTATTCTTAGAACATGTATGAACAAGTGATGATGTGGGGAGTTGCAAGAAATTGAGATAATTTTACCTGAAGAAGAAGAAGAAGAAGCAGCAGCAGCTTTAGGTGAAAAGTGGGTGTGGAAACTGAAACCCTTTTGAATAGAGAAATTATGAGGAAATGTGGCTAAGAGAGGCAGAGAGCGAGTCTTGTGCTGTAGTGATACAGGGTTTGGGGGAATTGTGCCTGGAAAACAGGCCCTGGGTTGGGAATTCCAGGAAATGGATATGGTGGGTGATGGGAGCCAAATTGGTGTGGAAGTTGCCAAAGCCCCAATCATTTTTCAATTCTAATGCAGATCTGTCAAAGCATTTTTCAACTTCCAGTGGGGTTATTAAAACCAAAAAAAAAGGAAAAAGAGAGCAAAATGGTTTAAGTTAATAGGTGGGTCCATCCAACCCCTAGCTACTCACCATTAAATTGTTCATCCATGGATCATTTATTCAATGCTCGTTGTTTTACAGATTTTTTGTGTTTTGTCAGCTACACGATAATGAAAGTTTTAGCATATATAAAGGTGTAATCATGCCTTGTAATCATGACTTTTGTGGTATTAAATAATTTTTCTGGGGTAGAGCATTGGATCATAATTATCCAATGATTCTCGTCATTTTACAAATTTTTTGTAAGCTACACAATTATGTAAATTTTAACCAATACAAACGCATAATCATGCCTTGTAACACTATGTAATCGTGCCTTTTATGGTATTGAATAATTTTTTTACATGAGAATAGGTTAGGGTATTAGACCATTACTATAGTTATTCAATGCTTCTCGTCATTTCATATATTTTTTGTGAGCTACACGATCGTGTAAGGTTTAGCCTATACAAAACATAAAACATGTTCTGTAACACTATGAAATCATGCCATTTATGGTGTTGAATAGTTTTTCTGCACGAGAGTAAGGTAGGGCATTGGACCATTGGTGTCAATGCAGTGGTTGAGGTGGTCCCTTCCTATGACTTTGGGGTGATTCTAAATGCAAACACTTTTGAACACCCACCTTTACAAGTACTAATTTAGGTATTTCAAAACATAAAATGAATATTTTTAAAAAAATGTTACCCATCATTTTGGCTTAACACCCACTTTTTGATCAACATGGGCTTACACTTTAATTTTCCATAAGTAGGAAGCAAACTTAAAATTTGATTAAAACAATGCCCAAGTTTGGGTTAAATTACTTATTTATTTAGTTTATTGTTATTTTTAATAAAAAGAATTTCGTCTTTTTGTAAAAGTATTATACTTTTCTTTTATATTTTTTATCGAAACGGCCTAGGAAAATTAAAAAAAATAACCAAAATATAAAAAAAATCAAGAAAAACAATAAAAACAAAAGAAAATCATATTTTGTGTTGTTTTTTTTTGTCTTTAGTAAACTTTTGTTTGGGTTAAATTAATTCTTTATTTAGTTTATTATTAGTTTTAGTAAAAGATTTTCATTTTTTTGTCAAAGTATCATACTTTTCTTATATTTTTTTTATTGAAATGGACCAAAAAAGTAAAAAATATAAATTGACCAAAATATAAAAAAGTTCAAGAAAAAAAATAAAAGTAAAAAATATATATATTTTATGTTGTTCATTTTTTTCTTTAGTCAAAAAATAAAAAATGCCAAAAAAAAAACAAAAAATAAGCAAAAAAAACTCGAACCTTATCACAAACTGGCCCAATGTCTAGTTTATTCAATATTTTTAAAGAGCGGTGCTATAGTAACTCAAAAAAATTACCGAAAGATTTGACCGAATCAAGCTTAACAAGTGACCCAATCACTTCCGTGCTATTCTTCCCTTCATTTTTAGGCACTGTTTGGAATTTTATTTTTTGTTTTTTGTTTTTTTTTCTTCTTTTTTCTTTTTTTTTTTCAATCGGTTGAAATTTTTAAATTTTGTGTTTCTTTATAATAAAACGAATTTAAAAGTATAATTATTTTAATTAAAATAAAAAAATCACTAAAGACATAAATTATTATAAAAATATTAAAGTGGTTTTTTTCTAATGATTTTTTGAATTTTTTGGTCAATTTTTCATTCATAAATTATTCATTTTATTTAAAACTGAGAATGATAAAATTAAAATAAATAAAAATATATATATATATATATAAGGAAACATTTCATACTAAATTTTAAAATATTTTTTATTTTTTCTTTAAAAAATAATAAAAAATATTGATATAATTAATTTTTTTCAATACATGAGTGCTCATATGTGAAAAATTTCTCACGCGTTGCATTAAGGTAGGAGAAACTTCTCATATTATATATCTTCAAGAAATTATTATGCTATTGTGTTTAAAAATATAAATATAAAAAATATGAGATTTTTTTTCATACATGACTATATTAAAAAAAATTATTTTGAGAAAAATTTCATTCATAAGTATTCATTTACTCAAAATTAATAAAAACAAAACTGAAAAAAAAAATATGTATGAAAAACTTCTTATACTATATTTTAAAATAATTCTCATTTTTTATTAAAAAATAACAAAAATATTGATGAATGAAAAGATTTTCATATATCACTATCTAAAAATATTTACTTATACATATGTGTTATAAGAAATTTATCTTGTTCAGATTTCAAAATATATCAAAAGTTTCTTATATATCACTATATAAGAATATTTTCATATACATAACTACTATAAGAAATTTCTCATACTCAGGTTTTAAAATGTATAAAAAATTTCTCATATATCACTATATGAGAATATACTGTGAGAAATTTTTCATACTTAGATTTCAAAACGTATGAGAAATTTCTTATATATCACTATATGAAAATATTCTCATATACATGTATGCTGTGAGAAATTTTTATACTCATATTTCAAAACGAATGAAAAGTTTGTCCTATAGCATTATATGAGAAGTTTCTCATACTCATATTTTAAAATATTCTTATATACATACGTGCTGTAAGAAGTTTATCATATATTACTATATAAAAAATTATATTAATATGTACATACGTACTGTAAAAAATTTATCATACTTAGATTTCAAAACGTATGAGAAATTTTTATATATCACTATATCAGAATATTCTCATATACATGCGTGCTGTGAGAAATTTTTAATGCTCATATTTCAAAACGTATGAAAATTTTTTCATACATCACTATATAAGAATATTTTCATACATATGTGGTATAAGAAACTTTTCGCTCATATTTCACAACGTATGAAAATTTTATTATATATTACTACTATATGAAAAGTTCTTCATTCTTTTAAATTTTACCATTTGATTTAAATTATTTTATATTTCAATTAGAAAGTAGAATTTTATTTTCATAATTCTACTTTGATTTTTAAAATTTTAAAACAAATAGTATAACTTCACTAGTTGAAGAAAATAAGATTTTATCAATTTATTTTTTAAAATTTTACACTCAGCGTATAAATATTCATAGAAAATTCTAAATATATAATTTTTTATAAAAAAAATTAAATATACATATTAAACATTATAACATTTTATAGTTTATAAATTAAAAATTAAAAGCAATGGAATTTTCATATATAATATTCAATTTTTTTTAAAAAATATTCATATAAATATATAAAGAGTTATTACATTTTTAAATCTATAATTTAAAATATAAAATTTTGAAAATAATCATAGTTTTATAACTAAAATAATTGGAACAGTGGCATATATCTTATTGACACTCATTATGTTTTTTAATAATTTTAATTTTTTTTATATATTTTATGATCGAAACTATTTCTTTTGTATTATTTATTAAGTAAATTATTGGTGTAAAAATTTTATAATAATCAAATATAGGTAATTCTATGAATAGATTATATTTGTTAAAAAATAAATGAATGGTAAATATAATTTTATAAAAAACCAATAATAAGTAAATATAATTAGATCATATAGTTACAAATATTTAATTAATTTAATTTTTTATATAAATAATAAAATTAATAAATAATATGAAATAAACAATTCAAATTATAAAAACAAATTTAAAAAAATAAATAATTCAATAGAGCATAATATAATTTATGTTTCAACTAATCTTATTTTATAATTTTTTATACCAATTGCCCTCAAGAAATGTATTCGGTCTTGTTCGGTAGGTTTTTTCGGGAAGGAAAGTGTTTCCCATTTTTAAATAGTTATGCAGTATTCTTATAAAGGTCTTGCTAACCGTATTAAGCGGTGATTAAAATTTAATTAATATATAAAAATTACAACTTTAATGCACTTTTCATAAATTTTAATGCATGCTTACGAATATTAACTTACTTTAGCAAGAGGTTAATATACATTTTTGTTTTTTAATTAACCATCTTTCAATAGACTGTGATTAATATTTTTTTTCTTACCAAAGCAAAATTCTTTCGTAAGTATTTTGACTTTTAGCCGAAAAAATAAATTATCTAATTTCTATTTTAAATAGTTGAAATAACTTATTTTATCTAATTACATTGCTTTTTTTGCTGGGAATATAATTAATTAATTTGTTAAAACTGAAAATCCATTTCAGATAAGTTTTCATTATTAATATACTTGTCGTTAAACCAACGAGTTGGCTAAAATTTTTTGGCAACTTCAATATGCGATTTAGGAAATTGGGAGATTGTAATAATTATTTAATTTATTTGATATATATATACGTTAAAATAATTTGTTATTGATATCTAATCACTTTAATTTTTTTGTATAGATTATCTTCTCAACGAGTTTTATAAAATGAACCGTATAGTTATTAAAGTAAACATAAGATGTATCTATAACAATTATGCATTAAGATCCTATTTGGATATCTAAGGTTTTTGTTTTTTTTGCTAAAAATGCTAAAAAAATCAACATAATTTGTTTAACAATAAAATAATAATTTAATAAGTCAAATTAAAATACTAATTCTCATTTTACAGCCTGATTTTAAGTCATGTTTTTTTTTCTTCTTAAAATCACTTTAAACCGAATAAGTAAAAAGTTTATTTGGTGAATCAAAATGTTAACTTTAAGCCCAAAAAAACTTAGCTTTATGCCAAAAGTGTTTTACCAAATGAGCTTTTTATTCTCTTAAAATTCACCTTTTTATTTTAAATAATTGTATATTTAGTATTTATATTGTTTGATAGGTCTTGACGAATAAATTTTAAAAATTAATAACGAAGGCATAAAATAAAATTTACGATATTTGAAAATTTAAAATATCAAATTAAGGATATTTATTTAGACACCACATTATATGTCTTTATCGCTTGGTTTAAATCTGACTTGACTAATAAATTCGGTCTGTTTTGTAGTATAGATTTGCTTATTTAATGTTTTATATTTTTATTTTTAGTGAATTTTTTTATCATTTAATTAAATTATTATATTTTTTAACTCTTCTCATCGAGACGAGTTGAAAAAGTAAAAAAAAAATTAATTAACATATAAAAATTTTCAGAAAAAACAAAAATAAGCTAAAATAAGTCAATAAACTAAATTTTATGTTGCTTTTTTTTTAGTAGATGTTTTTTATCTTTTAATCAATTTTTTTTACTTTTCGAGTTTATCTTAACGAGACGACTCGAAAAAAAAAGCTAAAAAATAAAAAAAAATTCAAAAAAAAGCCAAAAATAAGTAAAATTTATGACAATTAGCCAAACAAGACCAATATTGTATTAAATAGGGAGGGTTGCTCCATTCCAAAATCTTATGTCCGTGATTAAGAAATGAGGAAGCCAATTACCAAATATGTGAAAAATATTATCAAATCAATTGTGAGGCTTTCTTTATCTTTTTTGGTTTTATGGAAAGAGGGACCCAGTTAAGAGGAAAATGACCTTTCGTACGTTACAAAAATAAAAGTTGAACGAATACGCTACTTTCCTCACAATTTAATATACATACAAATTAAAAAATCATGTTTTTAAAGCATTTCTATTAGATATGGTTATATCAATGGGTCGGGGATGAGCTCTTATATTTTTGTTTTTTATTTGGTCGAGGTGAAAATGTGAAAAATATTAAAAAATAACAAAAAATAAGACGAAAATAAAGATATTTTGAGGATAATTTTTAAGTTGTAAAAGAGTCATATTAATAAGAGTTATAGGTAGTTTAAAAAATAAAAAATAATAGTTAACGAACCAATAGAACTAAAAATACAAAATATAAGAAATAAAATAAATTAGTGATAAAAATTATATTTTAATATTTTAGACTTAATATATTTATAATAAATATATTTTACACATGTATTTATATTTAAAAATATTTATTTTATATAATTGGGACAAGGTGGGAGAAAATAAAATAGAAAAAAATACTATCTCCACTTTATTTGTTATCAAAGGCAAAAATAACTCATAAAAAATAAAATAAGAACTGACGAGAAAATTTGACATTCCTACTAACATACCCTCCAAAATAAGTCTATTAACAGAATCAGGTTTTTTTTAAAAAAAAAAATCTGAATAGACTATCCAATTGGCTTTTTATTTAATTTTTTTTATATTGACTAGTTTCATTTGCTAGTGGATATGGCTCTCAAATTTTCTTTTTCTTTTAAATTGGTTGAATTTGCAAAGAAAAGAAGAGATATAGAGAACTAATTACTAAAATAAAAAGTTGTATTAGAGAGCAGAAAATAAAGAGTGTGTTTTTTTAATGTACTTTTTAGCTCTCTAATTTTGAAAGGAGTGTTGAAGTTGCTCTTACTAGCTATATGTAACTTGTGAGAATCTCTTAAATAGAAATAATTATTTAATGTTGTTGGAGTAATATTTTATTCAAATTATTAAATAATATATTTTTATATGTTAAATAAAATAATAATAAAATAATAATAAATTTCATTAAATACATTAATAATTATGAAATTAGAGCACTATCTAAACTTGTCCAAAAATATTAAATATTTGCTCATTAAATAAAGAGCTAATTAAATAGCTTATTGTATTTTCAAAAAAAGACAATTTCTCCACTATGTAGCTAATAAGCCTCCTTTAAATTGTCTTTTAGATATGTTTTAAAGTAAGAATTATATTTTTTTTCTCTCTCCTTTTCCCCCTTTGTTTCACATGCTATTGTCATGTACAAATTTTTTGTACCCCCACTAATAAACAAAATGGGAGTGATATTTGCTTTTTTCGTCTCACCACGAATTATTGAAATAAATATTCTTTTAAGTGTAAATACAAATATAAAATTATGTTTTTAAAATACAATAAGTGTCAAATATAAAAAATATTATATTTATCTCTTATTTTCTTATTTTTTATTATTTATTATTTTTTATTGTATTCATTCATCAACTATTATTTTTTATTTATTATATTATATATAAATTTTATTAGTATTATTTATTACAAATTATTAACTAATTTCGAAATGGTCATACCTAGGGTGGGCATAGGTCGGTCTAAATTGGTTTGAGACTTAACTCAGAATCGACCTGATCAAAGTTGTTTAAAATATTAAATTCATAATCGAACTATTCATACTTTAGAAGCAACCTAAATAAACTTGGATTGGTTCGAGTTAGAACCGTTGTTCAATTAAATTAAATATTTTTTTTAATAAAATATTTTAAAGTAATAATATAGCTTTATTCTATGAGTGGCTTAATTTTTTATATAAGAGCCTAAGATGAACAGCTTAAATTTTACTCTTCTTATTTTTAATTTACACATTTTTAACTACAATTAAGGCACAAATAATATAAATAATAATTTTATGTGATTTATATATTTTCTTTCGGATCTTAAATTGAGTCAGTATAAAAAATTCATAATCCAAAAACCAAACTAATTATATTGATTTAATATTTTTAAGATACATGACCCAACTCATTACTTGACAAAATCGAACTAATTCAATCCAAGAATATTAAATTAAGTTAATTAATGAATTTTTCGAATATATTGAGCACTCCTATTCTTTTCCCTTCGTTACTTTTTCATTATTTTTTTAATTTATGTCCTAATTAAATATGACGTAAACATAAAAGAAATATCTCATTCTTGCACCACTCTGCCCTGTTACTTATTCCTACTCTAAAGTTACATAATTCTTTTTAAAAAAAGGAAATTTATGGTTATAGAAACTTTAAAATCTATGTAATTTTTTTTTTTAATTATTCTGAAAAAAGAGAAGAAAAAAAAATTCCATTTATCACTTTCCTCTAAAAATACAATTAATCATCCTTGAGTAGGATCAATAGATATCAAACCCGACCTGCCAGAATCTTAGATCCTTGGATCACCTATTCCTGGAAGAACAGCTTCCTGGCAACTTTTTGACCGTTAATTGCTATGACAAAATAATTTTGATGTGTTTTGACTGCCTTCAGATAAGGCGTCTCTCTCTCCCCCTCTCTTTTCTCTTCCCTATTTCTGTACCACCACAGTCCATACAATCTCTTGTCTTCAGACATTTATACCGTCTTTTTATCTTGTTTTGAAATAAAACTTGTATATGTGGTCTTCTTGGATCCACTCAAATCTCAATGCCATGTACTTATTTACAGCACAAATCCCAAATCCCACACCCCACGTTGGATTTGAAGTTCAACTTCTCTTCTTTCTCTGAAGAGAATTGCATCTCAGGGTTAGGAGTTAGGACCCATTTCAAATCATCAGTTGTTATTTCAAGTTCAATACGATATCCTCTAACCTCTCAGTCTTTGTTTCAATCTTCGGATGACCATATCCTTGGTGGGTTGTGAAATGGCAAGTTTAACAATTTTCTGAACTTGGATTTTGAATTCGAGGAAACAAGTTCGTGTTTCTGATATCTTGGGTATTACTGAGGATGATGTTAATGTCATGGCATAATCTTGAGTTTGGCCGAACTGGGTTGTATTTGGTTGCTTGTGGGTGTTCTTCCAATGCTTCATTTGATCGGTTCTCGGTAAAAAATTATGCAAAGGGTGCTTACAGGAGCGGCAAGAGTAGTAGAAGAGGTCATGGCGCTCGGAAATTGGCGTGTTGCCGCGGTGACACTGCCCGGCGCCGGGTTTTCTCTACAAGGACTCCGGAGACTTTGCTGAATGGTACTTTATTTCATTTATCTAAGCGCAAATTGACTTTGCTTTATCTCATCAATCTTGAGTCTGATCCTTCAGAATTGTAATACTAATTTGTTATGGACCCAAAATAGAGATTGCACCCGGTCCTCCGCTGGTGTTGGATGCTACGAAAGAGTCCAAAAGCCCTCTTTCTCTGACAAATTTGTTTCAGCTGGTTGCTGATGACCTCCAAGCATTGAACAAAAATCTACAATCGGTGAGTGCATCTGCGAAAATTTTGACACTGGCTTGACTGTTATAAGATCTTCTTTTATTCTTTCATTCAGCATATTATATCATGGTGAACAGTGGTACTTTTGAACTCTTGCTTCAATGGTGTTTTGAGGTAAATGTGTGTTGATTTTCAGATTCATGGGTGCTGAATTTTATTTTGTTGTAAATTGTCATAGCTCGAGGTAGGGAGGGAATAAGTTTTCAAATGATATTTAATGGATATGCTGGTCTGAGTGAATAGCAAGGGAAGATTATTGCCGCTTTCCCAACAGTTAATAAAAAGCTTTGATGAATTCATCTGATTCGTCTTTAACTTGGTTCTGTTTTTGCCTATTTACTTCGTTGGTTGAGGTTCGGCACCATTAGTTGTGGTTTTTGAAATTACTTTTAGTAGCAAGAAGATCATTTAATTTGCCATTTCCCCCCATTTTAAACCACAACTAGATGTAGAAATGAATATTTGTTGAAAGTTTATGTAAATGTGATATTCATTGAAGGAACATGATAAAGTATGGAACAGTCCTGGCTGTATAAACGTGGTGGAACACCTTTGGCTATTGGGTTTGGTTGCGATTTAGTTGTAACATCTGTGGAGCGCTCTTTTTAGGCTATTGGTAGAAATTTTGTTCATTTTTTAATGCCTACCGTGGTGGATGACTGTTAAACATGACATATGGGATGCTCTATTGATTTTGTAATTCCGTTGTCTTCTGAAATTGCTAGGGAATTGCCTTGGCTCCATCACCATGGTTCAAATCTACAGACAAGGTCATGTTGACGAAAATCTGGCGTACTAATTGTTAATAGGGCAAAATATCATAATACTATTGCCCTTATTTAGCTTGACTTTTCAACTAGGCCGATATCGTCGTCCATGTAATTTCCCCATCCATTGATTGATCACAAGAGTTCGCATCCAATCGGCACATAGCAAATGAAAAAATCTTTCTAAAAGTTATATTATCGTGCATGTTGAAAGATTTTCTATTGGGAAAATATTGATAGGAATATTGAAAAAACTCAGAAAAGGTGAAAAAGATTTCCGAACATGTCCATTTAAAATTTCAATGTTCATGGTTTTTAATTTCTCAGCCAGCAGATTGTACTATTTGTAAGTTGTGAAACATTGTTTATTCTTCCATCATGTATTGGCTTTAGCTGCCTTCAGCCCATGAATTCAAATACAGAATCAACAAAGAGGCATCCAACTAATGGCTTTGTTGAAATCAGTTGTCTTTTCATTTCGCTCAGTCTGAAAAGTAAATATTTCTTATTTTCCCAATCAGCATTCTAGAGTATTCTGGAAATCTGAATCGCAAACTTAAATAGAGCACAAATTTCAAATTGATTGGCTAACCCATATTTCTTTTCTATTTTAATATCTGAACTCCTATTCAAGCATTAACATTGTACCAAAAAAGCCAGTAGATTTTCTTCACTGCAGAACAGAATGTATTATTATCGGTTGATTACCATTCATCATTACACAAAAAGGATGCAGTTCTGGATTAGATAACTTTGAATTCAGAATCCGCATCATAAAATAAACTTGAATAGTTAATATCTTCCCTGATTTTTAATTGAATCATATTGCTAGGCTGTTGCCTTCAGAGCTTTGTGTTAAATAAATTTATAAACCATGGAAAATTATGATGCATCTGTGATTATACATATCGTCGCATTAAGATATGTGCTTCAACCAATGTCATTTTATTTAGATGTGCATCAATTCAAATAATGCGAGTACTTGTACTCTTTTTAGCTTCGATAAAGAAGATCTATTTGAGTTAACTATCTTCTCTTTGATTCAACATTAATCGTAAGATTTCTTCTCTGCTTCGTTAAAGTACTATCACGAACTGTAACACCTAAATGTGCATGAAATTCAAGAAAATCTCTTAACGGCAATTTCAGTTTTTTAATACTATAAAAATTCTATTGTCTGTGCCTTAATCTTCTGCTCGTAGCTGTTCACCTTTTGTTGACTTCAGATGCTTAGACGGCCATATTCGCAACATTAATCTGTTTTCTATGTGATTCTCTTCTGATTAAAATTTTCTGCTAGCTTGTTGGTGCAGAAAACCCAGTTTTGATGTCTGCAGCTGAACAGATCTTTGGTGCTGGTGGGAAGAGGATGAGGCCCGCTTTGGTGTTTTTAGTGTCGAGAGCAACTGCAGATATTGTTGGCTTGAAGTGAGGAGTTTGCAACTTTCTTTGTAAAAGTATTCTCTCTGATATATTAGACAAAATAAAATTTTCATTTAATACTATTTGTTACCAGGGAACTTACCACAGAACATAGGCGTTTGGCAGAGATTATTGAGATGATCCATACTGCAAGCCTAATACACGATGATGTATTAGATGAAAGTGATATGCGAAGAGGTAGGCCTTAGTCAAATTCTGTGCTGCTTTGTGGCATCACAGTCATTGTCACGATAAATTATGAGTATGCTAATTGGCTTGTGCCTAAGGTTTCTCACTTCACATTTGAGTTTTATATTATTGAAATCTAATGTCCATATTGGACCATGCACAATCATTGTTGTGACATGTAACATTGCCCATTTCTAATACTTCTGAGTTGAACGAATCTACTAAATGGAACTTGTTTCTCTAAGACTTTTAGCCAAAATATTTTGTTTTAGTCATTATTTTGTTATGATAAATTACAAGACCATTTAGTATTTATGTCTTGTGTGTTTAATTGACCATTATATGCAAATTTTATATTAAGTACTATAATTGCTAAGTTTCAATGTTCTTAGTGTTGGAGGCAAACTGTCAATATCTATTGATTACAACATTATTTAAGCTTAAAAAAAACTGAACGGGCAAACGCCAAAACCGGCTTCAGATTAAAACTTTTTAATATCAAACGATCAAAATAAAACCCGGTATATACTTCCAAAGTTAGATTAGAGTTATACCTTATGAAATCTGGTAGGATTGATTTCGGTTGCTATAATAACTTTTATATTAGAAGCTTTCGCAGTTAAAAACTTCAAGTTGAAGCTCCAAATTCAAGTCTTCTACTGTATTCCCGTATGTTAGAACACGTCAGTAGTGTGGGCTATACAATCCTTGTGTTCTTGAAAATCCTTTCTAGCCACCTAGGGAATACGTGGAAATCTTAATTGTAGAGACAATCAATGTGGGTTACGGTTTACATCACTGTATATATATTGGGTTGAGGTGAGTTTTCATAATTATATTGGAAGCCCAAATCATATTTACTCTACAGGTTTCTGTTGTAAATATGATGAGACTCATCAGTGTTAGCAGCGGTTTGATTTCAATGTGGCTTAGGATTAACTTCAAAAAAAATTGGAAGTCATATTTTCCATGTTTTGATTCTCATGTTAGTGACAATAGATTGCCGGAATCACGTGCAGCGTGATAGTCAGTCCTGTTGCTAACATTATTGATGGTTGCACTGAAGGCTTGAGACTGAATTGAAATGACATGGTGCACGTTTGGATTTTGGATCATCTCAAGTTAATTTTTATTTATTTTTGAAATTTCCATCATCTCAAGTTAATTTTTCTTTTTTTCTCTTGGGGTGGTGGGGTGGGGAAGAGGGAGTAGTTTCTCTGGTTTCTGTGTTGTGGATTTTGCAGCCTATGAGGTCTTGCTTTGTTATTTCCAGAGGTAGAAGTTCGGCTCCACTTAAGATCTCTTTATTATTGTATCGGAATTAAAATGCTATACAATTACAAGCTGCCAAGGTGCCTTGTTACTTTTTTCCGGAATTTGATTGGTATCATATATTATAAGGTTGTCTCTTTCAACCATCAAAATGATTAAACTACCTTGATGCTTTTAAATACAGGAACCCACTCTCTTCATAGATATGTCGTGCTTCCTTACAAAGGATTAGAGTTTTCAATTTTGTTTCTCCTATTAGCCCTCTTACATACTGTTGGCTATTTGCAGGAAAGGAAACTGTTCATCAACTCTATGGCACGAGAGTAGCAGTGCTTGCTGGAGACTTCATGTTTGCTCAATCATCATGGTACCTAGCTAATCTTGAAAACCTTGAAGTCATAAAGCTCATCAGCCAGGTAGGCTTCATAGGACTTTAGAAAGTTGAATTGCCTTTCATGCTTCATTCTATATGCTGATACTTTTTGCCAGCGTATCTGAACACCATTTCCATTCATAACGTTGAAAAAGATGATGGTTATCGAACTTAGCTCATATGTGTAAATTGTTAGGCACGTGGAGCTAGTTATTTTGGGGTTTGACCTATAGTCCGACCCGTTTTCAGAGGTGCTACAGTTGTAATGTTTTTTTTTTTTGGTGAGATTTAGCATCCATGGAGTAGCGGATCGGGTCTCGCTGGGGTTTGAGGGTAGAGCTCCTTTTAACCCGTTTTTTGCTCGTGACCTGGTTTGAGTATATATATCTGCAGTTTTCTGCTACGATTTTGTTCCATTGTTTTGTATTACTTGATCTCATAGTGAAACTGCCGCAAATCCGTTAATATAGTCCTAATTTTAGGTGAACCATGTAAATTGTGTCAGAGTGCATGATTGTGTTGGTCTTTTCGTTTGTTTCTTGTTTCTGCCATAACATGTAAAATACTCAAAATTATGGCAGGTTATCAAAGATTTTGCTAGTGGTGAAATAAAGCAAGCATCCAGTTTGTTCGACTGTGATGTTGAACTTGAGGAATATTTGATCAAAAGCTACTACAAAACGGCCTCTTTAATTGCTGCTAGCACCAAAGGAGCTTCCATTTTTAGTGGGGTTGACAGTGGCGTTAGTGAGCAAATGTACCAATACGGTAAAAATCTCGGTCTATCCTTCCAAGTTGTCGATGACATATTGGATTTCACGCAATCGGCAGAGCAGCTGGGGAAGCCAGCTGGAAGTGACTTGGCAAAAGGGAACCTGACTGCACCAGTAATTTTTGCACTGGAGAGAGAACCAAAGTTGAGAGAGCTCATTGAATCTGAATTCTGCGAGACTGGATCCCTCGATGAGGCCATTGAATTGGTTAAGAGTCGTGGGGGCATTGGGAGAGCCTGGGACCTAGCAAAAGAGAAAGCCGATCTTGCAATCCAAAGCCTTCAGTGTCTTCCTCAGAGTGCGCTCCGATTAGCACTCGAGGGAATGGTGAAATATAACCTAGAGCGATTCGATTAGATGGAAACATGTCTGAAGTAGAAGGTAATAATGCTTGATGCCTACGACATTCTTGGCACAAATTCGTTTAAAGCACGAAAGGGGAGGGGATTAAAGTTGAAGACTACATTACAGCAGGCTTTCGCGTGTCGGTAAACACACGTACTGATTGGAAGTCACTTGTGATTTGGTGCATATTTATAAACGGACACCGAGCTACTGATATTTCAACACCAAGAAATTACAATCAATGATTGTTGTATACCAAGTATCCCTTGAGATCAAAACAAATAATACCAAGAAATGCTATTCTTTTGTCTTCATGGGTCTATGAACTTGACTTGCATTGCCAGAAGCATATTAGCTTGTCTCTCCATTGTTGAGGTTTCAGGTTACAAGCAAGTCTTTAACACTGATGAGTCTATAAATTACGAATCCATTCTTTTGCTGTTATGTGAGCAAAAGGGTTACATCTAATCCTTAGAAACAGTTCAAATACCCAAAGAAGGGCCAGATCGAAGATTTATCCATCAATTTTAACACTTTTTTTTGCTGCTGCTTGTTAATTTCCAGGAATAGGAGTTCTTTTCTTTTCGTTTCTTTTTTCAAATTGAGAGGCCACCTGGGTTTATGCATATTGCTATATGTAAAATCTTATTGCCAATAAATGGTTAAGATGTCTTTTTCTTGGAGTTGTTTCAACAACTTGTTAAATTTTTTGACAATGGGAAAAAATTGAAGGAAATGAAGAATGTTTTGAACTGATTTTATATATTTATTTATTTATGTGACGACAAGTCGGAGTGGTATTTTTTATTTTTTAAAGAATAATTTTATCAATTTACAAGCTAAAAGATGGAAATAGAGTGAATTTGCAGAAAAAGAATGAATTTTTTTTTTAAAAAAAAAAGAAGACTCAGTAAAATAATTATAAGGTAAAGTTGAATTAAAGAAAAACAATTTAAACGCATTTTAGATTTCGAAATTTTGAATTGAATTAAAAACATGTGAGAAATCAAGTATTTTAAATTTTGTTTTTCAATAATTACTGTTGAAATAAAATTAGGATATTAATTAACTCTACTAAGTTTCATCAGTATATATAAAAAAATAATATTATTACAAAGATTATAATACCCACACCTATTAAATGTATATTACCAAATAATATCTTATATTCCATCTCAAACTGAATAATATATGTCACATAAACCCAGCTTGTTATATAGTAATCTCAATTGCGATTTGCACAAAGATTTAGTGAAAAAATCAGCAAACAGCATGCCTGTAGCTACAAAGAGAGAAGTTATCACACTACTCTCTATCTTTTTCGAACTAGATGACAATCGACCCCAATGTGTTTTGTTTTCTTGTGAAAGACTCGATTTGAGGCAACATGAATAGCGAACTGGTTATCACAATACATGTTTATTTACAGTTTTGCATAAACAACTATCTCTACTAAAAAGTGTTGCATCCACATGATTTCAGATGTGGTATGGGTCATAACTCTATATTCAGTTTCGGCATTAGACTTTGCAACAACTATTTACTTTTAGTTGGGATTGGATCGAATATGATTTTAGTGGATCAAGTTTGTGATAATCAAATTTAAATATTCTTAGTCAATCAGTGGTATTGAATGATAAGAAAACTGAAAGATATTTGGTTTCCTAAATCACATGGTAATCATGGGAATCACAATAGTGATCTTTTAGGCAACTAGTTTGTTGAGTTGGATTTTAATTGGGATTCCTTTGAAACCTATTTAAAAGGGGTTTAAGCACCAGAAAATTCAAGACACATAGAGAGAGACACAATGTGAGAATACACCAGAGAAGCTCAGGTTGAGACCAAAGAGTGTAAAGAGAGGCTTAAATACACTAGAATGAGGCTTAGATTTAGAGATGAGAAAGTGTAGAGTTAGTTCTTATAATCCTTATTGATAATAGTGGATTATTCCTTATTATTCTCTTATGAAGATAGGCAGTCAGCCGAACAGCATATATCTTGTGTTATTCTTGTGGTTGTTTTTATTCTTTATTTGCTTTGTAAGGATCGTAGCTTACGTGGATTTTTTGGCTGTCGAACCTAATTTTATGTTGGAAATTTGTGCCTAAAAATCTTAATACTTTTTACTTTTCCAAGTAACAAGATTACCATCCAAAAAAGAACAATATCCTATGGTAGGTCTCATATTTGATGGAGCTCCTGGCAAATTTGAATTTGCAGAAGCCTCAATATGTTAGTAACAATTGGCTCGGTAAAATAAACTACGACCAGGATGAGCCTTAAGATACTTTACAATTCTAAGAATCGCTTCCCAATGTAGAATGCGAGAAGATGACATATACTAACTAACCACACTGACAACGAATGAAATGTCTAGATGGATAATAATGAGATAGTTAAGCTTAACAGTCAAGCGAAGATACCAATCCGAGCCAAATAGTAACTCTCATTGATCAATGTACAACTTGATATTAAGATCCATATGTGTCTCTACCAGTCTCGACCCTAGTAAACCTATCATTCTCAAAATATCCATCACATATTTCCTTTGTAACAAACTAATTCCATCTTTACACCGGGCTACCTCAATACCCAATAAGTACTTAAGTTTACCAAAGTCTTTAGTATGAAACTAACTTTGAAGAAACGTCTTTAACTCAATAAATTTCTCATCATTTTAAGTAATAATAATGCCATCTACATACAGAATCAATAGAATTTTTTCTTTATCAGATGTGAGGGAGAAAACTTAATGATTTGACTGACAAGGACATATTCTAAATTTCAACACTACAACTGAACTTTTCAAACCAAGCTTTAGGTGATTATTTAAGAATAGAAATCGCCTTTTTAATGCTTGAGTAGCCTTCTCCTGAGTAATAAACCTACGAGTTTGCTCCATATAAACTTCTTCACGGATATCAACATAGAGGAAAACATTTTTGACGTTTAACTGGAATAACAACAACCCTAGATTAGCAGGAAGCTGTTGGAGACAAAACTGTCAAGATCATTATTTTTGTAAACGATTTTCGATAAAAAAATAACTGGACGGGCAATCGTCAAAACGGGTTCCAGATAAAATTTTTGATGTCGAGTGATCAAAATAAAATCCGTGCAACCACAGTTAATTTTAGAAGAATACCTATATTCGTTCGATTCTCAACCTACAATTTTGATTTCGAGTTGAAACTCCTATCAGACATTTTACTGTATTTTCTTATGCGATTCCCGAACATAGTGTGTGCTACTATCGTTTGAAAACTCGTACCAGCAGAACCTGGTCAGCTTTAGTCTTGAAGATAAGTTATGAATTTGGTTTAGCCTATTCGCATATGTATAGAGCTATAGCAGGAACCTGTGGAGTAATTATGAGTAAGGCTTCTACTGAGACACAGAAACATATCAGCGATTTTTGCAATTAAGCAAACCTCATAGCGGTATCTGCAATTTTTATAAAATACTGAATTACAGTTTACACCACTAAAGAACTATAATTGCACTTTGACCCATAATCTCAAGACCATCTTGCATTGAGCTTCTGTTATTAAATGCTTACCATTTCTTCCCACGTTAAGATTTCTTATACCAGTCAATTAAATTTAATTACTCACAATTTAATTTAATCGGCATCTTGATATTTCTTAAGTCCTTCCACTTAACTTATTTTAACCGTTAGATAATTAAATCTACCTACAGGGTTTGGCCCGGTCAAAACTTATAAGATTTCTTAATGGGGTATCGTCAATCCCGATCATTCGAGACGTGAATTTCGTCAATAATTAATATTCACTATATAAATAATACCGCTATCTTGTTGGAAGTAAGACTGCCAAAAATTTTATTTTTCCAAACGATTATCTAAAAAATTAACTGGACGGGTAAACGCTAAGATGGACTCTAGATAAAACTTTTGATGACGAATGATCAAAATAAAATTCGTGCATCTGAAGTTAATTTAGAAGAATACATTTTTACCGGTCGAATCTTCAACTATGATGTAAATTTAAGTTGAAGCTCCTGTCAGATCTTCTACTGTATTTTCTTATGCAATTTCTGAACATAGTATGGGTTATGGAGTATCGAACACTCGTATCGGTAGAATCTGAACAGTTTTAGTTTTAGAAGACAAGTTATGAAACTTGTTCAGCCTACCCACATATTTATAGGGTTATAGCAGGAATCTAAAAAGTAATTATGAGTAATACTTCTATTGAAAAACAGACACATCAGCAATTTTTACAATTAAGCAAATCTCATAGTGGTATCTGCAATTATGAAAAACTAGCAGCTGTTTCTGTAATTTTTATAAAATAGTGAATTACAGTTCACACCACTAAAGAACTATAATTACACTATGACCCATAATTTCTAGACTATCTTCATTGAGCTCCTGTTATTAAATGCTTACCATTTCTTCCCAAATTAAGATTTTTGATACCCGCCAATTAAATTTAATTATTAAAAATTTAATTTAATCTAATCAGCATTTTGATATTCCTTAATTCATTCCGCTTAACTTATTCGACCACCGGATAATCAAATCCACCGATAGGGTTTGACCCAGTCAAAACTAATAAACTTTTTTAAGGAGGTATCGTCAATCCTGATCTTTCGGGACATAATTCCGTCAATAATTAATATTCGTCATATAAATAATATCGCTTTTCAACTTATCGAGAATATAGACCCATATAAAATTACGCCATCTAATGAACCAAAATAACGAATATTAAATTTATGCAAATTAATAATTATTTCAGGATTAAAAGTATAAGTACTACTCATAATAATCTTGGAGTGTGAATTAATTTATACAGTCAGTATAAAATTAATTACTCCAAATGTTCCGTTCAATACACACAAATTGTACTAGCACAGAAAGTCGGAACAATAGACGACGGAATTATCTGTTCTCCGTAACCAAAACAAGCCTACTAAAACTCTGTACTACAGTTGTATCGATGGTATGCTCATTTCCATCTAAAGTGTGAATATAAAATTCATATTCTGCAAGAATCTAAAATCTGATCTTCTCTGTGCAAGTCGTACTCTACACACCAGTTTAAATATTATACAGAATATCGGACATGCATGCATAACATTAAAGAAATGATACACATATATTACTCATAAAAATTATCATAAAATAAAAAATTAATTTTATTAAAATAAAATTAAATACTAAAAATATAATTTTCAGTATACCAATCCTAACATATTCAATTCACCAAGAATATAGATTCATATAAGATCGCACCATCTAATGAATCAAAATAATGAATATTAAATATATGCAAATAATTAATTATTTCAGGGTTAAGAGTATAAGCACTATTCATAATAACTTTGGGGTGTGAATTAATTTATATAATCAGTATAAAATTAATTATCCAAAATGTCTCGTTCAATACACACTAAATGTACTAGCACAAAGAGTCGAAACAATAGATAATACTATTATCTGTTTTCCGTAACCAAGACAGTCTATTAAAACTCTGTACTACAGTCATATCGATGATATGTTCATTTCCATATAAACTATGAACATAAAACTTATATTCTGCAAGAACCTAAAATATAGTCTTCTGTGTGTAAGTATACTCTACACACCAGATTAAATACTGTACAGAATATATGACATCTATGTATAACATTAAATAAATGATATTATATACATTGCTCATTAAGATTCTCATAAAATGAAAAAAATAATTTTATTAAAATAAAATTAAATATTAAAAATATAATTTTCAGTATACCAACCCTAACAGAAGCAAGATAAGAAAAAATATTAGAATAATTAGGAAACCCTACTTAGGTCATTAAGTCAACCCAAAACCAAAAACCCATCAAGCGGGTTATCAGGGCACGGGGAAAAAAAACAACGCTACGACATTGAATGCCGCATACGATGGGTTCTAGGGTTACGGTTGAAAATAACGAAGTTTGAAGACACCGCAAGGGTTAGGGTTAGGGTTAGGGTTGGGTTACGATGGGTGATGATGATGACGATGCGAGGATTTGCGACGACTGATGAAGAAGGATATGAGGAGCTATGAAGAAGAAGTCGACAAAGTTTTTTATGACGGCGCCTATCCTTGATGGCAAGGTTTTTAGGCGATGGTGATGATCATTGATGGCAAAGATTTTGGCGATAGAGTTGATCCTTGACGGCAAGAGTTTTGGCATTAGCATTTATCGTTGACAACATGAGTTTCTGCGACAATGACACTAAGGGTTTTGGTAGGTTAGCTTAACCCTCAACAATTAAGGTTTTAGTGAGATGATAGAAAGAATTTTAGTATATTAGCTTAATCTTGCTTTGATATTATGTTAAGATAAAATTATGGTATTAATTAACCATAATGTGTATTATCAATA
>JAOTRH010000025.1:4961553-4983981 GCA_034768845.1 Heliamphora exappendiculata
CTGGTGGAATGGCATTCACGCACTTCAATTTCTCTTTTATTTGTTCTTGATGTCTTTCCATTATTTCTTTGTACTTGAATGCAAAAGATGATGGATGGTTGTTTAGAGTACGGGGAAAAAAAGCTAGCATTTGTAGCGGCGTGGATTTTCCTAACTATAATTCACACGCATTATATATTATTGTAGATGATTTACCTTTAAAATTTTTATCCAGTAAAAAAGAACTTGGGGGCACGAAGAGATTATGTTGTTACTGAAAAATTCCGTAAAAAAACAAGGTATAAAGGTGGTATTCCTTGTATTGTTTTATGTAACAGCGATATGTCCTATCACAGGGGTATTAATCTTAAACCACTCTTTAAAGAGTGGGTGAATGTGGATCAATCATAGATGAACGCAGAGCTCGTCCCAGTGTGTACGAGATTGATATACGCAGATGTAGAGTTGGTATTACGGAGCTGGATCCTGGACCGTCCATTTATGATATTAAAGTCATGAAAGATGAAGTTGAGAGGAGAGGTTCCGTTATCATGGACCCTCAGGAACTTTCTAATATATTAAGAAATGTAATAATGAGTGTTAAAAATAGTGATGAGAGTAAATGGGTAATTACAGATGATAAAGAAAATGTTGTAAGTAAATGAGATGTTCAGACATTTTATTTTCACATATAACAATTCACAGTTAACATTTAATAAGGTTTAATAAAATTTCTCATTAATAAATTCATAGATTACATTGGATTCTGCCTAGTCTTTAAAGATATTTTTTCATAACAAAGGCGTGTCGAGGTTGTTTAATGGAATTGATTTAGAAAATAAGAGGTTTGATCGCTAATTAGACAAAATTGTGGTGAAGGGGATAAAATTAATTGGGAATCTGTCTCTGGGGACCGATGGAAAGAAGGAATACGTTGTACAACACGTGCTATTGTTCATTATAAGTGGCAATTCCCTATCAGATGTTGTTCCGACACCGGACAAGATATTTATTGGTGTTGCTGAGGGTAATCTAGAGACTTGAATAGTGGACTTAGATCAGTTCAATAGGTTTCGAATGCTGATGAAACTAAAGGTATAAGCTTATCGGTGGGAAGGACAAAAAATATGTTCGGCATGGAATAGAGAATGTGGATCGCTTCTGTCCTATTGATGTTTGGACATACTACAAAGACACATTATTAGGAAATGTGGGAAGTATTCAGAAGGAGGCTCTATACTTAGTGGCAGCTACTACTAGTTCTAAAGAATGCAAATACACTTAAAGATGCCAGACGTATTTTAAAACTGTTTAGTTTACTTTTTTATGGGGTATTTTAAACCCTCTTTGTTATCTGTAATGTTCAGGTTAATGGAGGTGGACGATATAAAAACCGGTGTGGTGGAAGGTGTATCAGCCAGTGATTTCACTTCAATAGAACTTGCATTGCCTAATTTGTTTTATCAATTGAGATTGAGATACGATCATAAGAGTGTAAAGGTGGATAAAATATTAATAAAATATTCACTATTATGTGATCCTAACGCCAGTGGATTGGTCAGAGTAAATGTGTATGACCCGAGGCTAGATGGTAATGACAGTCTGCATGCTTATTTTGTATTCTCTGTAGATTGTCAGTATGAGTTAATTTATTATGGGAATGAATATTGTTCTATTAATGTAGAAACTTCAAATATCTCTTCATTTTACACTAAGTAACACACATTTTAATATTAGATTCTTCCAGGCGATTTTTGACCACCCATGGTATTTCTGGCAAATCACTTCGTCAATAAAACATTATCCAAGTAGGAGTGGTTTTAGAGAAGGAGATGAAAAAATGAGTGTTGACTGTTGCCAGTGGAATTTCTTTTTCTTCTTCTTCTTCTTCTAAAAAATGAGTGTTGACTGTTACGTTTCATTTGTAGGTTATTCTAGTCATAAACTACTGCATAAATGGGTTTTGAGGCTGTTTCGTAGGAGCGTCAGCTACAAATTTTCATCTTACCGTTTCATTACTTTTGGTGGTTTTGCGTGGTATTTAATTTGCAATCTGCATTATGGCCTGTCTTTGGAATTAGTTTAGTTATAACTGCTGCTTATTGTGAATTTGTTGTTTCTTTATTCAGGCGTGGCCACTTGATGGCTTTGGGTCTTTGGAATAAGGAGTGCAACAAGGTTATACGCGAAGGCCGCCTATACTTGGTTAGGCATTTCTTAACTCACCTTCCCTAAGCCACTGCTTTTTCTCCCTGTTATGCATTTGATTATTTGTTTTCTTCTTATGCTATATCAGAAACTTGGGACTTTAGCCGTTGAAAATTAAATCTAGATGTAATGGCTGATTGTTCCCCAATGATAAATAAATATCATCCTTCATTTTTTCCGTAGTTTGAGAGCTTTACTTCTCCCATCTTGAATGTCTTTGTAGTTCTTAGTGATTGTGCTTAAATGCACAGTAAGAAGAATCTTCTTTCCCTTGTCACCTGCCATTTGAAGGGCCAGAGTGCTGTAAACTTGGTCTTATGTATTTATGGGCTTTGGAATAGTAATTGAATGGATAATAATTTAATATTCGAAAGACATTCTATTTCCAGTCCTTTTTCCATTTCTTTAAAATATCTGAGACAATGGTATATTAATTAGTTCCAAAGGGTTGAGTTAGTGGATGAGATGTTTTCTTACAGGGTGTGGTGATGCTCTGTTTCAAGTTTTATCGTTGTGAGACGCATTTTTTCCATTCTCTATTATCCTCTTACTGATTTTTGAGTGAAGGGGACATTGGCATTGTGTTGATTTTCTCAACTTGGCCTAGGAGTTTAGAACGTTCTAAGTGGTCAGATAAGTCCGTTAGATCATAGATTAGACGTTTTTGACCTATCATTAGATCATACACTAGACCCTGCTATCAGTGCTGAGTTTTAAAGATAGGCGAGGAAGGAAAGGATTGAGGTAACGGGGCTCCTTCGAAATTGGGCATGGGTAAAACTTCGCACCCATATTACCCATGCTGCACTTTGGTGCCTAAAATTTTGATTTTTTTTTCCAATTTAGTCCCTCAGAAGTTAGGTTCTTGTCAATGTTGCCCAATTGGTAAATGCCGTCCGTTCCTTTGTGTAGTGACAATGGATCTATATATATGTTACTTGAAATTTCATTGGTATCTCAGCCGTCTGTGTGACTATGTGGCTACTCATGTGGCTAATAAGGGAGGTAGGGGCAGCAGTGACAGTTGCCAAAATATCAATCCAACTAGGAGTTGCAGATGCTGGTGAGGATTTTTCAATGAAATTGAATGTTTTCCCATAATGAAACCTTCAACAAGACTTGTGTCTGCAAAGCATTTCCTACACAAATAAGATGGAAGCATAAATATAAGCACAATGGGCTAAAGGTGAGGGTTTTACACATTGTCACCTCAAATATTTAGATCCCTAGATCTTTTGTAAGATCAATTGAGCACCATGTTGGGGCTGGACTGTAATAATGGGGGAAGGAGCGTGCACGTAAGAAGGAGAAAGCTCAAATGAGAAGCGTTTTAGAATCATTGCTACTGCTATTTTTGCTTCAACCATTGCAAAATTTTGTCCAATGCATATTCGGGGTCCCCCGCTGAATGGAAAAAATGTAACTTGGCCCTTTGTTGCCTTTGAAATACCTAGAGAAAATCTCTCAGGCTTGAATTCCGTGGCATCGTCACCCCAGATTTCCCGATCGTGATGGATTGCGATGATCGGCATGGAAAGCTCCACTCCAGGAGGTAGAACAAGGTCTCCTAGCTTTTTCATATTGTGTATTGTTCGAACTAGGACGGGTGCTGGTGGGTATAACCTAAGAACCTCGTAAAGAATCATGGTTACCTGCATGTATGAATATATAATATTGCGCATGTGAATATATACAAATAGATCGCGGGGTTGTTTTGTTTTGTAAATTTAGGGTTTAGTGAAGAAACTCGTTTAATTACACTTTTTATGTAAATTTCTTTAAGAAAACAAATTTTGAATTATGTAAAGATACTCACAGTTTTGAGATGGTTTAACCCATCAAAATCTGGTTTGTTGTCCCCAAACACTGACAAAACCTCCTCTCTAGCTAGAACTTGCCACTTTTGATGCTTACTCAACAGGATCATTGTCCACACAAGCAAAGTCGAGGTGGTCTCTTGCCCAGCAAGGTAGAATAGCTTGCACTCCTCGATTACCTCCTTGATTGTTAGAGCAATGCTCTTCTTGTGTCCATGTTCTTGATAAACTTCTTTCAAATTTGATTTCACTAATATTCCTAACAAGTCATTATCTCCGCCGCCTCCTTTAATGGCTTGCTCTTTTTTCTCGATGATGTTGCGCAGTAATGCTCCTATTTCGTGATGGATTTTCTTTATCCTCTTGTTTGTCTTCGTCGGTAGAAACCTACATGCAAGTAGGTCTTTTTCATGCTCAAAGCCTCAAATCGATGAAGCCATGGGAAAAAAGACATAAATACAAGGCTCAACCGCTTTATTTGGTGCTGTTTTATGAAGTTTCGACTTATTTTATAAAGAAACAGGTATGTTGAATCCAGTGGTTGTGGGTATGTTACATTCAAAGGTAAACAAAATGTAATAAGAAAAAATGACAAGTGTAGCATTATTACTTCGTTTTGTCTTCCAAATTGAAGTAAAAAAATCATATACTTATTCTACCAAGTTGAAAGTACACCCATATATCGATATTAGTGTACTTATGATTAAAGTAAAACAATCATGTTGAATCGTATACTTTTATTCTACCAACTTGAAAGTACACTCATATATATATATATATATACACACACACTCATATATATATATATATGTATGTATGTATGTATGTATGTATGTATGTATCACGAACATACCTCCATCCCGCAATGTAAATTGACTGCAGACATGGTATTATAATAGCAGTCTGTTCCTTTTGGAGTTGGAATATCCCTTTTCCTTCCTCATAGTTACTACCAAATGCTGTCCGAGAAATCACTTCGCCTGTCAAATTATCAAGATAAGGCCATACATCTAGCTCACATGACCCGTTTCCTTTTATTGAGGTGAACACTTCCCATTTGCTTATCATCTCACAACAACTTGAGCACATTGCTGGTACCATATGCTATAACAAATACCAAACACTGTTAAAGTAGTGGTCATATGATTAGCCAAGAATCCTTTATCCTTAAATTTTCATCTCCTTTTGTTTTATATAATTAATGCATTGGCAGCAATATGACATGGCTGGTGTTTCGAGAACACAAATATCAAGATATGATTGTCTCGACTGAATGTCCAAAGCAAATAATCACTTGGTAATTTCTAAAGATTTTACTTTGTTAATATTTACTATGAGAAAGTTTATTATCTACTTGGTATTTCTCCTTAATAGCGTCGTGGAGAACATTTCAGATGTAATAATGGTGATTCGCATTTATTGGTTAGACGAGAGATAATGATGACTAAGTTAGTGTGTATCGAATACTTTTCTTTGGTAAGAGTATTATATAGGATATTGAGAATACATAATAATCTCTCAATGTATGCACACGTTCAAAGAGATTGTTTCTGTATTTTGAATCCAAGACACTAGATCATTTTTGTATGTTGCATCTAAGGGGACCAACTCCTGAACGAAGGAACTTTGCCCACTACCCTAGCCTTCCTCATTACTGTAATTGTTTGTTTGTGATTGTAGATCTCCTTTTAAAATTGAGGGAGGCTGAATAATTAAACTGATTTGGTAGGCCACGTCACCGCCACGTATAACATTTTGTGGGGGACAACCGCATTGCCTGGGACTACCAATCGAGGTGAGACCACAAATAGCTGAGCAACTATTTGGTTGAGTTCCATGAGCTTAGGGCATGGAGGCCGACCACACAGTTGTTGAGGATGTGGCTGCCGAGTTATACAGGTCGTACGCCTGAACCTGACATCAGCGTCGGCGAATCAGAGTTTGTTACTTTGATCCCATACAAAGTGAAAAGAAAAAGGAGACTTGATACTTACCAATAAAACACTCCACTCTATTAATGAAGCCATAACTTTACGAATCACTTGACGGATAAAGAAAAATGCATTATCATGGAAATGCCAAGTCTGTGGCTCATCTATGAAGGGAGGAGATTTCACAACGCAAGTACAGACATACTAAGTTTCATAGAACCAAAACTTTGCCTATTTGTTCTCTCACCTTCAAAGCTTAACCCTGATTTTATCGTTGGAGGGCTTCCTGTTTGAGCAATCGGCGAGGCATCTCTAACCCCTTTTGTGTAGGGAAAGGTGGATACTTCTTACCTAACCAGCTGCTAGCGAGGACAGGAGCGTAGATCTCAATCTCAACCCTCTATAATTTGGCGCCATCTATAGAAATCTACGAAAGAATGCCTTCATGGCTGCCAACAGTGAGAACGATACCCTCAACAATCCCCGAAGGGACTATAGTTTATATAATGGTGGCCCAGTGAGGACAGGACTGTAGATCTCAATCTCAACTCTCTATAATTTGGCGCCATTTGTAGGAATCTGCAAAAGAATGCCTTCATGGTTGCCAACGGTGAGAACGATACACTCGACAATCGCTGAAAGGACTATAGTAGTTATAATAGTGGAGCTTCACGAGCAAGTAGCCATGTACGGAGCTAGCATGGCAGGCGGAATCATGTCTACTATGAGGTCCATGTTGGATAAAGGGTGAACCGCAGAGAGGAAACTGCCTATGAGAGTTCCTACTGAGCCACTCCATCTGAGGAGGGGCTACCACCTCGTTACTCTCTACAACGAGTAAAGGAATAGTACCAAGATGAGTTGGACAAACAGGACTAACTGTTTTTTGAGTTGTGTAGGGAGCTACAAGATACCAGGACTAAACTCGATGGCCGAGCTTCTAGTCCGACCAATACCGCCAGAAATCAGCTGAGGAAGAAGGCTTAACGAGGTCTAGGAAGGGCTCCTGATAGGAGTTACGTATCGGGCACCAAATGTTGATGGAAAGGACAGATCCAGACCTCGAGCAACACTCCTAATGGTTGCTAGCCGAGGGTGGAGGCCAGTCTGTGAAAGGTTGAAGGCCATCGTCATGGGCAGGCGAACTAAAAGGAGGATTAAAAAGAAGATCTTAGGTAGTGGTTGCACCTGTAGTTGGAAGGGGGACTCTAGCCCCCCTCCATGAGGTCGGTAAAATACGTGGTGGGCGCGTGCTTGAGCCGATCTTAGCCTCCCCTTTCACAAGGGAGGTGGATGGGGTGGAACCTCTTTAGAAGTTCCAAGTCCCGAGGTTCAACTTATACGATAGGAAATTGGATCCAGTGAGCCGCATTCGACATTTCAAGCATATGATTACTCTCTAAAACGGAAACGACGACCTTATATATGTGTAGAGTTTTCCCCTCCAGCCTAGGGGAAGTTATGTTGTGGTGATTCGATAAGCTTCCAGCCAATTTAGTTGGGGGCTAGAAGTAACTGCCGAGCTCTTCGCGGCAAGGTTTATCACCAACAGTAAGTAGCCAAAAGTGATTGATTGCCTTCTCAACCTTAGAAAAAGGTGCAATGAGAGTTTAAGGGAATATGCTTGGGGCTAGTGGGAGACCTTTAATGATATCGACGATTGCAATGGGCAGTTGACGGTAGCTTCGTTCAAGCTCGTCTCTTACTAAGCGGTTAGCTTTTGGGATGGTTGAGCTAATGCAGCGGATCGAGCAATATGCTAAAGATAAGGAAGACATGGAAGGCTTCGCAACCGACGTGCCGACCTCTATGAAGGAAGTAGACCTAAAAAGAAAGGTATGAAGGAAAGCCAAGAGAACGAACGATTGAGAGGAGCACAAGGCAAGCTACATGGTAGTTAACACGGTCTTTAAGGATTCAATTTACAATGCCGAGCTTTCAAGAAGCACTTGGAATACTTGGTGAAAGCAGGTGATCTCGGGCAATTCATTGATATGGAGAAGATAAGGACCGGGGAGAGAACAACAATGCCGCCTGAGTAGGTGGGGAACTTGAATAAATTGGCAGGGATCATCAATGTCATTTATGCCATTCCCTAATTTGGATAAATGAATGAGGTCCGAGCTGAGAATAAAGAGGTCGTGCACAAGCGGGAGGTCATACAAGCCCAACACGAGACCGTGGAGACGAGCAAGAGGAAGAAGCCAATCAGCGAGTTCCCTACTAGCGACGTGACTTTTACGGACTCTGACATTAAAGGGGTCAAGCATCCGCACAATGATGCATTGGTCGTGACATTGAGGATTGGAAGATACGACATGCGATAAATCTTCGTGAACCAAGGCAAGTCGATGGAGGTAATGTACTTCGATCTATTCACCACATTGGATTATAAACGAACAAACCTAAAAAGGTCCCTCACACCGCTGGTGGGATTCAATGGACAACCCATCCTCTCAATAGGAAAGACTACATTGCCAATTCGGTCTGGGACACAAACTCTGAACATCGAGTTTTTAGTAGTGGACGTACCCTATGCTTATAATGCTATAATGGGAAGAACATGGTTGCACCAACTCAAGGCCATCCCATTGGCCTACCATTAGGTACTCAAGTTCTCGGTAGCTCAAGGGTTTGAAACAGTTCGGGGTTGACGATTGACATGGCTAGACAATGCTTTCTGGCAACCATCTAAGGAAATGCTAACACATTGTGAGATCAAGTCTGCGTGATGGAGATCCATGATAGGTCAATCCTACAAGATGTGGGTCGGATATCAGCGGAGAAGGTCATGGAGCCGCTTAAGAAGCTCATGCTGATAGAGAACGAATTAGAACGTTATTTTCAGCTTGGAACAAGCTTGATCGAGCATGAGGATGAGTTGGTGGCATTTTTTAAGATAAATCTAGAAGCCTTCACATGGACGCTTTATGAGATGCCGGACATAGACCCTGAAGTCACACAACACCACCTAAATGTCAACCCCTCCCACAAGCCAATGATACAGCGAGGGAGGAGGTCAACTCCACAGCACGTTGAGGTCGTGGCGATAGCGGTGGACAAACTACTCAAGGCAAATGTTATCAAGGAGGTGCAATATCCGATCTGGCTCTCCAATATGGTGGTTGTCAAAAAGAAGAACGACAAATGGAGGGTCTGCATAATTTCATCGACTTAAACAAGGCTTGCCCCAAGGACTCATTTTCTTACAAGAGCTACCACCAGATAGCACTCAACCCAGATGATTGGGAGAAGCATCATTCGTTACACCAATGTGACTCTATTGCTATACGGTGATGTTGTTTGGCCTAAGAAATGTAGGAGCAACATACTAGAGGTTTGGGACCAAGATGTTTCAACCACTAGTTGGTTACACCATAGAGGTCTATATAGACGATATAGTGGTAAAGAGTAAGGAGGGGCCCTGATCACTTGGCCAACCTTCAACAAACATTTTGAAATTTTAAAGGTTTACAAATTGAGGTTGAACGCTTCCAAATGCGCTTTTGGTGTGGAGTTTGGCTATTTCCTAGGGCATCTGGTGAACGAAAGAGGCATAGTAGCCGACTCCAACCAGGTCGTGGCGGTGTAGAACTTGTAGCCGCCTAGAACAGTTAGAGAGATCCCAAGGCTCACAGGCATGACTGCAACTCGCAACTACTTCATTGGCAAATCATCGGATAAGTGTGGGCCCTCTTTTCAACTGTTAAAGTAAGGAAATAACTTCGTTTGGGGGGAGGAGTGTGATTAAGCGCCCTGAAAACTAAAAGAGTACTTGGTCACAACTCCCCTCATGTCCAAACGAACTCTTGGGGATGAATTATACTTGTATTTAGTTGTCTTCGAGCGACTCGGCAAGAGCTATGCTTGTTCGGCTGTAAGGGGCCGAGTAGAAGCCGATTTACTATGCTGGCCACACTTTTCTTGATGTAGAGATGAGATGTCTTTCCCTTGAGAAATTGACCACTGCGTTGGTAATGACCTCGTGGAAGCTCATCCACTAATTCCTGCCCCACATAATAATAGTACTGACGGTTGACCTACTGAAAACAATGCTACGCAAGGCAAACTTATCAGGACGGGTAGCTCGTTGGGCTGTAGAACTCGATGAATACTCAGTACCAATTGAGAACTCGATGAATACTCAGTACCAATGTGGTTGAAGAAGAATGGAAGTTGTACACAAATGGCTCCTTAAATCGGAAATGCCCATGGGTGGGAGTTGCTTTTATCTCATTATTAAAAGGACTTATTATTGAGCACTCTACTAGATTGGGCTTCCTAGCATTGAACAACAAATCGAAGTATGAAGCATTATTGGCCAGGCTCAAAAGCGTTGAGTTGCTGCAAGCTAGGCAGCTCAAGATCTTCTGTGACCGCTAGGTAGTTGTGAATCAACTCACTCGTCAGTACAACACCCGCGGTGATAAGGTGGTAACCTACCTCACACAGGCCTTGGAGCTAATCAAAGTTTTCAAAGCCATCGTGATAGTACAAATTTGTCGAGAAAAAAATACCCATGCATATACGCTGATCGCTCTGGCTTTAGCATCCGAGTTGAGATTGAAGCGAATGATAGAGGTGCAAGAACAAAGCAAGCCGAGCATTGAGAAGCAGCTCGAGCGAATACAAGCCACACAAGAACAAGAAGAGCCAAGTTGGATGGATACTGTTGTTAAGTTTTTGAGGGACGACCAGCTCCCAGGATAAAAGGAAAGCACACAAGATCAGAGATAGGGTGGCTAAGTTTTGGATATCCCCGAGTGGGCAACTGTATAAGAAGTCTTTTATTGGACCATACTTGCTATGCGTTCACCCGAGCAAGGTCCAAGACTTCTTATATGAGCTAAATGAAGGGATGCGTGTTAGCCACACGGGAGGACGATCTTTTGCCCATTGAGCCATCAGCTAAGGTTATTGGTGGTTGGTCTTACATACAGAAGGCTGCACAACTCTACGTCCAGAAATACAAGAAATGTTAGAGGTTTGCCCCTCTGCATAGGCAAGCTAAAGACTTGAGCCATGTTACAAGTCCCTAGCCATTTACCCAATGGGGTCTCAATATTGTAGGGTTTCTACCCTGAGCACCGAGCAATAAGAAGTTCCTAATTGTCGCAACGAACTACTACTCTAAATGGATCGAGGTTGAATCATTGGCCAACATTAGAGATGTGGATGCCAAGGGGTTTGTATGGAAGAACATAGTTACAAGATTTGGCATCCCTCGAGCGTTGGTGTCGATAATGGGAGGCAGTTCGTCATCTCCCTCTTCAAATCCTTGTGTATTGTGCTCGGAGTAAAGAACTGCTTCTCCACCCCATCCTTCCCCCAAAGCAACGGACAAGTAGAAATCTTGAACAAAACAATCTTGGACAGGATCAAGAAGAGGCTCGAAAAGGCCAATAAAAGGTGGGTAGAAGAGCTTCACAATGTGATATGGAACTATCGCACCATATGGAGGTCAACAGGGGAAACTCCATTCTCCCTGGCTTGTGGTATGGGAGCAGTGGTATGATTAGAGGTCACCCTTGCAATCATCTGGACCAAAACCTTCGATGCTTGGACCAACAACCCCAACATCGCACTGAGTCTTGACATGGCCGATGAAAGGAGAGACCAAGCTAGTAAAGTTGGTCGCCTACCATCAGCAACTGGCCAAGTCCTACCACAAATGAGTCAGCTCGAGATCGTTTCATCCTGGAGAGCTCCTCTTAAGGAATGTCTTGCTAGACACAAAAGATCTAGCTTACGGGAAGCTGGGGTTGACCTGGAAAGGCCCATAAAAAGTGGTTTTCCTAGCCATCACTGGTGCGTACCTGTTATAGGACCTCAATGGAAAGCCCATCCCAACGCGTTCGTTGACAAAACCGCCGTAGGAATGGAGACCTTTCAATAGAGCGGAGGCGAACTGATCAACTAGAACTTGAGAAAGTTTTACAATTAAGATTGTAACCCCAAAGCAGTGAATGAAAAAATCCTCTTTTTTGAAAAAAAAACCCTCCCACTTTGCAGTTTTGCGCATCTAAAAACAGAACACCTGGTTGACTTGGCACCCATGTGTCACTACCAGAGACTAATTCCTTGCTCCGACAAGGTAAAAGTTTCGTGGAAAGATCCACGCAAATCCTAGTGACTTGACACTAGTGCGCCATCAATAGGTAAAGAACAAATCTCTATTAGGTAGAGCGTAAAAAATCCTAGCAAAAGGAAGAATCCTTAACCTAGGTCCATCCCATCACGACAGAGATAAAAGACAAAATAAACCAAGTAAAATGAAGTCGGTGCACGGAAAGAAGTTAGATTGAAAAGGATGTCTCATAGCTCATTGCCCCATTACAAGCCCACCCCTAGCTTGAATGGGGAACATAGGGTCCTCAATTACCCCATATATTGAGGGCAGCTCGGGCTATTGGAGCATTCGAGATCAGATTCGCAGATCGGGCCATGGAGATTGCTGAGTAGCCTATGAAATCATTGAACTCGCTCTAGAGTTTAGTGGGAACTAGGAAATTCTTGAGTTCAAAATTTTTTGATTTGAACTTTGCTCAATTGCTAAGTGCTCGGGATAGTAAAGGGGAGCTCAGGTATTGAAGATGATCGAGCTACTGAGAGCTTAGGTTAAGGAGTTGCTCAATTCAAATTTTTTTACTATTGTTTGAAGCTTGGAAAGCATTCACAGCAGAGATTCAGAGCTCAAAGATTGAAATTAGATTTTCATTAATAAAAAGGCAGTGGATGGTGGGCCTACCACATAGAAGACAACGAGGTCGTGCACCACAAAGAAAGAAAAATATACCTATAGAGCGCTACTCAAGTGCCTTGTTCGAGGTCATGTCCACTGTCATGGAGTGATATTCAGTTCTAGCACAAGCCACTACTCTCACACCAGCCCTAGCTTCGTCTGTATCAATCGCTCCATCAAGCTCATCACTGTTAATAGATTACTCAGGAGCCGCTTCGCCTTCAAGAGCAATGACAACGACAAGAAGAGGAGGGTTAGGCAAGCGGTGTCCTCATTGGTTGGGGAGATCTCTGACCTCGGCCCGTGAGGGATTGCATCGCTAGCTAGCCCAACAAACTCGTCTTGGAGAGGGATCTCAGGCTGGAGCTTGGAGCCAAGGAACCTTTTTATGAAGCTGGGAGTCTGCGGGGATGAAGGTAGTTGTCAAGGCAGAGTCTCGAACTTTCTTGAAGATAATGTTGTGGAGTGACATTATTTGGGCCGAGTACACGTCCTCGGTCTCTTTTTGTGTCTGTGGTGCCTAGACTACTCGCATGTCGATAACTTCTTTGGCGAAGGAGAATTCACCAATTTGGGACTCCAAGACCTTCGCCCTCTCCCTAAGGGAGGCTGAGTTAGCCTCCAACAAAACGCATTGCTCCTCTATGGCCTCGTACCGAACCGTCCCTTCCAAGGCCATTTGAAGCCCCTGTAAGGAGAACAAGGGAGATATTGGATGGGGAAGAGATGTTAGCAAAGCACAACCAGTAAGAATATTAGAGGCCCTATCTTTACCATATATATTTTGAGCAGCTTTCTACATTATGGTCTGGTTCAGGATCTTCTCGAAGGCCTCTTTGTCTTTCGGCAAATTGAGGCTCTTCGTAAGGGCCTAGGCCACTTGGTGGCTCTCGATTGGCAAGTTTGTTCGGAGCACGGCGTGGCCATGGTAAGGCAGCTCATCACCAGGGACTCTCCAATCTCGCAAGTGACTACGTCGGACAGGTTGCTCGAGTGCTTCAATTATAGGTCATCAGTTCGGGGTCTTTTGTCTGCATGACGGGCCTCATCAGATTGCATAGAACTTTGATAGACTAGTTAGGCAGTGGTTGCCATCGGTGGTTGCTCGAGGGGACGACCCTCCGAAGTTGGTGAGCCTCCTCAGCGGTATCGTCATTGCAGTAGTGATTAAGGAAGTGAGGTCGGTCGACGAACGTGGAAGTTCCTCGATTGGTGCATGTGAAAGGGGAGCGCTCGAGGAAGGTGCCCTTATGCTTGAGAGAGGGTCAATCGGAACTAGCTTAACGCTGATCTCCTTAGGTTGGATGGGTTCCTCGCTGAACAACTGGCTGAATCGACACTCGCGTCGGTTAGAGTCCAATACGCGCTTCAAGTGAGTGAGTCACCCCTAGCCCGCTTGTCGTGATGATCAGAGGTATTGGCAAAAGAAGCTGTAAAGACAAAAGAAAGGCATTGATAATGGATGCATAGTAGAGCTTAATTAACATATGAATGGGAAAAAAAGGGAGGCAGCTCGGCTACTTGGAGCACAAACCTTGTCCAGGTATAGTCGTGTGCGAGGATCATGGGGCCTTTGGCCGAGCCGCCACTTGCCACCAAGTACGATAAAATCCTTGATAGCTCTCTCGTGAGAGTCACTCAAATCGAGCACTATGTGCCATGCAACATCCTTGGCCCTAAGGTAAAATTTGTTGCTACCTGCAATTGTTTGTTAGAGGGAGAGGCAATATTGAATCTCACATATCCTGAGCTCGACACCTAGGTAGCAATTCAATGTCTTCCCCCATCATAATGACAAAGAAGTTGGGGGTAAGCTGTGTTGGGCAGAGGCCATAGAAGATGATAGCCTCGCACAACAGTCATGATTAGGGAAACCTTACTTTAGCCTCGACAATCGCCACTAGAGGCCAGACCGTTGCATTAGATTCCTTTGTCGTCTAATGTTCATCGTCGTTCGACAGGAAAATCGTAATGTTGTTTGGTATGGAAAAACATTGGCAGAACTTCAGCAGCACCGCTGGTGTATCGATGAGTTTTGCGAGTCTACACATAGCTAAAGGGAGGGGGTGCAATAATGAGTTGATTTGAAGGAAAGAGTTGCAACGAAACAAGAACGAAATGGAGCTTACTACGAACATAGCTTTAACAGTATCCCTTTCGGCGATGTTGGATCCCACGAGCTTCCGAAGTGAAAATGGCAATTCCAGGACGAGAGAAAGGGGGGAAATGGATTTGCACCTAAGGCTTGAGCAAGGTAGAAAAAGTGCCAGTGGCCCCAAAGCATGGGTATTTAAAGAGCTCGAGTGAAAGAGGGGGGCACTTGATCCCTTGAAACTCCAATTGACACGTTCGAGAGAAGGTGCGAAGGGCGCTCATGCCTTGCGTTTAATGAGCAATCAAGTCTAGTACAGCGCATTAGGTACGATAATGCTATCAAAACACAATGGATTTTGAGCCGGGCAATGAGAAAGTCCGGACACCTTGGCTGGGATCGGTCGAGCAACCAAACTGTCATTCATTCAAATAGCGAATGTATTGAAAACCATTTCCAACACTATGGATTTTGAGGTGCGTGCCACACCGCGTGCATGAAATGTGAACCGGCGTGTCTATTTACGCCCCATAGTGATATCTCTAAGCCAGACACGTGTAAAGGCGTATCAGTTCACGTGACGACGACGTCAAATCGGAGAATGACACATTATCAAAGTTTGCTCAGGAAGCCATTTGACCACTCGCACAAATATTTCATTTTTCAAATTAATGTGGGACAGCTGGTGATCACATTTCCCTAGGACAATGAGCCGAGCAAGTCTATCTCTTAATTTCACTTTTGCTATCACGACAAAGCGGCACGAGGACGGCTCCTAACATACACCCCCTTCCCATAGCTCGGACTATGAGCAATAGAAAGGTGTTGGGGGCAATTAAGGAAGGTTGAATAATTAAGCTGGTCTGGCAAGCCATGTTATCGCCATGTCAAACAGCTTAGAGGGACCACCGTTTTGCCTGGGGCTACCAATCGAGGTGAGACCATAAACAGTTGAGAAACTATCTGTTCGAGTTCCATGATCTCAAGGCATGAAGGCTGACTACACAGATCTCAAAAATATGACAGCCGAGCTATACAGGTCATACACTTGAGCCTGATACCAGCGCCGACAGGTTAGAGTTTGTTGGCCAGATCTCATATAAAAGGAAAAGCAAAAGAAGACTTTATAATGCTGACAACACTCCACGCCATCATTAATGAAGCCACAATTTTACGGTTGTCTTGATGGATGAGGCAAAACGCATCATCAAGGTAAAGTCAAGTCCACGTCTCATCTATAAAGGGAGGAGATTTCACAATGCATGCACACTTATACTAAGCTTTATAGAACTCAAACTCTATCCATTTGTTCTCTCACCTTCAAAGATTAATCCTAACTTGACCGTCAGAGGGCCTTTCAGTTGAGCAACCAGGAGAGCATCTCTAACCTCTTTTTGTAAGGAAAAGTGGACACTTCTCACCTAAGCGGCTGCCAGCAATCGAGAATGGAACCAGAGATCTCAATCTCAACCCTCTACAAAAATCTCCTGGTGGATATTGCTAAAAAGAAAAAGGAAAATAAACAATGGGAAATCAAGTGCCAAAAACTTTTGTCCTTTTCGAGTTTCTTTGAAATCCTATTGTGCCTGAAAATGAAGTCTATGCACAGTTGTAGTCTATGCATCCTAATGTGACTGAAAATGAAGTCAAGATCCGAGATTACCTTCAACTTGTCTAGATGGAAGGCAGGGTTGAGCAGGTTTCTGTGCTTAGCCCATTTCTCACCTTCATACCCAAC
This sequence comes from Heliamphora exappendiculata, assembly GCA_034768845.1. Lineage (NCBI taxonomy): Eukaryota > Viridiplantae > Streptophyta > Magnoliopsida > Ericales > Sarraceniaceae > Heliamphora > Heliamphora exappendiculata. The sequence continues at coordinate 4,978,061 of JAOTRH010000025.1, forward strand.
AATCCCTGTCGCTAGGAATTTGCCAAGTGGGTTCATCTTGGACTTTTGAAAGACTTCAGAGTTAAGCAAGATCTCCCTTATCAGTTTGGGATCTGTGACGTTTATTCTTGGTGTCGGCCCCATCCATTGAAAGTATTTTTTACCTGTGCATATTGACAATGGGAGGCTCCGTCAAATGAGCCCAAAAAAAAGAACAAAAATGATAAAGAATTAAAAAGTGAAGGTCCCGTTTGACTAAATTTGCATACTATTTTTTTTGTTTTTGTTTTCAAAATTTTCTTAAATTATATTAAAAAAACATGTTTAATAATTATTTTTACTTAAAACACAGTTTTTAAAATTTATTAAAATTTTGTGAACTTAATAATATATTTTCACTTGTTCTGCAAACTTATCATTTTCTCGGTCACTTTGTGTCTATCATTTCTAACGATCCCTACTTGCTGCCATTGTTGGCAGACACTTCTAATCTATTACCGCCAACTGTCATCTCTTACCACCTCTACTTATGCCTATTGCTTCCGCTTCACGTCCATTACCTTCACCTACTATTTTTAATAAAAGTATATATATTTATTAATCGTATATTTTATTTTGTAAAAAAGTAAATAAAAATATAATTTTTGTTTATTGTAAAAGAAAAACGTAAACTTTATAAAGGGTACCAAATAGGGTTGAAATAAGCTAAAAACTCTTGACCAAATTTAGAAATTACCATGAGGTCCACGACAGAATTTTCGTAACACATACTGAACCCAGAAAGTTAACCTAGTTATAATAAAGTAAAACATAAACAGTTCGACTATGTACACAGATTTAAAATACAATCACAGATCACTGATTTTTACTGATAAGACTATGCTTTGTTCATAAATATAAAAATAATATTATTTTTTTATCAATAAGGAACACTAATCTGTGATTGGTTATGAAATTGAAATATGTACTTGTGCCTTTTCAAACTTAAATCCGATCTCACACCATGAATGTTAACGGAATGATGATGGAATGGTAGGATGCGTGGCACAACATCGTCGGAGGGGGGATCCATGGGTTTGGATCTTGATTCTCTTATCTTGGAGATGAAGTCTTTGGTGTCTCCATACAAGATTTTGTAAGGATTTCCCTTGAAACCTAGCTGTCTAAGGCACCTCTCCATCTTCTTCGGCTTCAACCAGACCCAGTTCACTACCTTCCATGCACATGTTAGCAAGGAAACCAAAGCAAAGGAGATGATTACAGAACTCACTGTGGCTTCCATAATGGATGAGAGAGAGAGAGAGAGAGAGAGAGAGAGAGAGAGATTCTAAATTTAAACACAGATTGATTCCTGTATGTATTATTTGATGATTAGGTTGAAGACCATATATGTTTGAGTTAATTAGGATTTGGACAAAAAATCTCAATCCCAGCTTTAGTATTTGCTTGGAATGTCTAAAAAATTTAACTTTTAATAAGTTTTGATTTGTTGGAAAAAAGATGAAAAAAAGTGTTTGGGATAATTTTTTTTTATTATTGAGAGTATAGTTGAATTTTTAATTAAGAGACTATACCCATTTTACTCAAAAAAAAAAAAAAAGTTGGTATAATTGAGATATGTACAAATTTTTTTTAATAAAATAAGTAATGATCTACTTTGCAAGATTTTGATCCGGGTCGCTTGGTTTACAAATGAACCTGAACAGTCTATCACTTACTATCAACCGTGTAGAACTTAAACTCCTATTCCGGTCCCTTTATCTCCAGATAAGGGAATAGTACTTTTGAATGCACCATATTGATATTGTGTTTGAGGTCCATATCCAACGTATTGTCATGATTCTCAATTTTGTAATCTTTGTTGAGTGATTTACCCATAAAAAAATGCAATTAATTGAATATTAGGAATCGAACAATGTGGTTATTGATTCGTGGGATTTAAATGCGATTATAATTTATTTATAAATAGTTAATTAATGATTTTTTTAGGTAAAAGGGATTTGATTTTGATTATAATTCTAATTAAACTAGAAAGTTTGGAAAATCAAACATTTAGAATTTGAATGAAAAAGAGATTATGAAGGGTTTAGAATATTCCCTAGTCAAGTGATTCTTACTTTTATTCAAACTATAACTTATCTTTATTTGATTCAACCCAATTCAATTGCAACTACAAGACCGATAAGGATTATTAAGAAAATAAGCTTGAATTTAAACCTTGCATATTCTATCAAGCTTTTGGCACGAGTCGTCTGGGGTACTACCCGTCCTAATAAAATATATAATATTTCACGTCAGATATAAAAGCACAGATATAACAGTTGTATAATTTCGTTTTCACAATCACAGAAAATAAAAACGAAACTAAATAATTAAATTAAAAACTCGTTGATCAAAACGTTAACGTCTCAAATCACACAGCGAATTGAATCCAAAATAAAAAATAAACGTACGAGTCTAAACTACTACTAAGAATACCGCCTAGGGATTTATCGTTCCTTAAGAACAGAAAAAGCTTAGCCGCTTATATTGCGACTAGAAAATATAAAAAGTTGAAGAAGAACAAAGCCTTAAGTCTTCGTTTTCGACTTCTTGACACGTCCCGAGCCTTCTAGATTAGCCTCTGAGCTGTCCTCAATCTATCGCCTTCTGAAAATCTAAGATATCCTATTTCTGAACTCCGTCCACCTATTTATAGGTGAGGTTTCCGCAACGATTTCAGTCTCTAGGTGAAACTCAATCTGCGCGCTCCGTCTGGACGTCTGACATTTTGTCCGGACACTTTTATTTTTCGTCTGGACGCTAGTAGCTTCTGTCTGGATACAATTGTTTTTGGTATTGTTTTGTCCAAACCCGTTAGGACGTAATTATCACAGAGACTTTTTGTTCGAACGCTGGAATCGTTCGTCCGGACGAAACTTCTATGAAAATCCTCATTTTGTCCATCTTCTTCGTTTTGTTCCATTTTACACAATTTTTTCCTCTAAGTCACTTTTGATGATGCTATTGACAAAAACATTATAAAATAATTTATTAAATATATTTTCGAGCCTTAACATTGTGTATTTTGCGAAATAGGATCGACACTTTTATATATCGATTAGTTATATATTTTTTAAATCATGCCTACCATTCATTTTTTTGACATTATTTTGTTTGTATAGATTTTCCACTTAGCAATAATTGCTTCATTTTAATTTTTAAATTTCAAATAACTATTTTTATTTTTAACCACTCACCTTCCCAATACAACCCCTTTTTGCCAGCATCCATTCGTGCAATCCACACACTTTGTGCCCCTTTTCTAGTGCATATACACTAATAATTAGGGGTGCTCAAAATCCGATTTGATTCGATTTTGAGTTAAATTAATAACCAAATTATTTTGAATGATTTTTAGAATTTTAGAATCAAAATTAAACCGTGAGTATCATAAAACCAAATCAATAAAAAACAAATCGGATCCTGTTTGGAACTATAGAGATTGGGTACGAATTAATTATTTTATTTATTTAAGTTATTTTAATTATTTGAATTATTCAAAAAAAAACTCCCAAATTATTTAAACTGGACGAAAATGTGGTATTAGTTAGCATGTGTTATTTATGCTTGTGTTGTCTATAAGTAGACCCGAGACGTTAATACGGGGATCATTTTAAATTTTGGTAATTTTCAAAAATATCAAATTTTAAATTAAACTAAAATTAAAATATTAATTTGGGTGTAATTTGAATGCTATTCCATGAGTTCATTCTTTATTGGAAGATTTGTGGCATTTTGGTAGTTTTGGTGAGTACAGAGGCCTAAGTTTAGTGAGTAACTTTTAGAAGAAAGCTAGTTGCCAAGACCCACCTTATTTTTCTCTCTCCCGTAGGGATGGCAACGGGCAGATTTGGGATGGTGGTATGTTTTTCCCATCGATCCCGTTTATTAACGGGGCAGGTTGAAAAATAATAATTAAGAAAGTGACGGGTAGAGCTAGGGAACAAGGACATAGACGTAATGAAAAATATATATTTTATTTTAAAAAGAATTAATAATAATAATAATAATAATAATGACATAATAATATATTAAAAATAATAATATTGATTATTGACTAGAATTAAAAATAAAAAAATACAAGTAAAAAATTAAAAATAGGTATAATATTGTTGTATTTTAATTTTATTATATTATTAAAAAATAAAATTTATACACATATTTATATATTAAATATATTTAATTTATTTAATCATGAACAGAACAAAAAAAAACGGAGCAAAAATTACAAATACTATTCTTTATCTATTATTTAACAGGTGCAAAAAAAGCCTATACAAAACAGAATAAAAAAAGAAGGAACGGGACATGAACGGGCCAGGTAAGACTGCCATTCCAACTCTCCCGGCAGTCTCATTTTCCCCATTCCTTCTTTTTCTTTTTGTCTTTCATGGGAGAGAATGCGTAAGCTCCTTTTCTTCTTCTTTTTTTTTTTACTAAAAATTGAAAGATTTAGACTTGGAATTAAGCGAAATTACAAAAATGATAGTTGTTTTACTCGACGAGAGCTACACACAACCACATGGATTGTGATTTTGGCAATTTCAGGTTTCTTGGCGGAGGTGAGATTTTGGTGTTTTTGATTTCTTGAGTTAGGATTTTTTACTAAACTTGAGTATTTAGATGATATGTTATAAATTTGCTTTATATCACTTGAATATGCGTTGAAACGTAGAGATTTTACTCTGAAATTCTAATTTTTTAAAAACCATGGATGGAATTAGAAGGGTCTTGAAAACACTTGAATTTAAGAAAACACAGCTATTAAATTACCATCAATAATTATAATAAATTTATAATTAAATAATATTTATTTACAAAGGCGTTATGTTATTGAATATATTACTAATTACATAATTATTATGCAATGGTTATTACCATGAATAAGTTAGTAATAACTTTTTTGAACTTACAACAAATAATAGTAAATAGAAGAATAACTCTTATTTAAAATTCTAATAATACATAATAATAGTAAATAATTTTTATTTTTAGAAAATTCTCGAGCAATTAATTTGATAATAATAAATAATTTTTATTATTATTTTGGATCTTGATTCTCTTATCTGGGAGATGAAGTCATTGCTGTCTCCATACAAGGATTTTGTACGGATTTCCCTTGAAACCTTGCTCTCTAAGGCACTTTTCCATGTTCTTCGGCTTCAACCAGATCCAGTTCACTACCTTCCATGCACATGCTAGCAAGGTAACTAAAGCAAAGGAGATGATTACAGAACTCACTTTGGCTTCCATATTGTATGAGAGAGAGAGAGAGAGAGAGAGAGAGAGAGCTCAGAACCTTATCTAGTTGTTGCGGACTAGGCATTTTAATCATATATGATGCGGAAAATTATTTGATAGTTTTGGAGTAATACGTGTTATTATGTATATGGTGATTTCATTTAATGGCATAGTGAAAAAATACGTTGCTTAGAAAATTTTTAACTCACTTTGGTTAATTAGGTGAGAGATAGAATGACCAATTTTGTAGTTATGGAGATTTTCTTATTTATCGAGCACATATGAACATAGTTGTGACTATTGTACTCGTCGGTAATATTTGGTACATATTGTTTTTGAGCAAAATCAATATGTTAATTAATTAATTTGATACCATTTAAAATATCAATTTGTATGTACTAAACGTATAAGACAATACCAGCTCTAGATAGTGTTGGAATCTGTGAATTCATTGGCAATTGAATTCTATAATTCAATAGCAAAATTCAATTGCAATTGAATTGGCCACTCAATTGGCAATTGAATCCTGGAAATCAATAGCCATGAGTGACTATTGATTTTTCTGTAACTCCCTCCATGATAGAGGGCTATATATGCTGTCATCCCACATGGGAAGATGAAGAGACGAAACAGAGCAGAGAAGGAGAGCAACAGACGGA
>JAOTRH010000025.1:4984081-4997413 GCA_034768845.1 Heliamphora exappendiculata
TATATATATATTCGGGTTTTGTAGTTTAAATATTTGATATATAAATTGTTATAATAAGTTCAACTATTAATTGTTATAATTTTTTTTATTTGTGTAGATAGAGTTTTAAGAAAATGCATATTATACTAATCTTCTCTGTAAAAGGCTAGATGCTAACAATGAGAGGCCAATGAAAAAAAAAACTCAAAAGAAATGGAACAAAAAAGACAAATAACATGTTAGTACCAGTATCTCATCCAAGCAAACTACATTAATTTTAGAATAGTACATTTAAGATAGAACAAAATTAAACTTAAAAAAATTAAATGCTTTGAAAGAGCATATGAAGCCCAACAAAGTGTCTATAAAACCTAATAAAGAATGATTAATATTTAGAAAGAAAAAATTTGATTGAAAACGATTAAAGGAGAAGAGAGAATAATGACAATTGATACTACTGACATGGATTCAATGTAAGCACAAAATTATCATGACATGAAAATAAAAATTATTTTAAAGAAGTTTCCGTAGTGGTTTTAATTAGTAGTGATCATTGATTAATGTATTATTCTGTTTTTAAAAAAGTTAACGTAATATTATTGTATTGGGTCAATGTATTATTGTGTAAGTTTATAAAGTATTATTGTGTTTTTTTTTGTTTTAAAAGGACTGTTAAAATATGAATTTACACCACTATAATGTTGAATTATTTTATACAATGATAAATATACAATTTTAAAAGCTTAAGAATTATTTTACAAGGGTAAATACACACTTTTCCTTTGTGTGGGTTATTTGAATCCTTACCATTTATTTTTTCCTTTCAATAAGTAAAAAGTAATTCGTCTTGAGTTCTATCATTCTAATTTTTCTAGAGTGAAATTGATGCCTCTTAAGAATGTACTTGAGAACTTTTGTGTATACAAAAAAGCCACTTTCTCATTGACGTGCCTTTTTTTTTTTAAGGAAATTTTTTTAAATTATTTTTAAAATGGTTATATTTGAATATTTATTTTATCATAATAAATTGAGAAAATAAAAAAATTAGCTCAAAAATAAAAATAAAAATTCATAAAATACAAAAAAAATACAAAAAAAGGTCATTAAAAAAGCTAGCTGACGCCAAAAAAAAAAAATCTTAACCAAGTCTTTATTTGATAATTTGATTTTAAATTAGGCATTTTGCTTTTAATCACTTTTAAGTCAAATAGATAAAAAATTAATTGGGTGAATTTTAAAAGTGGCTTAAAGCAAAAAAATAATAAGTCAAAAGACTTTAAGCCAAAAGAAAATTGTTATGATTTTTTAAAAATTTTACATAATTTTATATCTAATATCGATCTTTGTTTGATAAATCTCGACCAGTAACTTTTAAAAATGTAATTTTTATAAAATGTTAATGTGTATAATAAATATTATAATATTTTAAAATATATATAAAATATCTTTGGTAATAAGTAAAAAAGAAAAAAGGCAAAAAAAAAACACACTAAAAGTCAATAAACAAAAAGAAAAATCTAAAAGCCAGTAAATGAAAAGAAAAATAAAAAACTGCAAAATAAAATCCGGATTAAGCCTTTGTTTGGCTTTGTTTTTTTGAAATTTTTTTGCTTAAAAACATCTTAAAAAACCAACTTGTTTAGTGTTTCACTGTAATCAATTAATTTTTTTAATATCTTTTCATATTTAATTTTTTACAAAAATCATAAAATCAAAAAACCTAAAAAAAAAATTAAGCCAAACACAAACTTTGCCCTACACTCAGTCATCAACATCTTAACCTTGGTGATGGAAGGACCACCATAACAAACAGACATTACTCACTCTTGTCCTTGTGTACTCATAAGTTTGGTCACTGCTGTGCGGCACATCAACGTCTGCTTCCTCACTATTAAAGATCATTTCGGACATGCTTTCATGATATAAAGTTCATCTTGTAAAAATTGAGTATAACATCTATACAATAAAATAAAATAAAATTAAATTAAATTAAATTAGCTAAACATTAATAGCTACCTAATCTCAAACATTCATAATATAATTAAAATTAACCACAAAAATGATTCTCTTATATCTCAAAATTTTTTTTGTATCTCAAAGTTCATGTGTTGGCTGTATTCTACAATTTATTAACGAAGATTTTGCCTATGTTTAGATTAACTTTTTAAAAATATTTTTTATTTAAAAACATTTTAAAAAGTTTACTTGTTTGGTTTCAATTGACTTTTTTTATACATATTTTTATATTTACTTTTTTATTAAAAAAAGTCAAAAAATCAAAAATCCTATAAAAAAAACTAGTTCAAACACAAACTTAGTTAGAACCAAGATGAAAAACTAATTCTAAAAAATTAATAACACCTAAAAATTTCAAACTCATGACATTAGAGAAAGTAAACTCCAAGTCTTAACTCTTAACCTCTAAGCCAACCAATTGAGATATAAACTCATCAGCCAACTTTATTTTTTGCATAAATGGTTTACTCCATGAACCCTACAAAATATACCGTCCAGATCATAAAAACATGTCTGCACTTGCACCAACCTCAAATGAGAAATCTATTGATAGAAACAACCTAAACAATAATATGATAATCAAATGCGGTCACCCAAATATAATCCCCATAGTATTATTGTTAATAGAAAGAGAACTCTTAAGGGCATTTTTGAAAGAAAATGTGAATCGGCATTATGCACGCCAAATAAGACACCAAATATAAAATAGAAATCTATATATCCGATGGCATCATCCCTAAAGCCTATCTCGTAGTCAATTATACCACATTTTCACACACGAATGTCACATTAAACTGTTCTGAATAGAACCATGATCTCTATAATCAACATATGCTACTGTAATTTGGTCCATTTGGCCTAACAGGGCATTATTTGGCTTCGGTAGCCAGATATTGCAGCCCACAAACCATATTTGCAGGGACTGCTACGTCGATCATCTTCGGATAAGCCAGGTTCAAATCTGTCGAATTAGGAAACACGCATTAGGAACGTTTTATGATCACCCATGATGAGAAATAAATACAAACTAGCTTTCATGATCTTGTAGCAGAAACTACTTACTTTCCATGATGTTCTTGAATGTTTCCTGTCCAAAAAAAAAAAAAAAGTATTCCCCATCATGCACAATATAAATAAGCAGCAAAAAGCAAGAAAGAAAAGTATTTCAAAGACAAATCGTAATAGACTAAAATTGTTTTCCAATGAATTTGATAAACCTCCTCCTGGGCCTCCCTCTATTATATTGTTAAGTAGAAATCTTATTTTTTATCTTCCTTTCAAAAGCTCCTGCAATACACTCTGGCATATTCCCATGTTCCTAGTTTCAAGAAACAGTAGCATTTTGGATGCACAAGAATATCTGCATTACAAATAAATAATGGACATTGGAATCTTCAGAATTAATAGAAGTTTTTGTACTTCTTGAGCGAAGTAAGTGTCTAGAGCGACTTCCCCAAGTTTCCTCAATACTAAATGGAGGCAGATTTGATAGCCCCATTATTATACAACTACCAAGAAATATAATTTTTTTTGTAATTGAAGTAAAAGAATACAGTTTTCAGTTGGGAAATCACCTCATCTTTTGTCAGGCGAGGGTTATAAAGCATCTCCTCTTCTATGGTACTCACCTGAAAATTATTGGGGATAGTATAATTAGCTATTTCGTCGATATGTATATATCCAAGGAAATTGAGGCATTAAATGTGTATCCTTACGGTGAAACCTTTGTAGTCATGAGCAGGATATACCAATGTGTCTTTGGGAAGTGTAAAGATCTGGTTCTTAAGAAACGCGGAATGAGTCGCACGAAAAAGAAAAAAAAAAGGCATAACAAGTATTTGAGTTCCATAATTTATTTTTCAAATTTTCACTCCACATCTAAAATATACTGATTTTTATGTTCTTGCCTGGGAATGTACTGAATTATACAGCTGCTCTGAACTTCCACCCTGCAGGGAAAAAAAGGAAAGAAAGAAAGCAAAACTATCATCTTAAATTCACTTCCTCTAAGGAAACTGCAGACGTGCAAAAAACCCTACCCCGTAGACAAGGCCTACTCAATGAAAAGAACCAAGCACATTTTAGTAGTGTAATGCGAACATTATCTATACAATCATATAAAACGAGAGTACCCACTTAGTGTTCCCTTATTTTGAAGTTATAAGGACTTTAGAAATGCCCATCAAGATTTTCTTCCACTACTTTTTTTTCTGTAACTGTTCATAGTTTAAAAATTATATCATTTTACTATTCTACTTCCTCCAATAATTTCGACTCCTGTATACCAACACACGCATTACATGTCTCAGATCACTAGTGACTTGAATGTGTGAAAACACAAAAAAAGTCCCATCCCACGATAAATTAAGCAAAACAAATTCTATATTTATGCATTAAATTTGGCTTTGCTAAAAATGTGGAGTAGAAAGAAGTTTTAAAAGCCAAAAAAAGGAATAGCTAAGGTAGGCAGCTGCCATAAACCACTAATCTGTAGTTAATGTGCAAGTTCAAGGTTCTAAAAGCAGGAAAGAAGATCTTACAAGATGAACACAAAATCAGAGACATTCCAAAGGTCAACAATTGATATACCACAATTCAGCTACTGGAAAAGAGGCGAATAAAGATTATTGTGATGACAAGCCAAGAATTTTCGAGACTACATGCTTCATGAGATCAAGTATGTGTAGAACATATTATGCTATATGCAGTTGCGTGTTTGAAATCATAGCACATTACTGTAAGAAATGAGAAGCATTCATTTTTTACAAGCAACTATACCTGAAAATCTGTCCTCCCGCATCCGCGTATTAATAATGCATCACCTGTGAAAGCCATCCTTGGTTGAGGCTGATCAGGCCCATCTCCAGTAACATAGGTAACACATCCTAAGGTATGACCTGGAGTAGCACGAACCTGTGAGAAATATATAGTTTGTTTTATTAGAAGATTGAGAGGTGGAGAACAAAGATAACTAAGAAAATTGAACCACACAGAGACAACTACATGCAGACAAGCATGCTACAGCCTACATGTATATGCACGTATATAGATCTATATTATTATGATATGAAAACACTAGGGGTATGTGGGGTTCCGATAAGAAGGAATTGGATTGTATAAGACAGTATGTGGACCCACTTATACTGTGTTTGGAGTGATTTTTTTACTTTAGTATTTGTGCCAATGTTATTTATATGATGGATGAGGTGGAGATGATGTGGAATCTAGCCATATCAGCTTTACACAGTGAATATCGTATAAGCTTATACCAAGTTAAAGGAGGTACAAGAAATACTATCATCATATATGACAGCAAATTTACTTGCATAATCTCAAGATTTTTCAGCCAAAAAAGTACACTTTATAAGTTTGGATAAGATTAAGGGTAATAAACTTGGAAATTTTGTTTCTTATCTATTGTTACATTTGTCATTTCAAACGGTGAATTAGATTGGATAAAAGTGTTGATTGAATTCACTCGAAACACGGGATAGGATATGATATATTTCTAATCCTCTCATATATGATGACATGGTCAGATTAGATTGTATAGGTATATCCAATCGCATGCCCTTCTTATTGGAACCCCAAGCATACCCTAGGGCAACACTAAAATTTGGTGAAGGCTCCCTCCTTGAAGCTCTTTATGGTTCTTTCTAATACCCAAGTGGTGGTGCCTTTCCCACGCCCTCTTACCTCACATGGTAACCAAACTCCATGGATGCCGCGTTACTGGGTAGCTAACGGTACTAATGCGTATGATATGCACCAATAGATGGAGAAGGAGAGAGCACAAAGTGCAATATAAGTTCATAGCCACAAAATAGTTCCTCCTTAATGTTTTGTATCAATGAAACCAAAAATAGGATACCCACATACTATTCAGGTCAGGCGTGATATCATTCCTTTACAATTGAATTCAATGGCATTATGTTCATGTTTCACTTGAACTATAAAATACTATCCTCTTGGGTATTTTCAAAACCTTAAACCGAATCACAATTGTTATTTATCCCCATTCCTCACATCATAGCATTGGCTTTTGAATTTGTAGTCAATCATACAAATGATTTTTCTCATTCTTTTTCATATTTTCTTGTTATGATAAGAGGTCTTTCATGGTACAAGTTGACTGGTATTTACGGTATTACACCATTTAGATTGATCATATTATGCATGCTGTCTTTTCTAAGAGACGCCATCTACCAGCGCACTTCTTAAGTTTATGAGCAACATTAAAATGAAGAGAAGCTTAAATAAATAAAAAGCTAATTTGCATTTGTAATACTCAACTCAGACGCATCAATACGGAACAAGCATGTACCTGCCTACCTCCAAAAAGAGATCTCCAAAATAAATTTTATCACCAGGCTCAACAAAGAGATCAGCTTTTGCATTGCTCTCTTTGGAAATGATAGATCTGACATCGGGAACCTTAGTCTACAAGACACAACAACAAAAACAAACAAAAATGAAGTAACAGATGCCAACAGATTCTAAAGAACAGCTACACAAAACAAGCCATTGATGCAAATAAATTCCGGTCCTCTCTTGAAGTAGCAGCAAAAGTATATTACAAAATCAATCCGGGCTACAGACAATGCATCTTACCGAGCATAAACCACTGCATACTAACAAATATGATGGGCTTCACACAAACATTTAGTATGAAATCCATCATATTTGTGAGTATGGATTGATTTATGCAGTATAATATGTGGTATACAATATCAGGATTGAAGTTGATGTACCTTAATTAGGCCAGTTCCAGTGACATGATCGGCATGCACATGGGTGTTTATAGCATAAATAAGCTTAAGCCCCAGATCTTTAATAAGGGAAATATCCCTATCCACTGTCCTGTCTACTGGGTCAACCAACTGCAGATAGGTAATGATGTCAACATATACCGAATTTGGCAAGCAACAGGTAAAGTGAAGCAAATAAATGATAACCAGGATTTCTTGTAATGGCTTCCTCGTCCTTAGGAGAAAAGAAGCAAATATATGATACCAGATTTATATAGAATTCCAATAATTTAAATAAACAGTAGAAAATAAACTGCTGTTATATTTACCAAAAGATTGGATTATGTGAATTTACAATTACCAAAATCTTACGATTCACAATTCAGTTCACAATTTGATTCGCAATTCATACATAAATCGACACAAATCAATGGGTGAATTTATTTTGTCATGAATCATGATGAATCTTCCGCTTCACGAGTTGATTCATAAATTATGATTCCTATGATTTTTAAAATTATTATATTCAACAAATTCCGAACCCTATATTTATATTTTTTTCCTTCTTTAACGTCTTAATACAACTTAAGGTATTTATTGTGAAAATAAGAAATTAACATACATAATCTGTTACTCATTTGGTGATTAGAGGATTTAATAAAAACCTAAAAGATACGATAAATTCTTAAAACTTTTTCCTTTTTATTTCTCTTTTAAGTGAGAAATTTCAAAGTACATCTTTTAAAGATGTTTTAAGATGAAAATATCACTTCCAATACATTATTTATTGTAATTTTAGTGAAACAAACATAGTTTAATATGATGAGTTTGACCAATAGACTCAACAGTTTCATAACAGTTTTTTTAAACTTTTCTTTATTAGCAATAAGCATATAAGGCATATTTCAAAGTGCTTTATATTAACATTAATTACTCTTATGCCACTCTTTTTGAGATTTTTGGTCCATTTTTTTCAATTCCAAAAGAGAAAATATAATTATTTTTAAGAGATCTTATGATTGATTGGATTTGAGACAAAATCTTTTGTGATGTGATAAAGGTAAATGTCTTTCTAATTAGATTATGTAATCATTTTCTTATTGTAAAATTTGTGTTAATATTAATTTATTTAGTTTGTTGCATACATATAAAGTGTTTGAACTTCATCTTTGTAGTTGAAGAAATTAGAGATTTAAGAGTAGATTGATAGTGTAATAAGAATTTTAAAAAAAATCTTAAAATTTCTAAGAAGTTCAAAATATTGGTAATTGGATTGATTTTAATACATTTCAGATAAAAAAATTATATAGTAAAAAAACTCCCTATTCTTTGGAATTTTAAGCTTTTACTGACCAATCTAAGTTGGACCAGTAAGTGTTATCAAGGTTGACTTTTTGAATTTTAATGATGATAAATGAATCCTTCTTCTTTAATTTGTCTATCATGGGTTGAAAATGAAGCCTCCGAGAAGTGGTTTGAAGTACCCTTTTGACAATTTGATTGATTTTAATTCTTTTCAGATAATATATGTATTTTTTTAAAAAAAAAACTCCCCATACTTTAGAATTTCAAACTTTTATTGACCAATCTACTTTGGACTAATAAGTTTTTTGAAGGTTGACTTTTTGAATTTTAATGCTATAAAGTGATAAATCAATCCCTCTTGTTTAATTTTTTTAATCATGGATTGAAAATGAACCCTCGGAGAAGTGATTTTTGCGACGGGCTTCGAAATACCCTTTTGATTAAGTTCTTGCACTTGTCAATCTATAAAACATTTTCTCTTATATACACATTTTAACAAGCAACTGAATTGCAAAGCCATGTTTACCAGATCAGATTACCAAATCATACCACAGCTGATCGCAATAGTAAAACCCAAATTCCCTTAGTTATCTCTTAAATTCCATAATAACTTACACCATTTCACTTCTTTTAACACAACCCAAATTAAAAATCATTCACCACCCAAAACCGTCGAAACCCATAATTGATCACCTCAATAATCAATACCAATGACACATATCACAAAGATGCACATATTTAAAAGACAGAATCCATCACAAATCTCTGATTCTCACCAATAAGAACATGCTCTTTTCAGAAAAAATACAAATAACACTTGTTCTTACCGATAAAAATTACTAATCCGTTAATTAGTTCGGTAAACAAAATCTATGCACTTAAACTTTTTGAAAACTATGTAAGTACATGTATATGAATTACGCATGAGGGAAGAAATATAACCAGAGCGAATTAAAACTAATTCATAAAAACAAAAATTGCTTGAAGTAAGTTCTAAGAATGAGGATAACAAAAATTGCTTTTCCATAATAACTTAAAAGTTAAAACTAATTCATTTTTTCACACAACCCAAATTAAAATCATTCACCACACAAAACCATTGAAACCCATTATTGATCACACCGCAATAATCAATACCCATAACACACAAAATATGTAAATATACGTGTATGAATTATATATATCAGGTAAGAAATCTAACCAGAGCGGGCTTTTCAGGGTGGGAGGCATCGGCGAGAAGGTAAGTGTAGGTGGAGGACTCCTTCTCGAAGAGCTGCCGGAACAAGAGCTTCGGGGAGTGAGACGGTGTCGTATAAGGCGCCATTTTCGATCTGGGTCCCGTGCCTGGATTTCTAGAGAGAGAGATTCGAGGAAGAAACGTTGCAGGTTTCGGAGAGAAAGCGAATAGGTTGGGAGGAGAGATAGGACAGCGTAGGAACCGAGATTGTAGCATTTATCCTAGCTAACGAAGATCCAGCGAGGACGATGAAGGAAATGGACGGAAAGAAACTTGGTTGTAAATTTGGGATAGGCATTATTATTGTGGTTATGGGCGTCGCTTCAGCACGCACCTGGTTTTGGGGAACTACAGGATAGGTTTCATTTCCATGATTTAAATTTTTTATTTTGCCTGTTTTTTTGTCGGGCTTTTAAGCCAAATTTTTTGGGTTAAAAGCTAAAAAAAAATTACCTAATTTGGATTCTCACAAAAAAAAGTAATTTTTTTTTATTTTTTTTCACAAAAAAGTTATAATTTAACACCTATTTTTTTACAAAAAAAAAAATCAAAACCCTAAAAATCCCTAAAAAAACTAGTCTAAACATAATTTTATAAACTTTACTATATAAATTATTAATAAAAAATATTAAATTTACAAATACAGAGAATAATGTTAGAGGCACAACTAAAGTGCGCAACTCCAACCACAACTGTTGAGTTATGCACTATTTTATATATATATATATATATATATATATATATATATTTAAATCAAAAATAATACATAACTCAACAATTATGATTAGAGTTGTGTAGTTTAGTTGTACATATAGCATCACTCAATACAAAATACAAAACTAGACGCATCATGGATGGGTCTCGCATTGGCATTCACTCCATGTGAGATCATATTCGCCATGTTTGATAAGCATTATAAGGACTGGACTGCCAATCCCATTAACTTTTTAAATCTGTGTTTGCTTTGATTTTTTTGAGCTGAACTGTTAATCCACTGAAGTATGAATTCCTCAATTTCATTGGATTAGTAAACCTAGAGAATGATTGGTATTAGTAATCCTGTCCAACAACATGGGTTCTCAATTACTATCTTACCCTCAAGTTTTCTGTTGTATTTTCAATTTACCCATGGGATTTAGAAACACCGTAAAAAAAGATGCATGAAATTTACCCTCAAGTTTTTTTTTTCTTGTAAAATATGAAGTTTTAGTTTTTAGTTTTTTGTTTTTAATTATAAAAAAATTAATTTTAAAAACATTCCAGAATTTAAAATCTTTAAAAATAATATATGGAAAAATAAAATTAAAGGCAAAATAAATCAAATAAATTTTAATTTATTAGCTTATCTAAATAAATTTTAATATTTTTAAATTTTTTATACAGTTAGAATGTTAGCATTCAAAAAATTTACATTAGAAAAAAAAGCACAAATAATTGGTTAAAGCATCAAAGGTAATATTAAAAATTAACAAATATAATTATATCTCACGGTATTCAATTCTACTTAAATCAAACATAAATTTATTTGAGAAGAAAAAAAATTATTTTATTATTTATTTAATACAATGGTAAAATTAGAAAGTAATAAATTATTAGTTCTAATTTACTAATTAGTTTTTTAGTATAAGAGTAATATTGAAAATTTATAAAATATTTATTTATAGTCCATTATTTAATCATATCCAAATTAAACATTAAAAAAATTAATCTTACCTCATTCATAATCCCAGTTTATTTCTAATTTCACCTCACTATTAAATCTACTCAATTTATAACAGTTATTAAATGAAGCATTGAGTATTAGAATTTACACTTCTAGAAGAATGTGAAATTCGAAACTAAAAAGTTTTTAATCCATATTTGACAATGTGTCATCTGTTATGCACGATGTAGCGAATAATGATGATCATTGAATTTATGATGGTGTATCTCAGTGTTGAAGCTATGAGTATTGCCTAAGATAAAATGTAAATTTTTCGAACTTTATTTCTTGTGCATAGGTAAAATGCTTAAAATAATCGCTAACATAACTATTCAAGAGTATTCATAGAAGAAATTAAAATTTGTGTTAAGTCTTTAACAATTCATTTAAGTTAAACTTTTAGAAAGATAAGACTTATGCCCATGAGTAATGATAATTTAACTTACATGAATAGGTATCTCAAGCAATAAGTTCATATGTATATTAACAAGTCATTTGATGGTCATTAAGTACTGTTATTTTATTTATTTTGAGTATCTATTTGAATGGTGTGAATAGTGCAAACTGTATTGTATTATAAAGGAGCAATGAACTTAATGGGTCCATAGCTTTGCTAAGGTAATATGTTTAATTGCAGGGTATGAATTCTCTCATATGTAGAGGTGAAAGTTAGAACATATTTTATGAGGTTTCTCTATAGCAACTGTAAAAAATTCAAGTACAGGGTGAATGGTTTTTGAGCACTAACCAGTATTGAATAAGTTATGGTTAGAAGTTTAATGTTGGTGACAGATTTAGCCATGTAACACCAATGTATTAGACACTGTAATAATATATTAGACGTTTGTGTCCCATAAAAAAGTTTATATATTTTATTTGTATTTTAAAACATTAAGGAATTGTTGGAATTTTTACAAAATTTAAATTATTATTTCAAAACACCAAATTAGAAATAAAGTTTTAATTGTGAAGTTTATGGTAGTGATGGTCTTTTCCTTCTTATTAAGAGCACAAATCCCTTGGTTTAAAAAATGTTTTGGATGATGAATAAAGAAACCATTTTGATTTTTTTTATTATTTTGGTTACAAGATTAAAAAGTTGTAAAATGCTTTTTAGGGGATGTAGCTATTATAGAATGCTTTTAGGGCATTCCATAATGCTTTCAGTCCGCATCTCTAAGGATATTCACCATCCCTAGAAATTCTAGAAATTCAAGGTGTGAGTTTGCAAAATCAGCTCTGCAGGCTCCCTACTCCCCTTGCCAATTTTGAGAATTGTGAATTATAATTATAATAATAATAATAATAATAATAATATAAAATTATGTTCTTAAATAAATTAATTTTAAAAAGCTTTAAAAAATATTTTTAAATTATATAATTTTTATTTTTTATAATTATATATATTATTATTATTGTATCATTTGAAACAAATAAAATTTACTCTTATTAATAAGTATTAATTTTTAAAAGTACAATACATAAATACTTGATGAGTCTGAATGAATTCTAATACTTGACAGTCATGTTAAAATATGACTGTCAATCTCAAAGATTGACAGCCATATTTTAACATGCATGTAATTAGCACAAGTGTGCGATAAGATTCTATTAGAGTTGAGATTGAACTTGTCAATCTTTGATGCGATGATGAGTCTGAATGAATTCTAATAGCTCGGGTGTATTAGATTATGACTGTTAAAATATGACCGTTGAAAATTTTAAATTATTATATATTAAATTAAAAAAAATAAAGATTTTTTCAAAAAAAAAGTAGCCCTTATAAAATGGCCGTTAAAATATGACAATTCAAAATTTTGAATTATTATATATTATTTTTTTAAAAATAATAATTTTTTTAAAATAGTCATTATAATATGACCGTTAAAATATGACTGTTGAAATTTTTGAATTATTATAAATTAATTTTGTAAAAGAAATTATGACTTCCTAAAATATGGAGTATGGTTAGAGTTATGAATAAAAAAATAATTTTTTAAAATTTAACTATTTTAAAGAGTCACTTAAATAAATTATGAAGAGCATAGTTGGAAATGCACCTATAACATCCCGAATTTTTGTATTTATTTTGTAATAGAAAAAATAATTAATTAATTATTTAATAGTCTTAAATGTTTAGAAAATAAATTATATGTTGAGATTATTAATAATTTTAAAATTTTGAAGTTGATTTGACCAGATAAATAAGAATATAGTGATAAAACTCGGTAGAGAATTATTAGGAGGGGAGAATTATTATGAGATATAAAAAAATATTGATAAACATACAAAATTTAGAAATAGAATAGGACACTCGAATTAAAGTTTAAAATAATAATTTGTTG
>JAOTRH010000025.1:4997513-5021437 GCA_034768845.1 Heliamphora exappendiculata
CTCCACCACCACCATCTCCACCAGGATCACTGCTGCTGACTATAGCTGCTGTGGCAGTAGTAGCAGCTATCGCAGCACCAGCTCCTGCCAAAACAACCATCCCACCATCCTTCCTGCCACCCCTTTCTATGTCCCGATAGGCTTGCAAATGCGGAGGAGCGGTTACATTATGGATGACAGTGCGAGGCGAACTTTGTTTCTTCTTGCGGCCACCTTGGCAGAGACAATACAATACTATAACCGCGGCAGCAACAGATCCGCAGACAATAAGAGCGATAGCATAGGCTTTCATCTTTCCTTACCACCAGCTATTACTTCCTTTTATCAAAATCATTCGCTCTTCTTTTATACACCATGATTACGTAGCATTGACAAGTACATAAACAATTTTTTAATTGGAGGGTTTTTCATGATGAGTACGGTTTAATATTCTAAAGAATTTTGGGAAGCATTAAGGAAACTTGTAAGTTGACTTTAGGCTTGTTTCTTCAGGATCAAAAGTCCTCAACTCAATCAACAAGATTAAGAATTTATTTCTCGATGAAGACTTTGATCAAACTAAACACCGTGGTCAGAGTGTGAAAATTTATGGAGAAAAATGAAAGATATTTAAAAAATTAAGTAAAAATTAAAGTTCTTTACAAATCTATGATCCTAACAACAATTAGCAGGCAAGGTTTAACATTAATCATATTACACAAAGCCTACAAGTTTAGTGGAAAATAGAAGGAAATAAATGGTGGAGTTTACTTGACAATGGAAGAGCCTGGCTAAGCTGAAGAAACAGCCTTCTAACATGAGGGTTTATGCCGAAGTCAACAATTTATTTTTCTAAGAAATTTCACTTTGTTGAATTTAGGATTTTTCTCTTTGTAAGGCAACTCATTAACCTACTATGTAAGTCCTTGTTTGTAGATAAAACAAAATAGAGAAACCAAAACAGGACCACCTCTCTGTCAATGGTCATATTTGCCAGCCTATCATTGCCAACCTCTCTTTCACATCGCACAAGACCTGCAAATTCCTCTCTTTCTTAATGCAATTTCTACCATTATATTAGAATTTGAAATTTTCGTTTTTTGAAATTCGGCCTAATTATCTCACGGTGGAAAGTGCACTAAGAGATAAGAACAAAGGAATTTGAACCAAAGGATCCCATCAAGACTAAGAGGCCTTTGGTCCAACAATACGAGCATTACACATGTATTTGACTATTTGAGATAGCAACTAGCCAGCAATCATTTGGTTTCCTTGTTATGGTTCTGCTATTGTGAGGATCGTCTAGCCAAGGGTCCAACCAAAAGTGAAAGTTGTTTCCATGAAGAACTGTCAACCTCCAGCCGGTTCCAATAATTTTCCTTCACCCCAAACAACCCACACCATGCCTAAGAAGGATTACTTGAGACCTTTGCCTCAACAAAAGATCCCGTTAACGAAAAATTCAGCCTTAAACATCATATGAAAGTATGTGCCATGCCCAGTTAAAAGTCACCATACCTGTATAGCCAGCAAAGCAATATGAATGCCTGGAGTTATTTGAGTCCCAGGCCACCCTCTGCCTTTAGCCTCAGCCATCTTTTCCCCAACTGAGCCAGTGGATTTTCCTTGCTTCCTCCTCTCCATTCCACCAAAACTTGCTATTCTTGAATAGAGCAATTTACATAATCCATTAGACAGTTTTATGCATGGCATAACATAGGTGGGTCCAAACCAAGAGTACAGACCCAAGTAGTAGCTCGGGTTAAGCTTGAGCGTCAAAATTGTAGGCTCAATTATTTTTCTTTGATAAATAGGTTGGGTGTTTCTTCTATAATAACCATTCCGTACAGCCATATATAGTTAATCTACCAGTAATCATGCAATGAGGATGGCAGCAAATTAATCTAAACATAAAGAACTTAAGTAACTTGATAATTATTACATGTGTATATGTAAGTGAATTGTTAATAAAGTATGAGAAATTAATAATTGGTGTGTTAGCTTGGCCGCTCTCCAGCTCTTAATTCTCTTGTATGTGTTCAGAAACTGAATTCCCAAAAGAAATAAAGCACAATAAAAAAGAAAGAAAAAGGTAATGAATTTATATATTGTGCATAAAATTGAGAACAAGGAACTCGTGCATCATTGTCTCTACAGCTTATATAGGTTGAATTAATTCAATCATAGCAACGAGTTTACATAAGCGACCCCATCAAAAAACCCTAGTCAAAAAGAGCAACACCACAAGCGATAAAACATGGGTAGATAACATGCTTTGATATATTGAAGAGGCATAGAACTTCCTTTCAACCCCCACAGCCTCCCCCACATCCGCCGCCGCCGCCACCATCTCCACCACTTGTGCCGCTGTCACCACCACCGCCACCATGATTACTTCTTCTAACTGTAGCTGCTGTGGCAGCAGTAGCAGCTATGGCAGCACCAGCTCCGGTCAAAACAACCATCCCACCATCCTTCCTGGCACCCCTTTTGACGCCACGATTAGCTTGCTGAGGTGGAGGAACAGTTACATTATGGATGACAGGTGGACGCGAACTTTGTTTCTTCTTGCGGCCACCTTGGCCAAGGCAGCACAAGACTATAACCGTGGCGGCCACAGATCCACAGACAATTAGAGCGATAGCATAAGCTTTCATCTTTCCTTACCAACCAGTACTTCCTTTATCAAAATCATTCACTCTTCTTTACCAACCAGTTTTTTAAGTGGAGGGCTTGTCCTGATGAGTACAGCTTAATATTCTAATGAATTTTACAAAGCATTAAGGAATATTGTTAGTTGACTTCAACCCTATCTAGATAAAGACTTGATCAAGCTAAACATTGTGTTCGAACTATTATAATTTATGGAGAGAAATTAAAAGGTATTAAAAAAATAAGTAAACAATTAAATTTATTCATTTAGTGCCTCACCATTAATCTCCCACGACTGACATTGAAGTTAAATAGCCAAATAAGACTCTTCTAAATACCCCTCCCCCACTCCTTGTCTGGGGAATAGTACAATATCATTATGGATAGTCTATAGCTGCCCCTTGTGCTTCATTTTTACCTCAATATAACACATTGCCTTGGGAGATTCCATGCGTTTAACCCAGCATTGAAGATAAAATCATATGATCATTTCTCTTTTATGCCTAAGATGTCTCTTCCAAATGATTTCCATCCACAACAAAGATCGACTAAGACCAAAGGATTGACCTAGTGGATGGGGCACTCCCTTACAAGGTGTGTAATCCTTGGCTTCGAATTTTGCCAGTGCGAGTTGCAGTTTCCCCTTCATCTATTTCCCTCCTACCAAATGTAAGCAGGGAAAAAAGGACAGATCGCGGTAAAAAAGGCTCATCCCCCACCTAGTGCTATTGTCCAAAATTATCATACTGCAAAACCTTAAGGTCCCATTTGATTGAGTGGATTAATATGAGGTGATATATAATCCCATATGATAAGTGATTCCATAAGACTAGTAGGTGAGGGAATTATCAATTCCACACCCCCTAGATCGGCCTGTAGAACGGTCTAACAATTAGTTATTTATCTAAACACTATTATAACTAATTTTTTAAATTTTTATTCAAGAATCCCAGAAATCTCATCGAGATCAAACAGACCCACCATCAAAAACCAAATAAAGAAGATCCAAGTCAAAACAAATAACTAAAGCACATAGAGGTGACTCAAATTGTAATAAATAATTAAAAATACAAAAATGACTCCACAAACCGTATTGGGTTGGATAGAAGGGAAAATTTTGTAGCTAGATAGAGGGTAACACGCTGTCATAAACAAGCCAATCACATCTTGTTAAATGAATGAGAGAGAGCTATGCTGATACATTTATTGAAGAAAGGAGAGGAGGAGGGAGAGAGACTAATTAAGTAATACCATGTGGTATTTTGGAAGTACCTAATAATTGTTGGGGGAGAATAAAGCACTTATTTGAGTCTTGTGAAACAACCATAATAAGGCAATGAGGGTTTTTTTTTTAATATTTCAGGATGTTCACGTTAATTTGTGTGTTCCTCGATTAATTCTTGATACCATCAAAATAGGTTTTTGGTTGTGAAAATCAAAGGAAATGATGATTTTGGGTCGTACCAAGTCTGAAACCAAGTGGAATTATTTTTTGTTCCATACTCCACTTCTATACATTATCATGATATATCTTATTTGTATACCTATTTTAGACCAATCCTACCGACCCAGGTTAAATTAAAATCGAGGTAAAATTTGTATAAACTAATTTTAAAGAGTTAATAACAGAAAAAAAAATTCAAACTTGAGACCTGGGATATAGTAAAGTTAAGCTTATTACTACACTTGTGGCAAGAATAACAACAATCGGGGGATTTTGATTATGTTACAATAGAATCAGCTGGTGAGGCCAGCTAAACAACATGCGAATTACAGATCTACAAGAAACTAAAACTCTATGACCTGAATTCGACCTCAAGGGTCTCCGGCACCATCACCACCGCCGCCACTACATCCTCCGCCGCTGCCACAACCACCGCCACCATCTCCACCTACGGTGGCGAAAGCAGCTGTGGCAGCGACTATTGCGGCACCAGCCAGAATGGCTACCCCACCGCCACCATCCTCGACGCCACTGCAATGCGTTGTCTGGCCTGTTGCGCCGTCACCGTAAGCCTGGCCGAAAAAATGGTAGCTCTTCTCCGCGCAGTGACAGAATGGCTGGTTCCTTCCCTCTTGTGTCCTCCGTTGCATCGACAAATCAAAATTGCGACAGCCGTGATCACGAAAACGCAAGCTATAATTGTGACGGCGATTGATTTCATCTTTTCTCTGGAACGATTCTTACAGCGCTTCTTAATCTGAAAATTAGTGACAGGAGCTGTGGTAAATGATAGATACATATTCTAATGAGGCAATTCGAGAAGCGAAAATTAAGTTAAGCTCGTTGACCTCAGAGTCGATGGCATTTTTTATTGTATGGATTCTCATGGGGGCAACTGTTGCGAGAAATATTAACAACGTTAAGATATGTAGGTGGTCACAAAAATACATATTTATTAATTTTTAGAGATTATAATAAATAAAATTTATAAAAAATAAAATTACAAAAATAATATGTAAAAAAAATACAAATCGAGTCCTGTAAATGCAATTTTCTTAATAATGATTCACCGTCTACTAAAAGTATTATAGATTTTTTTACCGGCATCACTCTCTCAGGATAAAATGGTTGACCCGAACGTTGAAACACTTCAAAGATCGACTATTCGAATGTAACTCGTCTGTCTTTCTTTTTCTATCGCAACTATTATATTATAATTTGTATATCTCATATCTCACCTCTATGCACCCCTCGCAAAATACCAGAAGAGGTCTATATATAGAATTTCTCTCGTAGAGGTTTACAAATGAAATAAATATGAAATTAATTGTCAATAAATAGTATTGATTTTAGAATTCAATTGCCAATTCAATTGTCAATCAATTTTAAAATAATAACAAGAAATCAATTCTAAAAAATGACTAATTAAATTCATTATTTTTAACAGCAACTGGGCAGCAGAGAATGGAAGTTGGAAGACCAGCTCGAGGTGAGTCATTTTTAATTCTGATAACTAGCTTGTTCAAAAGATTGGATGACAAACTGGGAATTATGAATATAGAAAGGGTAATTGATGCGGAAAATTGTTAGATTTTCTACAAAATTTTGTTATAAATTCTTGGTAAAACTCACTTCCAAAAATGCTAATAAAAGAGGTTAGTGTTGAAGTGCCTTATATACATGTGAATAGTTTTTTATTTTAATTAACGTGGGATAGAACGGTGATATACCATCACGTTTTGTAGCCAACATCTCGGTAGCCCACTTTATGACCCAATTTATGCTTTTCCACAAGTTTACTCACCTATTAATATTCATTAACTTAGTAAATTGTGCTAATTCAACTTATAAATTGCTTCCTTTGTTACTTTGACAGCAAAAGACCAATCCATATAATCACATACTTAAATGGATTGCGTTTAATGTCATACTTAGCATAACAACTGATTTAATATCAAATATTACAAATCTTTGAATAAAATTCAATCTTAAAAATGGGCTTACAAGAAAAAGGTACCGAATTAACTTATATACATATGAGAGTTTTTTTTTTTTTTTTTAATCGTGTGACATAATCGGTCTCTACCTTGCTCTTTAAGGTATTATGGTGATGAAATTTTACAAATTTTCTTTACAGTGTAAAAATCAACACTATTTATAAAAAAAAAACGTAACAACATAATTACTCCAAAAAAATATAACATCATAAACATGAAACTAAAACACAATGTAAAACCGTATCAATTTCATATCTAATTCAACCAATCACACAATAAAAAGTAAGTAATCCAAAGATATGCATCTTCATTGGATCACGGATCCTTTTCGTACTTTGGATGTCTCATGATTTTTTTTTTCTTATTTCGCTCAGCATCTTTCACATGTATAGCAGGACCCTGTAATTGATGTTTATTCATATGCAGTCCCAGGATGACTCAACCGGAGAGCTTTGAAATTGATGTCATACTTTGATGTTTATTCATAGCAGTCTTCCCATTTTCTCAGTAAGAAATCTTCAACCACTTGATTCTTCCACTAACATCTTTATTATTGACAAGACTAGGCGTGCAACTTGAGTGGGTTGAAACCAAATAATTTTTGGCTCAAGAATAATTATTCGGTAATTTTGAAACACATGTGATATTGCATGCGTAATACTTCTATCCGAAACAAAAATATTTCAAATGAAACAATAATAATTGACATTTGTTGAATAAGTAAAAAATAAAAAAATGACTCATTTAATGTGCATTAAATTTTTTTATTAGCCAAACGCGCCTTGTAAGTATTGTCACATATGCTCCAAGATTACTTAATAATTCTCCTAACATTAGGGGTGTGCAAATTGAGTCGGCAAAAACCAAGTAACTTTTGGCCCAACTCCTAAATAAGTAGATAGTTGGAATCTTATAAGTACAAAATGCGAGTGTAATATGATTAATGTTAAATATATTTGATCTATCAGGAATAATGACGATAAGAGCAAATTAAACTGGCCTCATGTATCGGTGTCTTGATATTGAATAATAAGTCGATATTTTACTAAATATATTAGTAAATATCGATATTGAATATCTAAAACCTCAATATGTATTAATCAATACAACTCATGTCATCCAATATTTAAAACCTTAATTGTCAGTAAAGTATGCAAAATTACTTTTATGTGCTAAAATATTGAAACCCGCATAAAAGTTGAGCGAAAACAAAATAGAAAATGAAAAAGAAGATGAATTTATAAATAATACGCAGAGAACACGGACTTCACACATTGTCCTCTTTACAGCTTATATAGCTAGGTAGAAATAGAATTCATTCAATAACAGATGGTGCATAGTAACCATATTTTGATAAGAAAACCTATAAAAAGAAACCTTGTTGAGAAGGGCTCAACTAAGGACAACATGCTTTGATATATTTGACAAGGCGTAGAACTTCCTTCAACCGCCACCTCCACCTCCACCTCCACCCCCTCCGCCACCTCCACCTCCACCTCCACCTCTACCTCCACCACCACAACCACCACTGCCGCCACCATCTCCACCACCACCACCTCCACCTCCGCCACCTCCACCAGGATCACAGCTTCTGACAATAGCTGCTGTGGCAGCAGTAGCAGCTATCACAGCACCAGCCCCTGCCAAAACAACCATCCCACCATCCTTCCTGCCACCCCTTTTGATGTCCCGATATGCTTGCAGACGTGGAGGAGCAGTTACATTATGGATGACGGTGCGAGACGAACTCGGTTTCTTCTTGCGGCCACCTTGGCAGAGACAATACAAGACTATAACCGCAGCGGCAACAGATCCGCAGACAATAAGAGCGATAGGATAAGCTTTCATCTTTCCCTACCACAAACTATTACTTCCTTTTATCAAAATCATTCGCTGTTCTTTTATACACCATGATTACGTAGCATTGACAAGTACATAAAACAGCTTTTTAATTGGAGGGTTTGTCCTGACGAGTACGGTTTAATATTCTAACGAATTTTGGAAAGCATTAAGGAAACTTGTAAGTTGACTTTAGGCTTGTTTCTTCAGGATCAAAAGTCCTCAACTCACCCAACAAGATTAAGAATTTATTTCTGGATGAAGACTTGATCAAAATAAACATCGTGGTCCGAGTGTGAAAATTTATAGAGAAATATGAAAAGATATTTAAAAAATTAAGTAAAAATTAAAGTTCTTTACGAATCTATGATCCCAACAATAATTAGAAGGCAAGGTTTAACATTAATCATATTACACATAGCCTACGAGTTTAGTGGAAAATAAAAGGAAATAAATGGTGGAGTTAACTTGACAATGGAAGAGCCTGGCTAAGCGGGAGAAACAGCCTTCTAATACGAGGGTTTATGCCGAAGCCAAGGGTTTATGCCGAAGTCAACAATTTATTTTTCTGAAAATTTCATTTTGTTGACTCTTGGATTTTTCTCTTGGTAAGGTCAACTCATTAACCTACTAAGTCCTTGTTTGTAGATAAAAGAAAATAGAGAAACCAAAACAGGACCACCTCCCTGTCAATGGTCATATTTGCCAACCTATCATTGCCAATCTCTCTTTCACATCGCACAAGACCTGCAAATTCCTCTCTTTCTTAATGCAATTTCTACCATTATATTAGAATTTGAAATTTTTGTTTTTTGAAATTCAGCCCATAGGGTTTGTGCCGAAGTCAACAATTTATTTTTCTGAGAAATTTCATTTTGTTGACTCTTGGATTTTTCTCTTGGTAAGGCCAACTCATTAACCTACTAAGTCCTTGTTTGTAGATAAAATAAAGTAGAGTAACCAAAACAGGACTACCTCTCTGTCAATGGTCATATTAGCCAACCTCTCTTTCACATCGCACAAGACCTGCAAATTCCCCTCTTTCTTAATGCAATTTCTACCATTAAATTAGAATTTGAAATTTTCGTTTTTTGAAATTCAGCCGTTATCTCGCGGCCAAATGTACATTAAGACATAAGAACGAAGGAATTTGAACACAGGATCCGAACAAGACTAAGAGGCCTTTGATACAGTAGTACGAGCATTACGCATGTATCTGAGATAGCAAGCAATCGTTTGGTTTCCTTGTTATGGTTCCACTATTGTGAGGATCATCTAGCCAAGGGTCCAACCAAAAGTGAACGTTGTTTCCATGAAGAACTCTCAACCTCCAGCCTGTTTCAATAATTTTCCTTCCACCAAAACAACCCACACCACGCCTAGGAAGGATTACTTGAGACCTTTGCCTCAACAAAGGATCCCGTTAACGAAAAAGTCAGCCTTAAACACCGTATGAAAGTGTCCCATGCCCAGTTAAAAGTCACCATACCTGTATAGCCAGCAAAGCAATATGAATGCCTGGAGTTATTTGAATCTCAGTCCCCCCTCTGCCTTTAGCCTCGGCCATCTTTTCCCCAACTAAGCCAGTGGATTTTCCTTGCTCCCTCCTCTCCATTCCACCAAAACTTGCTATTTCCGAATAGAGCAATTTACATAATCAATTAGACAGTTTTATGCATGACATAACATAGGTGGGCCTAAACCAAGAGTACAGGCCTAAGTAGTAGCTCGGGTAAAGCTTGAGCATCAAAATTTTAGGCTAGATTATTTTTCTTTGATAAATAGGTTGGTGTTTTTTCTATGATAACCATTCTGCACAACCAATATATAGTTAATCTACAAGTAATCATGCAATGAAGATACCAGCAAATTAATCTAAACATAAAGAACTTAAGTAACTTGATAATTACATGTTTATATGTAAGTAAAAAGGTTGAGCTTTAAACTTAATTGCTTGACAAAACAAATTGTAATTAAGCTGGCCTCAATCTGCATAGAATTGTGAAACATTTGAGTCTAGCTTCCTACATCTGTTGTAGTGTTCTCCATTGTTATCAGGCTGTAAATAGCGACATCAGGATATGTCTGTGTCGTTGATATGGTAAACATCAATTGATATCAAACAGTATTAACCGATATAAGAGTAAATATCGCTATTTAAGGTTCAAAAATACAATATGTATTGACTGATGCAATGCATATCAGACGATATTTAAAACCTTAATTGTTAATAAAGTATGAGATTAATTATTGCCGCGCTAGTTTGGCCGCTCCCTAGCTCTTAATTCTCTTGTATGTGCTCAGAAACTGAAATCCCCAAAGAAATAAAGCACAATAAAAAAGAAAGAAAAAGGCCCAATGAATTTATATATACTGCATAAAATTGAGAACAAGGAACTCGTGCATCATTGTCTTTACAGCTTATATAGGTTGAATTTATTCAATCATAGATGCCGCATAGTAACGAGTTTACATAAGCAACCCCATAAAAAATTAAAATAAAAATTAGTTGAAAGGAGCAACACCACAAGCAGATAAAACATGGGTAGATAACATGATTTGATATATTGAAGAGGCATAGAACTTCCTTCAACCACCTCACATGATTTGATAAATTGAAGAGGCATAGAACTTCCTTCAACCACCTCCACAGCCTCCCCCACATCCACCACCACAACCGCCGCCATCTCCACCATCTCCACCACTTGTGCCGCTGTCACCACCACCACCGCCACAATTACTGCTCGTGACTGTAGCTGCTGTAGCAGCAGTAGCAGCTATGGCAGCACCAGCTCCGGTCAAAACAACCATCCCACCATCCTTCTTGGCACCCCTTTCAACATCACGATTAGCTTGCTGAGGCAGAGGAACAGTTACATTCCTGATGACGGGGGGACGCAAACTTTGTTTCTTCTTGCAGCCACCTTGGCAAAGGCAGCACAAGACTATAACCGCGGCAGCCACAGATACACAGACAATGAGAGCGATAGCATAAGCTTTCATCGTTCCTTACCAACTAGTACTTCCTTTATCAAAATCATTCACTCTTCTTTTATGCACCAAGATTGCGTAACCTTGGCAACTACATAAACAGTTTTTTAAGTGGAGGGTTTGTCCTGATGGGGACAGCTTAATATTCTAAGAAATTTTACAAAGCATTAAGGAATATTGTTAGTTGACTTCAACCCATTCTAGAGAAGGACTTGATCAAACTAAACATTGTGCTCGAACTATTATAATTTATGGAGAGAAACGAAAAGGTATTAAAAAAAATAAGTAAACAATTAAATTTTTTATTTAGTTCCTCATCATTAATCTCCCACGACTGACATCAAAGTTAAATAGCCAAATAAGACTCTTCTAAATACCCCTCCCCCACTCCTTGTCAGGGGAAAAGTACAATATTATTATGGATAGAGTGTATGGCTGTCTTTTTTTACATCAATATAACACATTGTCTTGGGAGATTCCATATGTTTAACCCAGCATTGAAGATAACATCATATGATCATTTCTCTTTTATGCCTAAGATGCCTCTTCCAAATGATTTCTATCCACAACAAACATCGACTAAGACCAAAGGATTGACCTAGTGGGTGGGGCACTCCCTTACAAGGTGTGTAATCCTTGGCTTCGAATTTTGCCAGTGCCAGTTGCAGCTTCCCCTTCATCTATTTCCCTCCTACCAAATGTAAGCGGGGAAAAAAGGACAGATCGCAGTAAAAAAGGCTTATCCACCACCTAGTGCTATTGTCCAAAATTATCATACTGCAAAACCTTAGGGCCCCATTTGATTGAGTGGATTAATGAGAGGTGATATATAATCCCATATGGTAAGTGATTCCATAGGACTAGTAGGTGAGGGAATTATCAATACAACGCTCCCCTAGATATTGTATATTCCAATGCTATATTCAAACAAGAAAAATACAATCCTGTAGGATATGTAATCCAATCCTACATTTAATTCAGCCAATCAAACATGCCCTAAATGGTAAATGTAGCCAGAAAAAATAGTAACACTTTCCATGTTTCCAACTGTATGTGTCCTGCATGTTGTGGTTTCGACATGACATTGTTGGCCAGAGTACCAAATGTGGTTGGTTAAAGCAGGAAACGTGGGTATAAAACATTTGCTACAAAGCCCGCCATTGCAGCTAAAGCAGAAAATTAAGTTCTTGCTCAAGTGGAATAAAACATAAAAATGGATTCATATAACTAGTACAACAATAAACCATGCATTACTAATACATGAACTTCTTATCCAATAGGAAAATTACGTCCTTGTTTGAACTAAATTTCACCAAGTCAAACTGATTGCGAGATGGCTTCAGATTGCAGGCAAAAAAGAAGAAAGTTCTAAGTAAAACTCGTGATTAACATAAAGTAGAAGAAAAATGCTAGCCACTTCACATTAGAAAGGGAAATGCATGTAATAAAGACGCTGCAAGATTAACAATTAACAGATTTAGTTTTGAAAGAAAAGACACGCATGAAAGGTAGAAAGGTAATTTTTTTATGACATGCACTGTAAGTGTCATGGACTAGGGGAATCAGTCAGCAATTTGTAGCATAGTCATGCAGACATATCCTAGAAGCTCAGCACAGCTACAAGTAGCTGCACCAGGAGAACATCTAGATATTGCAAGCCATCATAAGTACCTGCTTTAGTTCATCATCTTCCTCTCTGTCTTAAACAAAGTATCATTTACCTTCCACAACCCCAAAAGCCACAATTTAGCAAATGATTCCATATTTACAATGTACATTTTTTGTAAGTAATAGTTACAATGTTAAATTAAACATCTAAAGTTGCAAATTTACTAGAAACTCAACCAAACAAAATCAATTTCCTGATCATTAAAACATTACAGCATCTTCACATAGGCCACACACCTCAAAACTAACCTAACTGTATACTAGAGAAAGATCCAAACTGAATCTTCAGTATTTTTCTCAATATAGTTCTAATATTAGATTTATGAACAACCAAGCAAACATTATTCTGACTAGAGTACAAAAAGGAAATCTAATATATTCAGCTATGGTGTGGTATCAAGCTTCTGAATTGTAAACTCGATCTAAAGCAACAAAAGAAAGAACTCAGATGAGTAAGGGAATCATCGTCCAGCCACAGAAACCACCAGCAGCAGAAAGCTGGGCAGCCAATGGGCAAACAATATGTCACATTTTCTCTTCATTGTTCACCATGGAAAACATGTTTTAACCAAAATATGGTTAATATGACCACCAAAACGAATGTGCAACCCAAATTATAATTCTTGTGTACATTACCAAACACAAATTAGGGAAAATAAACTCTAGAAGAAAAACAATTGAGGATAAGGATATAAGTCTGTGCTACAACGTTAAGCTCACTGGAAAAAATCTACAGATGAATTCATCATTCAAACTACAATTATGAGAGCCAAGCCCAACTGCTAAAAAAGATGATCATGTGCATTGTACATCACATTCAAGAAGAAAAAAAAGTGAAAAGTGATTTCTATGCCACATAATCTGTTAATATGCTCATATTCCAAAATTACATAAGATTTCAAATATTTAACCACATATTATTTTAATAATAAGAACATTGATTGCTATCAGTAGAGGTGGTGGTGTTTAGGAACCACCAGAAATTAAATAATGGACCTATATCCAATGCACAACTTTGTTGGCTGATGTTTAAGAACCAACAGAAATTAGATCATGACAATGATATAACTAAGATTTGGAAAGTTGAATGTGAGGATAGAAACAAATGATTTTACCTTGGTAATCAAATATTTTATACCAAAAGAAAGTGGATAATCAAGGGTAACGTTTAATCATAGTTGTCAAATCGAGAATCGAATTGTGAATCGAAATTACCTTTTTTCGAATCGTGAATCGTAAAGATTCAGTTATAATTTTTAAAAGACATAAAAAATTTATCTAAAAGTAGATATTAAAGATATATTATAAATATGAAAAACTTACTTATAAATAATGAAAAACTTATTTTGAATGATGAGTACATAGTGTAACAGGTAATATGCTTGCATATAGGGCAAGAGATATGGTACCAAACTTTATCGTGATCAATGATCCTATATTGCATTATTAATTATATTATAATTTATAACAATTTGTAAATACATTTTTAGATTTGGAGGCATCCAACCCAAAATTAGTTGGCAATGGGTGGAGAGGTCTCTAAATTATATAATCAAACTTAAATAATTTAGAGAAGTGATGTGGGATATATCTAATACTCCTCTGCACGTGCAGCTCGGTTAGAAGTGGGAATTTCTGACACAACACGTTACCATGACTTGAACCAAAGAGTTAGGGTCAACTATTTTTCTTGGCACGAACCCGATATGACACGGCACGAACACAAACACGACCCGACACAACATGATGGCCACCCCTAAGCTTAGTTACATGTGAATATGATAGAAAGGCAAATGAAATGAATAAAACAGCCTCGATAAAAACTTGGCTTAAAGAACCAACCAATACAACTTTGATATCAATCGTACCATGTTAGAATTTATAACCATCCAATCCAAAACCAATTAATAAAAAGGCCTCTAAAATATATAAACAAGGTTGGGTGGATTAGAAAAGTGATGTGGAATAAGTCTGTAAAATTATGAATTAGAATAAACAAGAATCGGGACTTGCTTGATGCCGAATCGATTCCTTGGTGTATCGAACTGAATCATGTGATACGTGTCGTGAATCATACTCTTTGCTTTTGTCGATTCACCCACCGATACGTATCAATTGCTAGATGTATCGAACAGAATTGTACAATACGTATTGTGAATCGTCTGATGCATATCGTGAATCGTACGATACTGATAACATAGCGTTTAATAAACTTCATTTAGAACTTTGCACTAAAGATGGCCTTTGGTATATTTCAAGCATTATTGGTACTCCTCTATGTTTGGATGAAGCTTTTTATTGAATAGTAAACTCACCTTCGATAGGGTTTGTACTGACGTGCCAACAAGTTTAGACACTCCCAAATCCTTCATAATTAACGTACGGTATGGGGATTCTTATGAGATAAGAGTTGAAGTTCTATGGATTCTAAGTAAGGGTGATGACAAATCTTTCATGATTAACGCACGGTATGGGGATTATTATGAGATATGAGTTGAAGTTCTATGGATAATGAGTAAGGGTGATAAATGTCAAATCTTTGGATACACAACTGCATCATGCCCTGCAAAGTCAAAAGCCCAAAAGACTAACTTTCCAAAAACAGAATGGAAAAATAAGCAGAAGAGAGAGAGTCCAAAAGATGGTGAGTGGGAAGTTCAGTCAACCCAAAAAACAAAAAGATAAATTGAATTTTTTTGAAGTTCAGTCAATCAAAGGGAAGCTTTTAAAGCGCTACTACCCTTAAGATTACATTGCTCCTGGCCCACATGAGCTAAAAATGTGAACCCTCAAAAAAAAAAAGAAAAAGAGTGTATTTTTTTGAACTACGTCCTGACTTGATCCCTTCAAAAGGTAGGCAGGCAACTTGAAAATCATTCTCAAGTTTAGTCAACCCAAAAAAAAGAGAACATGATGCATGCAATGAACTAAA
Organism: Heliamphora exappendiculata; assembly: GCA_034768845.1. NCBI lineage: Eukaryota > Viridiplantae > Streptophyta > Magnoliopsida > Ericales > Sarraceniaceae > Heliamphora > Heliamphora exappendiculata. Next base: position 5,013,016 of record JAOTRH010000025.1, read on the forward strand.
TCATTTCATTACATTACCTCTAAGAGTACAAATAGAAAATAACAATAAGTCTCCATGAAAAAAAAAAAGCTCTCATATCCAAGGCTGAGTCTTGATGTCAGCACGCTCCATCTTCAACAAGTCTCATAGCTTAATCGCCACCTGTAGCTTTCCCTCTGTGACAATCGATGCCTGCTCAATGGTAATTATTTCCCCACTCAAGCAAGAGATAGCAATTTGCCTTTGAATACTTGGTTTCACCATTCTCGATGGACGCCTTCAGTTGTACTGCGTATACTTTGGACTCTTCCAGCTCCTTCCTCAGTTGGCCACACTTAATCTCAACCCTTGCTAATTCATGCCGCAGACTTTGCACATACTCCATACCTTTTACCTTCAAGGGTAGACTCCTCGTGGATGCGACAATCAATATTAGCCAAACGCTTTGATTGCACTTCTAAGGTCATAGCTTTGTCATACTCAGATTGTATAGAAACATACTTGGCAACACTGTTTATGTATGGTTCGATACGCTTTTGCAATTGAGAGTAATGTACTCGTAAAATTATAATCTCCTTGTAAAGTTCTTCAAATTTTTCTCTTAGTAGTGAAACCTTTTCTAACGATGCCCTATCCAATAAAGCGAACATGTTATTAGCCATCAAGATAGTAGCTTGACGACGTGCGCCGCAGATCACGGCTCCTGTGTCAAAATTTTTAACTCCAGATATATCGCGTGTATATCTTATAAATCATGAAACAAACTTCTAGTACAAAGGGGAACAAAAGGCTCGGGATTGATCTTTTTTTCCCTTTTGATGATGTGTGATTTTGTGTCTTGTCTCCAGCTGATAGAAGCGTGTTAATTTTGTTTGACGTTTAAAGGTATTTTTTTGTTTTGGATGATTTGCTCAACTACTGTAGCTGCAGAACCAAGAATAAAAGTAGAACACAAGAGCAGATGCCAAATCATTCAGAGCTAAACACAATAGCCACATTCTGCAGTTAAACTACATTTATTGCAGCAACACCAGAACTACAGAGCATCAATTGGAAAAAACTAATTTTGTTGTAGCGAGTTTGTAAAAGTCAATAAGAAATCGGCTAATCCCCCCAAATGATTCTAATACGACTTAAAAGATAATTAAAATCTCAGCACAATCCAATTCAACTTAAATCGCTTTCTTTATTCCCCAAGTTCAAAGAAAAAATACAAAAACAAGATTGATAGGTATTAAAATAAAGAAATTCTAAAAAAATTTGTCATAACTGACCCAATCGAAAATCTTCACTGTAGGTTCTCCTCTAGCTCCACGCCAAAGATGATGAAAAGGCAAAAAGAGATACTGGTAAGTAAGTGAAAGCTTAAAGCTAGCATCACGGCAACTGTTCATTTTGGCAGCGCAAGGGATAACCTCATCATAGAATATCCCATCAAAAGGGAGTTCACCAATCTCTTACTGATCCCATAAAGAAATCAAAATCTATCCAAGAGAAGTATGCAGCGAATTGGTCACTGAACAACAACACTGCAAGAATGGATGAAGTATACCGCAGTACTAGTCATAAGTGAACATAGAAGCAAAAATGGCGTCACGTCTTCTTTGGTCTCTGAGTAACTTGCTATTTTGGCTCAAGATATCTTCCGTACATTCCCAGTACCCCTCGACGTATGAAAGCTCTATTATTACCTTAAAAGTACTACTCTATCGTGTCTCTCCATCACAAATACAGTGGCTCGGGAGTGAAAAGCAATCAAATGAATCTATGCACGCATAAAGAGAAGAACAAAGCACCAAAGCCCTGAAGTCTGTACGATATTTGTGAGAAGTTTCCCCAAAATTGGAAAGCTCGTAGTGAATATCTTTCGACCATTGAAAAGGTGAAAAGAGTTGTCTGGCCGTAGCACATGCAGTTTATGACGACCAATAAGCGACTGGTTGACAACTAATGTAATTCCTTCGTTAATAATATTATTGGCACTCTCAAAAATCATTAAAGTCCCTATGTGAAATTGCTTAAAGAAGACCATGATAAGAACTTGAAAGGAAAAAAAACTTAGTTAGCTTGAAATTGGATGTCAAATATATTAAAAAAGGGCTAATCTAGAGTTCTTTTTTTCCTCTTAGCTAATGGTGACATGCGACGCGAGACTCATGTCGTTTCCCCAAGACGGTGTAGATGGCGAGATGTGACACGAAGTTTGTAAAAGTCAATAAAAAAATCAGTTAATCCCCAAAAATGATTCTAATACAACTTAAAAGAGAATTAAAATCTCGGCACAATCCAATTCAACTTAAGTCACTTTCTTTATTCCCCAAGATCAAAAAAAAAATACAAAATCAAGATTGATAGATATTGAAATAAAGAAATTCTAAAACTGTCATAACTGACCAAATCGAAAATCTTCACTATAGGCTCTCCTCTAGCTCCACGACAAGGATGATGAAATGCCAAAAAGAGATACTGGCAAGTGAAAGCTCAGAGCTGGCATCATGACAGCTATTTGTTTCGGCAACACAAGTGACAACCTCATCATAAAACATTCCACCAAAAGGGAGCCTGCCAATCTCTTGCATAGCCCATAAAGAAATCGAAATCTCTCCAAAAGAAGTATGCGGTGAATTGGTCAGAGAACAACACTCCAAGAATGAACGATGCCTACCGTAGTACCAGTCATAAGTGACCATAAAAGCAAAAATGGCGTCATATATTCTTTGGTCTCTGAGTGACTTGCTGTTTCGGCTCAAGATATCTTCTGTACATTCCCAGTACCCCTCAACATATGAAAACTCTGCTATTGCCTTGAAAGAACTACTTCATTGTGTCTCTCCACAAATACGGTGACCTAAGAGTGAAAAACAATCAAAAGTATCTGTGCACGCATAAAGGGAAGAACAAAGCTCCAAAGCCCCGAAGTCTGTACGATATTTGTGAGAAGTTTCCCCAAAATTGGAAAGTTCACAGTGAATATCTTCCGGCCATTGAAAAGGTGAAGAGAGTTGTCTGGCCGTAGCACATGCAGTTTATGACAACCAATAAGCGACTGGTTAACAACCAATGTAATTCCTTCTTTTAATAATATCATTGGCACTCTCAAGAATCATTAAAGTCCCTATGTGAAATTGCTTAAAAAAGACCATGACAAGAACTTAGAAGACATAAAAAAGCATAGTTAGCTTGAAATTAGATGTCAAATACATTCAAAGAAAGCTAATCGAGAGTTCTTTTTTTCCTCTTAGCTAATGGTGATATGCAACGCGAGACTCGTGTCATTTCCCAAGATAGTGTAGATAGCGAGATCTAACACGAAGTTTCACAAGCGACGGTATGCACAGAAGTGGAGATACTTTCACATTTTTTTAAGTCATTGTCGACGACGAGATGCGATTTAAAGTCTCACTGGTGACGGTATACACAAGTGAAAATACCCTCACATCATTTTTTTAAGTCGCTACCAATGACGAGATGCGGTCAAAGCTTCACTGGTGATGGTACGCACAAAAGTAGAGAGACCCTCACATCATTTTTTTAGGGTAAATTACATTTACCTCCCCTGAGATTTAAGCTTATTACAGGGACCTCCCCTGTAGTTTCTGAAATTATATTGTCCTCCCCTATCAGGCTTATTGAACAAACGTCGTTAACAGAAAATATTTTTTTACCACTTTACCACTATAATTAACAACTGAAAGGCTTCCAAGAATAAGCTTCTGTTAAGAAGCAAATGAAGCAAACAGAGGAAGCCACCCATCACCGCCAAAATTTCAACGCCATAGCCACCCATCACAACCGAAGTCCCTCCACCTTCACACCTCCGACATCGACCCCACCCCCACAACCCATGGCCGCCGGCGACGCTGCTCCGGCGAACCACAAGTTCCTCCCCTCTCCTGACTCTCTCCCTCTATCGGGTTTTCTCTCTATCTCTCCCGGTTCTCTCTCTCTCTACATATATATATACACACAACTAATCGTTAAAAATTATAAAACTCTAAAGTCAATTAAAGAAATTTAAACTATATATATATATGTGTGTGTGTGTGTGTTCATATCTCAATTCCAAAATTTTGTTCTAAATTTATCAAATTACAGGATTTGATTGCAATTGAATTGGGGTTTAGGGTTCCATTTCTACTGCCACTCTTTCTTCATTAATAATCATTTTTCATACAAACAAACAATTCCCCTCAGAAACTAAAACACGCACACAGCAATTCCCAAGCACACACAATGCAAAAAGTCTTTACTTATAACATAGTAACACGCACGCACAAAGTGATGGAAACACAAACAAACACCCACACACCTCACAGAGGGAGGAGAGATTACACAGAGAGAGAGAAAGAAGGAAGGAAATCCGACGCACAGTGTCGGCGTCGGGTCGTCGTTCACGGCTACACAGGCCTCGCCGCCGTCGTCGATCGACCACCAAGGCCACAGCTTCTCCGAAGACCTCTCCACTCACATCCCCAACATCAACCTCGTCGTCGACGACTGTATCTCCTTCGACTCCTTCTGTGCTCGTCACGCACAGTCGTTTCCCTCCATTCTCTATTCCAGCAACGAGATGATGCCGTGACAGAGGCAATGACAGCGGGGTGGGGCCGGTGGCTGACTGGTTGCGGCGATGGTTGAGGCCAATATATATATATATATAGAGAGAGAGAGAGAGAGAGAGAGAGAGAGAGCAAAGTAATATGGAGAGAGAGAGAGATACAAGAGGTTAAGAATGAAAAGATAGAGAGACGTAATATGGGAACAAAAAATGAAATATCAGTAAATTTTATTTTTTATTTAACAATTAACTAACGACAGCTAACAGAAAGGGACATTTGACACCAACAATTAAAACAGAATGGAGTACAGTGTAATTTTAGAGACCACGGGAGAGGTCCCTGTAATAAGCTTAAACCTTAAGGGAGGTAAGTGTAATTTACCCTTTGTTTAAGTAGCTACCGATGACGAGATGCAGTCAAAGCTTCACCAGGTGACGTAATGCCTAGAAGTGGAGATACCCTCACATAATTTTTTTAAGTCGCTATTGACAACGAGATGCAATCCAAGACTTCATCAGTGACGGTATACACAAAAATGTAGAGACTAAGAATGGCAATGGAGCAGGGTGGGGCGGGGCCGGGGATTAGTTCTCCCATCCCCGCCCCTATTAGATCGGGGTAGGGACAGGAAAAAATATCGGCGAAGTAGCTGGGGACGGGGCGAGTACGGGGATATTTCGGATATAATTTTTAAGGTTTAAAAGAGTAATATTAATAAAAATTATAAATAATATAATACATAAAAAATAATAGTTGATGAATTAATATAACTAAATATACAAAATATAAGAAATAAAAAAGGAAAGTTAAATATAGATATAATATTTTAATATTTTAAACTTATAATATTTATAAAATTATATTTTATACACATTAATATATATAAAATATTTATTTTATGTAACCGGGGAGGGACGGAAAAAAACGGGACAGAGAGAGCAAATACTGTCCCCACCCTGTTTGTTATCGAGGGCGGAAAAAACCCTACAAAGCGGGACGGGGCGGGGATAAGGCGGGACGAAAAAAATTGCCATCCCTAGTAGAGACTCCTACATTATTATTATTATTATTTTTTTCATGAGGTGCTTAGAGATACCTAATAAGAGAAAGAAATAAACAAAAAAAGGGGGCGAGGGAAAGCAAGATAGAGAAAAGCATTAAAAAAAGTAAGAGAGGAATTTACCTTCCTGTTTGTTGATGGAAACACAAGAGAAGAAAATTGCTCCCATTGAGATGGTCTCTTGGGGTCAAGAATTTTCTAGAAAAAATAATAAATAAATAAAATAAAAAGAAAAAAGAAAAATACAGGTATTGAAAAAAGAGGCTTTCAGCCAAAGATCCAAAAAAATAAATTTTAATGCGCAAGGTCCACCAACAAAATTTTTAACATGCGAGGTCCAATAACCTACAACACAAATTTAACACAAACAGATAAATTTATATGTAATGCATACAGATAAATTTATCCTTCTTATTTTATGCAAAACAGATAAATTTGTGTTTTTTATATAGATAAATTTATCTGTACATTTTCAAAACATGTATCAAGTACACAGATAAATTTATCTGTCTTGTATAAATAAACAAACAGATAAATTTATCTGTATAAAGAACACTGTGCTTTCTCAAAACACATAGAAAGCACACAGATAAATTTATCTGTATACTTATTTATGCAAGACATATAAATTTTTCTGTGCCTTTTCAAAATACGTATAAAGCACACAGATAAATTTATTTGTATGCCTATTTATGCAATACATAAATTTATCTTTGTGATTCACACATGTTTTGAAAATGCACAGATAAATTTATTTGTTCTAGTGTTCAATTGAATCTCACGCGTTAAAACTGGACCTCGCACGTTAAAAATTTTGTTGGTGGATGAAAAACAAAATCGCCACTACTTTAAGGACTTAAAGACTAGTTTTCAGTTGAAAAAATGGCTCGTCCAAAGGTCGAAAAAAAAATAGACATGCTCGCAAGCTATTTCTAGTGTATCTTTAGAGTGTTCATAAACAAAGCTCACAAGCGGCAAGCAAATCAGATACTGCTTGAGACGTAGCATAAAAAGAGATAGAAAACCTTATGCAATGATAGTGCAACATGATATTTAAAATTTAAAAAAAAAAAAAAGGTGGTCAAACATTCCATTGAGTCCATAGCTATATCGTGGCCTTATGCAAAAAAAGTTGGAAATCCATTAATGAAGCCCTTTCTCAAGTAAATTGATTGTGATATCTCCAGTAAAAGCTCTCAGCATGAAACACATGGAGGATTTAATGGTCTTGCCAATTGAACAATGCCCACATAGTGAGGAGATATAGGTATATAAAAGTATACATGTTTGTCTTCTTGAAAGATCACCTCACGAAGATACCAATCAAATAAGCAGCTTTGTAAAGTTAACTGCTGCGGCTACCTTGTTGCTATTAATATATAAGGCGAAACCTCATGAAAAAACCCCGATAGCGAATACTACTATTTCCATATATAAGGAGATCAACCGAATATAGGAATTAAAAATATACACATTAACAGAAATTTTCGAAAAGTGCAATGGCTTTCCTGCTAAAAGGAGATACATATCCGAGATATCCCTTTTGGATCCACGCACATGCAAAAAAAAAGTCATGTTTGTTTGGGTTACCATACAAGTATATGAATTCAATTTGGATACTCCGAGTCTCGCCTTTAATGCTACCATGTAAGCATCAACCCGAAGTCTTGAAGTGGGGGCAATTTATAGACACTAAGATTTTAACACGGTATAAGATTAAGGGGGAAGACAAGGTTATTTCAAATGAATACAGGGGTTCTCGGTGTAATTTACCCTTCTTTTTATGGAGAAAAAAATCAAATTTGAATTTAGATTTTTCCTCTCATAATTTGAATTTATTAATTTCGGATAATTAAATGGTAATTATACCGTATTAAAATTTTAATGTCTACAAATTGCCCCACTTCAAGACTTGGGTTGATGCTTACATGGTAGCGTCAAAAACGCAACTTGGAGTATCCGAATTGAATTCATATGCTTGTATGGTGACCCAAACAAACATGACCTTTTTTATTTGCGTGTGCGTGGATTCAAAGGAGATATCTCGGATGTGTATCTCCCTTTAGCAGGAAAGTCATGGCACTTTTCGAAAATTTCATTAATGTGTATATTTTTAATTCCTATATTAGGTTGATCTCCTTATACATGGAAATAGTAGTATTCGTTATTAGGGTTTTCCATGAGATTTCGCCTTATATATTAATAACAAGAAGGTAACCGCAACAGCTAACTTTACACAGCATTTTTACGAAGCTGCTTATTTGCTTGGAATCTTCGTGAGATAATCTTCCAAAAAGACAAACAGATATACTTTTGTATACCTATATCTCCTCACTTTGTGGGCATTGTTCAATTGGCAAAACCACTAAATTCTCTGTGTTTCATGCTGAGAGCTTTTACTGGAGATATCATAATCAATTTACTTGAGAAACGGCATCATTAATGGATTTCTAACTTTTTTGCATAAGTCCACGATGGAATGTTGATCACTTTTTTTATTTTTTATATCATGCTACACTATCATTGCATAAGGTTCTCTCTCTCTTTATGCTGTCTCACGCATCATCTGATTTGCTTGCCACTTGTGAGCTTTGTTTAATGAATACTCTAAAGATACACTGGAAACAGCTTATGGGCATTCGTCCTTTTTTTTTTCAACCTTTAGACAAGCCATTTTTTCGATACATGTATTTTGTTTTTTTTAATTCTTGACCCCCCCAAGAGACCATCCCAACGGGAGCACTTATCTTCTCTTGTGTTTCCATCAACAAACAGGAAGGTAATTCCCCTCTTCTTTTTTTTAATGCTTTTTGCTATCTTGCTT
>JAOTRH010000025.1:5025477-5044563 GCA_034768845.1 Heliamphora exappendiculata
AATCCGAAATAATACTCAATACTTTATCAGTACCAATACGTACTATACTAATAAAAAAAATTAATACTGTATTTAATGCGATATTCAAAACTTTGTTTGACACGCATTTATCTGTTTGATCATTTAATTCAATCAATTATCAATAATTTGGGTGATCCTAGACTTACCCAATTAATTAAGGTTGTTAAATTGCATGCTTAAGTGTACGTGCAAAGTTGTTGATAATTTCGGTTCAATTTGCTTCTAGAATACATGTTATTCGTACTATAACAATTCAAGAGAACCTCATGCCCAATAACTTAAATGAAGAGTCTATTAACATAACTCAAAAGTTTAAATTCAAGTTATTAGTAGTAGTACATAAATTTCTTTATATACTAGACTTAATTTTTATATCACACCGATATACAATAAGGTATCACAATATTCTCCACTTAAATACGTGACGAGGGTATCGCGTGGGCTAAGTTCTTTTTCTGGTTGGGACGTGGATAGCAGCCCATTAGCGAACACAAATTAGCGCATTAGCTTTGATACCATTTATAACTGTTCAAGGGAATTCCAAACCCAATAATTTGAATAAATAGCCTACCAACACAACTCAAAAGTTTAAACCCAAGTTATTAGTAGTAACTTACAAATTTCTTTATATAGCAGACATAATTTCTATATCCTACTGATATTGGATGGGGTACCACAAGTACTGTACCCAAATCACGGTTTGTGTTTTAATTTGGATTATAAGTAATTATTGGGTTATGTATCTTGTATTTTACAGACTTGTATTTTTATTTATTATTATTTTTTGTCTATATGTAATTAGGTTGAGGTGAAATTATGGGTTCACTAGGAATCCTTTGTGTATAGAAATTATTATATGAAATTGTGAGCTTCTAGGATTTTGTTAATGTGTCTATAAATAAAACACTGTAAATTTTCTAGGATTATAGAGAAAAATATAGAGAGAATAGTTGGTAGAGAATAGGGATTAATTGTACTCTCTTACGTACGACGTAGTGAAATATTTACTCTTTCGCTTGTAAACGTAGGCAAGTATAAGCTGAACCATATAAATTGTCGGTGTTGATTATTTCTTCATTTTGTGCGTAAATTTTTGCTTCTGTTTATATTTAGAGATTGGTAATTAAATCTCAACAAATGATGCCAAAGTCGACGGTAAACAATTTGAAGTCACGGTGGGTAAAAGAAACAAAGTACTATTTTTTATTTTGACTCATAAATCAAACTAGCATTATACTCCATGTTATGCACGGAATAAAATAAATATATTTTAATAATATATTAAGTATTTGAATTTTGATTGAATTATTAAAAAGTAAGATAATATAAATTATGTTTGTAAAGAAAATATAGAGAAAGTTATTTTCATGTTTATTTGGATAAAAAATTCAAAAAAAATTGTATGTAATAACATCGATTAAAAAATTACAAAATTATTTCAGTTTTACACTAATTTCACTCTCTTTTTTAGATAATAATACATTGCACGTTTGCAATTCAAATTATTTATTTAAAATTTTATTTATAAAATCTTAATATATATAAACTAATAACATGATCATTATGTTATAAAATCTATAAAAGATAAGTATGAATTTTACATATCTTTATAATTTCTTACAACTAAACTTCAAAAAATTACTTTATTTTCTAAAACTATTTTGTATGATTAATTATATTAAATTTCACTTCACTTGATTTTATTTTGAGTTTCTTATATTATTAAGTTCATTCAAATGATGGTTATTACATCAAAAACTCACATAATTTTGATATTAAATCGTTTATATCACTAAAAAAATTTTAATTTTATAAATTACAATTGTAAAATTGGGATGTATATTATGATAAAATATATAAATTAAAATGAAAAGAAAGAATCTAGGAAATGAAAAAATTCTCACCAGTCCTTAAATATTATGAAAAACATATTAAGAAAACTAAAAAATTAATAATTAAATAAATTATTTTATCTAAATAAAAATTAAATAGGTGAATGGAGTCCCAGATAAAGAAATATAAATATAATAAAATCTACAAATTTATATATATTTATAATTATCATAATTTAATAGTATTTAATAATTAATATTTAAAATTTGATTTTGTAAAAATAGTAAAAAATAAATGTACTTGGACTTTCTATAATTTATATTTGATTATTTTTTCTATATATAGTCATATCAAAAGTTATAAATTAAATATTTGAACGTTAAAAAAATAATATTTAAATTATTTTATGTGCAGCGGAATAAGAATAGCGTCAACCGTTGATTTATTTTAAATTAGGCAATCGCAAGTAATAATAAAAATAGAATAATTACACAAATTAGAGGCTTGCGATATTTTATGTGAAAACCTCAACTCGAGTAAAAATTAATGGACTAATCCAAGTTCAAGTAAGTCAAGCACTATCAATCGAATAATTACATGACACAATTTACAGAGTTTTACAATTCTAGATTAAATTAACTAAAATAATTAAATGACTCTTATAAACCTAAAATAATTAAAAACCAGGGAACTTAATTAAAGGACTCTTATAAACCTAAAATAATTAGGAATTCTAGATTAAATCAACTACTACAATTCTAATCAACTTAAGAGTTTTACAATTACACAAACACCTGAATTGTCATACAAATAAAAGATTTTAATTTATTTATTACAAATTAAATTCTTAACATAATGATATTACCATATCAATTAATGAATTGATAATTAATGTAAGAATCAATAATATGTTGATATATATATATTTGTAACTAATAAATTTAAAATTCTAAAAAAACTAAATTAAGAATTTAAGCTTTAAAGAATTACTTACGCTTTACTATAATATATATATATAGTAATTCCCTAGTTTAGGATTTTTGGATTTTTAACCAGTGTCTTACTTTAAATTATTATTGTTATATTAATTTGTATATATAATAAAATAATTTAAGAAGAAAGTATTTTTTAAAAGATTTTAGCGTTGCAGATTTATCGGTACAGTTAGATTGTTTAGTTTCTAATTGTTTGATTAGATTAGATAGGCCAGTATAGATTGGGATTGATCGGAGTGATTAAAAACAGACATGAGTGATCGGGTACCATCAAAAGCTATTTGAGCTATGTGGGACAAGATTTACACGTATTTGGTATTTTAACTTGTTCAGATTGTAGAAAATTGTAAGACAATTACTGATGGTATTGAAGAGTTCGAGTTTCGTAATTGAATTATTTAATGACCACAACAACTTCACTTTATAATAATAAAATGTGAAGAATATTTTAACACACAAAAGATTGATTGAAGCTCTCAGAAAAAAATCAAAAAAATCATAAATGACGAAAAATGTAGAGTGAAAAGAGATGCAAAACTTGAAAAATAGTGCTTTCCAAGTAATATAATTGAATGAGAGCACATTGACTACAAGAATAGTGCTACAAACATTAGTTTATGCATTCATAACCTCCATCTTGTTTGTTTAAGACAGCTTTCAAGAAACAGGTCCAAAAAATCCATATCAAGAAACAGTACATTTTGAAGAGAGAAAGTTACAAAGCCAAAATCAGCACCACCATGGAACTGACTTTATATTGATTTACTGGGCAAATTATCAGTTAGCCAGGAGTATTTTGTGCCTTTACCGATGTGATATTTTTTATAAATAAAAATATACAATACATATTAAATATATTATTCTTATCTTTTACTTGCAAAACAAAAGTGAGCTAAATATTTTTTGCTATATGATTAGATAATAACACTATGTAAACAATGCAATATAATACTCTAAAATTATCAAATAATTACTCAATTTGTTGATTTATTTTATTAAAGCTATTTTGTCCTAAGTTAATTATTTTTATCATTTTTCACTGAAATTTTTTACTTTTTGATATAGTTTCGGTGAGAAAAATCAAAAAGATAAAATAAAAAAAACTTCACCATAAAATAAGAAGAGGAGAAAAAATATTCAAAATAAGCCAATAAGCTTTTTTTTCTTATTTATCTTTATCTAAAAAATCTTTATCTAAAATATCAACTTTTGGTAAGAAAAACATGATTTTTTAATTCCTCTTATCGAGATCGAGATGGACCGAGAAAGAAAAAAAAAACTTTGATCAAATCATTAAAAAAATTCACAAAAAATGACAATAAGCAAAATTACGAAACAGTTGACAACTTGGGGCAGCTCTGGCTTTTGTTGTGTACATACCTACCTGCTTTCTTTAATCTATTTGAATCATGCTAGGACTAAACAAATGCATTTAACTGAAATCACTTCCCTAACAAGCAGCTAACTCACAACTTCAAACTAATATGACACAATGGCCATGTTTAATTAGGGTATTAGGAGATGGGATTGGACTAATAGCCCAGTAATCTTTAACTGTGACATGCACAGCCCAAAAGGAAAAAAACAGAACTAGCATATTTATAATTAAAATTAAAATTAAAATATCAAAAGTGAACAGGAATATTCATTCCTCTTCCTGAGTTGAAATATTAAAAAAAAAATGAGAGGGGCACAACTTGTCCCTCTCTTTCTAGCCACCTAATCAGTCGAATTCCCAAAGATTATAGTAGTTTACAATGACTAGAAGTTCTACTAGGAGCATGTTTCTGATTACCCTCATATTTTGCCTTCAAGCTATGGTTAGCATCAGAAAGGGAAGGTTCAGTTGGGCAACCGGTGACCTCACCTCTTTGTGTTCTTCTGTCTGGAGGTCGGGTTGAGACTTCCAAAACAAAGCCCTTCTTCTCCTCCGAAGCAAACCTAGTCTGCAACTTACTGCTTGAAAACATACTGCACGAGATAGTTCTATGAGACGAATACTCGGACCCATATATGGTACTAAAGATTGAGGAGATCGGATCAACATTGCTTGCATCGGCATAATCTACGGTACTGAAGGAGTCCCTAGTGCTCTCAGTGGTGAAAGATGCTTCATCCGAGCTAGTGAAAATGGACCAATCACTTGATGTAGCATCCGAAAACTCCATGTTCATCGACACAGCACAGCTCCCCATGCTCTGAGGTCTATCTGTATTCACCCTTCTAATATCAGATGAAGGCTCTGTACCAACAAATTGGAAGCTTGGTTTGCTTTGTCCAGGCGTTGAAGGCTTCTGATTTACGGATGCCCAGTGCTTTACAAACCCAGGAGTTTGATGCCAGATAAGTTTCCCAGAACAAGCTCTTGCAGGTCGGGGGCACGACCTAAAAATGAGGTAACGTTTCAAAACTAGAAGAAGGATAAAATAAGAACTATTGACATTGCAAAAGCTACAAGCAGGGGTAAGTTTCCCAGAACAAGCTCTCACATGGCGGGGTCAAGACCTAAAACCAAGCTAACATTTCAAAACTCGAAGAAGAATAAACTAAGTTTCCCAGAACAAGCTCTCGCATGGCAGGGGAATGACCTAACATCGAGCTAACATTTCGATAAACAAGAACTATTGACATAGCAAAAGCCACAGGCAGGGTTCCTGCAATAGCATCTGACAAACGCAAGCGCATATCCAACGCAATGGATGCTGAGTGAGTTCTAATAATCATCCATAATCCTGCACATATTTCAGCTCCCTCTTGTGGCATCCCATGTCAATCAGTTCCATTTACAAAATATGTACAAGAATTATTGAGAAAAAGACACCATTCTATATTTGCGAAATGCAATATTGAAAAGGGGCATTAATTTTGGATAAAAACCAAATCCTAAACTAAACGCTTACCTCATGTAAAATAAGATATATGCTCCTTCCAACATCACCTGGCTCGTTGGCACTGGCTGGACCTGCCAGTGAAGCATGATAAAGAGTTTGAGAATCTCATTTCATCAGAAAAACAAAATAGATTTTGCAATCACAACTTCAAAATGTAAGACAACTTTTATTGATCATAAAGCCCAAACTGTTGACAAGTACAGACAGTCCAGATCAACAGATCCCCTCACATATGCCAAGAGTAGACGAAAGCGAGATGTGATAAAATGAATCCACAAAACAAATCCACTCACAATATCATTCATTCTTACAACTGAAAGCATAGGCAAAATGATTCTGATCTTGATCCACAAACCTTCCGAGTTTAAAGGGAGCTCAGCTTGGGCTCACATTTTGGGATTAGGCATGCACCCGGCGGAAGCACGATGAGCTTAAGCACAGTTTAATCTTAGTTTGTCAACAGCAATAGAACTGAGCTTTGCTTCTTCTTGGGAAGAATCAACTCAAATTAGGTCCACAAAGTTTATCAATCATTTTGAACTGCTGCTGCATATGCAGCATTCCACAAAATGTGACATGAACTCGGAATGAGTTTTGGGTGCGGCTGTGTCCAGAAGGCAAATCTCCCTAAACCCAAAAGCCTTGTATATGAGGATATATGCAAAAACTGGATATAGGGACATGGACGCATCATGGAAATTTAAAACAAATTATATATTGTATAATATAGGAACATAAGATGTTATTCTTATTTTGCTAATACATTTTACACCAAATGAGATTTAGAGGGAGAAATGGTATTTCTATCTTCCATCATTATGAGAGATTGGGAATTTTTCTTTTTAATCAAATGTGAGCTTCCTCTTCTTCAAACATGGTTAAAAATTACACGATCCAAGTGTCCAATTTGAGTATGAGAGCTAAACACATATCATACACCATCACCTTTGTCATATCTTGTGGAAACAATGACATTATTGAAATGAATTGATCTAAATCATTTGAAAACTGTTGAGACAAAATTAGGGTATTAGTTAACCCTAATACGTATCATCAATATATATGTATATAGAAAAGCAGTAATATTAAAAATATTATAATACTCACAACTAATAAAATATATTATCAAATAACCCATAATACTCCCCCAAGCTAAATAATATATATCACATAAATTCAGTTTGATACATAGCAACTCTAACCGCCGTTTGTACAAAGATTTAAGAGTGACAAAAAAACCGAAAGAATCGGTAAACCGGTCCGGACCAATTTGGACCGTACGATTTTGTCCGATTCTATATTAAAACGGTTTGGTTCTAGATCTCAATTTTTGCAAAACTGTTGTTTACAATCCGGTTCTCGTTTTTCTTAAAGAAAAACCGGTTCGAACCGAACCGAACTATTTATTGTAAGAGTATATATATTTTATATTTTTATATTTCTTATTTTCTTTTCAAAGTCACTTTAATAACTTTAGCCCAAACAAACTATGTGTTTCGAATGATTTCTCAATGACAAATAGACTTGGCTTTTAGCTTCTGAGTAGGTAAAAAATTTAGATTAAACTTGTTTGGATTATATATTTTGTAAAATTGGTTGTTTTGAACTTTGGGAATAGAAAACCAAAATCGAACCATTTTTACAAATTGGTTCTGGTACAGTTCTACAACTACACCGGTTTGGTTCTGATTCCAAAATTTCAGGAACCGTTATTACAGGTTCAATTCCTAGATTTGCTTAGAACTAGACCAATTTGATCCGTGTACACCACTACAAAGATTTAGTGAAGATATCAACAACCTGCACGCCAATAGTCACAAAGGGAGTATGCTATCATACCACTCTCCACTTTTTCTTGACCTAGGTGACAATCAAGTATCAACCTTAATGTGCTTTGTTCTCTTATGCAAGACTGAATTTGAAGCAATATGGATAGCGGCCTGATGATCACCATACAGGTTCATAGGAAGTTTCACATGAACATCTATCTCTTCAAGAAAGTGTCTCATTCACATGATCCCACAGTTGGTATGGGCCATAACTCTATGTTCAACTTCTACGCTAGACTTTGCAACAATTGTCTGCTTCTTACTTTTTCAAGTGATAAAATTGACATCCAAAAAAGTACAATATCATGTGGTAGATCTCATGTTCGATGGAGTTTCTGCACAATCTGAATCTGTGAAGGCCTCAACACATAAGTGACCTTTAGCTTAGTAAAATAGACCACGACTAGGATGAGTCTTATAGTACTTTACAATTCTAAGAATTGCTTCCCAATGTGGAAGGCGAAGAGCTAAGATATACTAAATAACCACATTAACAGCAAATGAAATGTCTTGACGGGTAATTGTAAGATAGTTCAACTTACTAACCAAGCGAGAATACCTATCAAGGCTAGATCGTAACTGCATTTAATTAATGCAAAGCATGACATTAGGATCCATAAGTGTCTTTATCGGTTTTGATTCTAGTAAAACTGTCTTTGTCAAAATATCCATCATATGTTTCCTTTTCGATAAACTAATTCCATCCTTAGACTTGGTTACCTCAATATCCAAGAAGTACCTAGCCTACCCAAGTCTTTAGTATGAAATTGACTTTGAAAAAAGGTTTTTAACTCAGCAATGCATTTCTCATCATTTTCAATAATAATAATGTCATCTACATAAGCGATCAATATAATTTTTCCATTCTCAGATGTGAGAGAGAAACATAATGGTCTGACAGACAACAACACATTCTGGCCATGTTTGATAAACGCTATCGTGGCTAGGATTGGATTACCAATCCGGTGAGGTAGCTTAACTTGTGTTTTATTGTAATATTTTGGCCTAGACTAATAGTCCCATGGGTTACTGAACCCCATTCAGGGGCGGATTGGGAATACTTGATACCACCCGTTACTGGGAATCCAGTCCGAGTGGATTGGATTACAATGGACAATTATATCCTTCTCTCACAGATGCTCTGCTCTTCTCTTCTCTCACGATTGAAAACCCTAAGTCGGCGGAGCCCTTCCTCAGTCGATTTCTTCTTCTTCACTTGATTTCGGCAGTCGATTTCTTCAGTTGATGGAGCCCTTCAGAGCCCTTCTTCAGTCGATTTCTTCTTCTTTAATCAATTTCATCTTCTTCTTCAACCGATTTCACAGACGTTCTTGTTCAGTCGATTTAGATTTTTTCAGTCGATTCCCCCACAATCCCTTGTAATCGAAAAAATCGAACTATTCTTCGCCACCCTCAACAGATCGAACTATTCTTGTTCATGGAACCGGCGAACCCCGTTGAGCATTGGAACGCTCGTGGATGGGGAGATAAGATCACTAGAATGCTCATGATGGGGAGAATGCTCCTATGCTTTGCACGGGATGATGGCCACAATCCCTTATGTTTTGTTTTTAAATTTTTTCTTTTTAATTACTCTAGACAAAAAAATGTATAAATATAAAAATAAAATAAAAAACTATAAAAATAGTGCTATTTTAAAAAATTAATAAAAAATAAAATAAGTAAAAAATATGTAAAAATAGAGCTATTTAAAAATATTTTTTATACAAAATTTATAAGGGTAACATTGAAAATTTATAAATTTAATCCAATCCCACACTATTTAATTCCACTCAAATCAAACATGAGTTTTTATATTCCATCACTTAATTATCCCCAAATCAAAGATAAAAAAATTGATTCCGCCTCATTCATAATCCTACCTCATTATCAATCCCACCTTACCTCATTCTTAATCCCACCTCACTATTAATCCCATTCAATCTATAACGGTTATCAAACGAGGTCTCTAAGTTTCAACTACATCACTGAACCTCCCAAACAAAGCTCTAGGTGATTATTTAAAGCCATAAATCGCCACTTTGTTAGTGGAGCCAGGCAGTAATAGATGAGAAATCTTCCTCATGAATACTAGCCTGATGTGCTGTAGAACAACCTTAAAAATCCCAATAGTGTTCAACAGTATGGTTCTCCAAATCACAATTAGTGCACTTGTGAAGCCCACGACCCTTACCATGACCACCACCTCCCCCTAGTTCACAACCACCACGACCAAAGCCACACCCTCACCAACTATGCTTACAACCACTACGACGGCCACGACCACAACTACTACTAAAAGAGCCACCCCAAAATATCGACCCCACTCACAGTAGGGACTAAAGCAAAACGATTATTAGGTAATTGAATAGAAGGGTTAGGGTTTAATGATGAAGCATGTTGAAGTCAACTAAAAACCTCTCAAGCCAATCAATGGCTACGCCATCATTTCTCCTTCGCAGAAAAGAGCGCGACTTCGACGAGTTATAGCACAACGAAGGATGCCAGCAGAAGGAGGAATACAACGAGCCAACGAAGAGTTCTTCCTCAATTTAGCATTACGTGAATCAGTGCATGTAAGCGTATACTCTGTCTTGCCATCAACAAAGGAATATGTGTTAGCACGCCCATCATACTCGACATCACGATCCCATATCTATGTACGACTTAAGAGAAAGTGGCAAAGATTAAGAGATTTGAGAGTGGTGCTCCGAGAACTTATTACGAACGGGTTCCACAAAAGTCCTCTCACTCCGTGTAAAGGGTTCAGTTGGTGCACACATTGAAGCCTTTTTCTTGACCTCATCTTCCATCTGAAGAGCTACTTGGACTACATCTACCATGAGGTACAGTCTATTAGCAGCTAAACCACAAGAGATCCAAATGATACATAGAGATCATAACATATTCATTCCACGGGAACTCAAATCTAGTCGCTAAGTTGTAGAACAGTTTGGTATACGTTCAAAGAACTCCAAAAATTTTATATGTTTTATTTTTCCCTTCTCAAGTTCTTATATATATATATATATATATACAATTTCAACTGTCCCCCTTTGAATTTTTTCTTACAAAACTGTGATTATATTTTTCGCACTAGAATCACACTATCTAGTAAAGTCATGCGCGTGCACAAGTATGAAACAAAGGCAATTGAGATTATATCTTAGGTTCAAAAATATTTTTAATAATTTGTGAACCAGCCTAGACTTATTAAAGAAAATCATGCAGCTAAAAAGATTTTGTAGTATTGATTTGAACTATTCTCGCTATGTACTTAGATACCAAATAGGAATATGTTAAGAATTCCTGCAGAAGTGTAATGTTCCTGTAAAAGAAGGTTCTAAGCAATCAAGCTCATTAACTTAAGACTTCCATTTTAGTTTTTTTTCTTTAGATAAATCACAATGACCGTTAAAGAAGAATAACAAATCAAGATATGGAAAAGACAAAAAAAGAGTCATGTTAAGTAGTTAGGATCAGCACAAATCATCAAATTCATCCACCTAATGCCAACACCTAAACTGAGAGCCAATTTCAGAAATACCTCCAACTAATGCAATGACAGATTCATGAGGAGACTGAACTGATTTACCTCAGTGTCATCTATCCTGAACCAATTGCCTTGTAGATCCTTCACATATGATACATAATGCCCGGAAAAAGAAGCGTTCAGCGTATCCAAATGCACAACAACAGCATAAAGTACGTAAAGCGGAGGAATATCATCCATCCCAGCCATAAATGGGACCATATCGAGCATGTCAGGAAATGTAATGCACTTATTTATCTTGCCATAACTTCCCTCCTACCAAAGTAAAAAACAAAGTTGAAGTATCCTCCAAAGGTCCAGAAACTGGAAATAAACGTAGAGCCAGATGAAACAAAAGTTACAACAATAAATTCAACTTAGTTGCATAAAAGTTAAAGGGCTGACAGGCCAAATGATTTGATTGTTGAATTCCGTGCGAGTCTAGAGAAAACTTGTAAGTTTTAAGTCATGGCAACTACTAGCAACCCACGAAGAAGAATTTCTTGAAATCTGGTTTAGTGTAGAACTTAAAAGTTGATTTTCAAGTAAATAAATTGTTTAGGTTATTATGCAAGCACAGCATTTGTAAGCAACTGAATAAGGAAAACCTAGTTGTGTATGGTTTCACCAAAACAATTATACCTTTAATGTCTTAATAAAAGGACTGCAAAAAGTATGAAGACCTTATCCTCCAATCCTCCTAAAACAGACAATTGTACCTGAAATCTCTTCAAAACAATCGTCAAGATATTCGGTGCTTCTTGTATGCTCAACTGCTTCCGTGCTCGAACATATGCAGCACACCTTTTTACTTGAAAACACTAAGAGTTAGTTATTTGAGCTTAAACCATAGAACCTATACAATACTTTGGACATTGAGTACAATTGCAACATATATAAGGTCAACAACCTTCCACATCTATACATGTTTTCTCCATCCAAATCTTCCGGGGTTGTAAACTGAGTGAGTGCATCTTCCAGTGACTCAACCCAACCAAATATTTCCAGCGTAAGATCCATAATGTTTTCATATCGCTCCGACTCATGATGACATCTCAAACATTTGACCTGCTTGTAATGAGGTTGTAACAGTAAAAATCATTGTGGGCACTAAATATATGACAACCACGTAATGAAGTTCTCTGACACCCAAACTTTACATATATCACAAGGGTGCATATAAGCAATGAACGCCACCTTTGATTTAAGACGGCCCCCAAAAGTATGCTGTATAAAGGTTGTTTCTTGCAATCTGGGATCAACCACATTCTCTCCACCCAAGCCCTCCAAGCATATAGATTGCATCGAGGTAACTAGAAGCCTGATGAAGAGGTAAATTAATGAGATATACAAAATTAAAGACTTAGGAAAAATACGCTTAATTTTCATTATCCCATCTCAGTTCATAACTCCAAATTCATTTCCTTCAAGCAGATTTTCAAGTCAGGACCCCAAAAATATCATAATAAAGAAGAATGGAATTAGTGCGTGCATTCGTGTGTATGGGCCCTATGGGTGTGTGTGTGTGTGTGCATGGGTGCGTATGTGTATGTCGAGAGAGAGAGAGAGTGAGAGAGAGAGAGATCCTTTTCTAAAACCTTAAAAATTCATGAGCATCTTCCTGACTCCCGTTACCAATCTGGTGATTAATGCTTCGCATATGCGAGAGAATTCTTCCAGGAGACAAAGGGGCCCTACTTTCTCTTAACATCATTACATGTTGCTCAAGTTCACACATAAGGCACCAATCTTTCATGCAACCTAGCATTCATGAAATAGACCAAGGATATAATAAATGCAGCTGAACAAACGACACGCATTTGCAAGAATCATCACTAAAATGAAAGGGATGTGAGAAGCTACATACAGGCTCTAGAATGTGATTTTCGGAGCAAATAGACTGTCAGAGGCTTTGTGCAGGTCAAACACTGCAACACAGCATTGGCATAACAACTGCAAAATAAAATAATAAAAAAATTAATAAAACAGCATACAAATGCTAAGAAATCATACAGGCTTAAATGGTATCTGTTGTTACTTATGTTACAAATCCAAGAACAATTAAATGAGTTTGCTCTTCGCTGGTATTGTCCTTCATAGGTGCATTGAATAAATGACCGCCAGTGCCTTGACACCACATTTACTGCAGACTTTTTGTGCCACCACAAGCACATAACATTCTTTTATTTCCACAATAATAGTTTTATTTTTTGTGTATAGAGAACCCATAGGCGCTAAGTGCAGTGGCTACTAGCTCTTCTTTATTAGAGGAACAATAAATTAGTCATTCTTTTTCCATAAGTTTTTTTGTTCTGCCTTAGTTTGACAAATTAACAGTAACAAACTTAAATGTTACCTGTTCCCACAGTTTATAAGGCCCCTGGGTGATAAATCGTACACTTCATACTGAAAGAACTTCACAAATTCTTCATAAGGGAAGAGCATCTGAGTATTCAAATAGAAGACAAACAAGAAGAGCTTTCAATTTCACATATATCTCAACACTAAAAATCAAATAAGAGAATTCATGAAATTTAGTAAGCCAGCAATGAGTCGTTCCGCTAGTGAATGAAAACCTACCTTTAATTTCCTATGCCTTTCACCAACAACTTCTGAGCTTTCCTGTTTACCAAGCTTTGATGACTTCCTTAGACCAATCATCTTCATGATTCCAATGCTCGCAAATCCATTGCTTCCTTGTGCAGAAATGGTGTCCCTTATTCCTTTAACTTCTGCATCACACTCATGAAATTAAATAAGTAACAAACCGTAGTTCAAATTAAGAACAATGATTCATGAAACCTACTTGACTCGTCCGCTCCTTTCCTCTCCATTTCTGAACATAATTGCTCTCTTGACACCTTCGTTGTTGACTTCTGTGATTTATGCATTTTGGTTCCAGGAGTATATGATGCACTTTTAACTCTAATGCTTCTCTTCGTTGTGGTAGTCTCAGAAGAGCAGTTCAATTCTACTGGTTCATCCTTAGAAGTAATTTCCTCCCCGAGAAAATTTTCTCTGCTTGGTACCAAGTCTGATTCAATGTCACACGCATATGTCCCCGATTTTGTTGAACTTGACGAGCTTGAGATGCCAAAATTAGCCCTTGAATCAAATTCATTTACATGTTGACTTTGTAACTCATTCATTTCTTGCATTGCACTTCTTGTAGTGTGTCCATTACTAATGCCACAAGCCTCTTTACTGGGTGTGGTGAAACAGGAAATGGTACTCCTGGACGTTTCTTCAGTAGAATCCAATATAGCTTCATCCTCTCTTCTTAACTTAGATTTGCGAGAAAGCCGCCTGTCTGTAGATCTTTTCTCCGTCATAGGGACTCCAAAGGCATCAATTAAGGTACAAGCTGCAGTAGCAGCTGCACCACTGCCAACAGAATGATGGATCCTATCATCAGCAGAAGTTTTCTCATGTTCAGGGTGCTTTTTTTTGTATCCAAAGCATCTTGAACTCATGCTGTCATTTTGCAAGATTCTTTCATAAATAGACTCTTCATTTGAGGTAGGCATAGGAGATGAGTTGAAGCTGTTGGTTTCCAGTTCCTGGCACTCATGCTTGTGGACTTGCCTCCAGTGAATTATTTGACATTTCCCAGAGCTGCATCATGTTATCAGCTTAAAAAATTAATTTGGTTGGAGAACATCCATGTCATGAGGCACCGCCAGCACACCGTTTCTGTGGTAGCTGAGAACCTATCTTGCACGCATTCTCTCTTCTTTAATCTCTTCTAATGTTAAAACTTATTAGTGAAGAAAAGGCTTTACAAGGAAAAAGGACAAAAAAATCAGGTGAACTGTTCTATTTCATAAAAATAACTGCTGTATTTGTAACTTTTAAATTTAAAAGAACGATTTTGGATGAGATGCTCAAAGTCTTAGTAGTCATTTATAACAAAATTTTGATGCCCAGGAAATTGAAATTTATAGTTATCTAAAGAATCAGTAATTAAAGCTACAAATCAATCGAAAGATGCCCTAGTTTTTGCAGCTAGGAGATTTGCTTGAACTTGTTTATAATCAGCTTGGAGCATTTAGCCTTTCAAGTTCAGAGAGAGAGAGAGTGATCAATTAATTCACAGTGCAATATGACAGATTCAAAGCTGAGCATTGACTTCGGAGTATAACAAAAATTCTCTACAATACAGTCCACTAGAGTTATATGCTGTAGATAACCCTATAACTAACAGCTGCTAAAAATGACCCCAGGGCAACACTGCAAATGCCAAGGTCATACAAAATGCCTTCAAAACAGAAGAAGCCATTCAAATTTCAAACCAATCCTTAGCTTAATAGCTTTGAATACATATTGTGAATTCCAATGAAGCTTCCTTCAAACATTTCACTGTTTATGTTTTTGATTGTGTATACTGACTAGCTACAGCTGCTCAGCACCATACGGGAAGCATATGAAGAGATGGTTAATGAGCAAACTAGCTGCTATAATTCCCATGATCATACAGGCTTTTCTTTATTAAAAGGTCAGTTTATATATATATATATATATAACTCATACACTATTCCTTTATTGGGAATGCCCTTTTAATGTATCTGATTTCATCTGAAGGCTGAATTGTGCTTCTAGCTTTATATTGATTTTGCTTGCATACAACTAGCATGTTTTTGCATCCAAAATAGGGTGTCGATTGTACCAGTAGCGGACAGACTTGCATCGGGAACAGCGTGTGGTTGCAGGACCAGAGCATCTGGCACACACATGAATTCCATTCTTTGAGGCAGGTACGAGAGGGATAACACTAGCAGCAGCCATGGCTTCTGCCCTAAGAGCTTCTTCAGCAGCCAATTGAGCAAGCAAACTTATCCGCTCTTTCTTCCTTGCAGCCTCACTCCATTTTCCTAGTAAAATGTAAATAACCAGGGGCAGCACAACCAAGACCAGAAACAGGGCCGGAAGATCCGTTTCTCTTGGCTCAAGCATGTCCCCACCAGAATACTCATGTCCAATTTCCCACTGCTTCCCAGAAGCTTTTCTCCTTTAGATGTACAAATCGAAGTGGATTAACATCAGCATCAACAACATAGCTGAGGACATGAATCATGCTCTGCCATTCAAGAGTCTCTTATACTGCTACACAATTTTCACAAGATATGGCAAACAGTGAAAGAACAAACAAATACCAATATTTTTTTCCCAGCAACATAGTTTGCTACCTGAATCATGCACAGGTATTAAAACCTTTCATTTTTATTTATTTATTTATTTATTTGCAGCTATAAGTTAGCAACAAGTCAAAGAATAATATTTACCATATTACAAGAATTGCTAAATTCACAGCCATTATGCTGTACCTACACACTCCCAACCACATGTGGGTCACACAAAGTATTTCCCTTCTACGAGGGCAGAGTTAATTAGACTCTAAACTAAGAAAATAAATAGAATTTCTTTCCTTCCACAACTAAACTCAAGCAGAAATACACTTATTAGGACAACAAAATTTGTACAGGTTTTCCTTTGATATCTCCAAGCCGGCCATAATAGACTAGTTAGACAAAGCAGCCAATAGCAGTTTTCTCTCACCTATAAAACATTAAAAGAACAATAGCATTTCGATTTAGGAATAACATCATCGTTAGAATTTTGCAGATATCTAACCCAAAACCAATTGGCAACGGGTGAGAGGCCTTTAGACTGTATGAACCAAGCTTGGCTTGGGTGCTTTAGAGAAGTGATGGGGAATACCAAGTCCCTAACACTCCTCCGCATATGCTGCCCGCTCATACTTGGAGTGATAGAACGATGAACGATACAATTGGGAGACTTAGCCTGCGAGACCACCCAAGACCATGAGGGTATGGCTCAAAATATATATGGCATGCACATGATTAATGATTCATTACTCTATAAATGGCAAAGTTAACCCACATAGCCCATTAGTCTCTAGAGGTGTTTTTATCAGCCATTAGTCTCTAGGTTATCCCAGTATCATGGTTGTTACAATCCGAATCTATATCTTATACTCCATTTAGGAAACCTCAATCGAGATCATGTAAAATAACATTAGAGGTGGGATCTTACGATCCTGGCAATCTTGTTGGCTCATTCCAGATCCTTCCTAATCCAATTCTTGAGCCTTGTTTCATATTGTATGTGGGCATTTTTATAGTTCTATGTTTCTGAACTGTATGCCCATTTTACAATAGGTCCAACCCAAATAAAAATAGGACATATTGGATCAAATAGGCTAACAAAACAAATTACAGCAATAAGCATTCAAGCATTGATTCAAATTGAAAAACTGCAAAAGAAAAGAGGCAAGGAATCTTTGCGACAATTCAACCATCTCCTTGATAAAAGACTAGAATTAAGTATTCAGCATTATCTGCATGGGATATATCATATATTGCACCCTTTTCGTATTAATTTTCTCCATTTATATGTACTACCACTTGAATTTTCATCTTAGGAATTAAATTGGCAATTGTGGTGATGATAGAGTTCAAGAGATCTAGAACATAATTTTAGAGAACGATTCGGACAATCCCTGTGAATCATAGTTTTAAAAACCGGCCTTTTACCATTACGTAACGCCGTTATGTATAGGTTTCAGTGGCTCCTGATCTCCATTACGGCCAATTTAGCAGTGTGACAAAAAATCTCATGCGTCAAGGCCGTTACGGTCGCCGTAAAGGCCGTTACTTAGAGGTAAAGGACCATTATAGTACCGCTATGGCCGTTACAAGGACTGAAGCGGCTCTTCTATCTATGAATCAATTAAAATAATTTTTGGCGCAATTTCTTCGATTTTTTTCACTGAAAAAGTATTCATAGCAACCAAAAATCTCATCCTTAGGTGATACTTGATTTGCGAAACTTATTTAATTCTTGGTATTTTTTTTCTTTCAGAAATGCAAAAGTATCTAATTTTTCTTGTTTAAATTTGTTCAAGTTCTATGCAAAGTATGTTTAGCATCTTTCGATCTTATTTGTTTTAGGTTAGAATCATATATTTAATGTTGTATTACTTTTTAATTATTTTAGAACTTACAAAAAATATTTTTTATGCAAACTAAATTTAAAATATTTAGATTTTGGTTGTTCTAAATTATATTCGTATATTTAATGTTTGATTTTTTTTATATATAAAAAAAGGGATGAAATTATTAACTTTTAAAACGATCTTAATTCAAAATCTAGGATTTTTTACTATTAAATTCATATATGTAATTTTGCACTACTTTTTATTATTTTGATTTTAGCATTTTTAAAATAGCTTTTAAAATATTTGTTCAAAATCTATATAAAGTAAGCTTAGAATCTTTAGTTGTTGACTGTTTTGTGTTAGATTTATATATTTAATGATATATTATTTTTTAAATGCAAAGTACGGATGCGTACTATGCACCTTTTGTGGTCCGCCCCTTTCCTTGGACACCACATACGCGGGAGCTTTGTGCACCAGGTTGCTCGTTATTATTTTTTAAAAATACTTTAAAACTACTATAAAAATTAAGATATAAGTGAGATCATGTTTAGAAAGTGAATAAAGTTCAAAAAAATTATTTTTAACTCTAATAATTATGATTTTAGAATGAAAACATATGTATCGGCTAAATTTTAGTTAGTTGGGCAAAAAAGAAAAAAATTTACACTACATACGCGGGAACTTTGTGCACCAGACTACTCTTTATTATTTTTTAAAAATACTTTAAAATTGCTATAAAAATTAAGATATAAGTGAGATCATGTTTAGAAAGTGAATAAAGTTCAACAAAATTATTTTAAACTCTAATAATTATGATTTTAGAATGAAAACATGTGTATCAACTAAATTTTAGTGAGTTGGGCAAAAAAGAAAAAAATTTACACTACATACGCGGAAACTTTGTGCACCAGGCTTCTCTTTATTATTTTTTAAAAATACTTTAAAACTGCTATAAAAATTAAGATATAAGTGAGATCATGTTTAGAAAGTGAATAAAGTTCAACAAAATTATTTTAAACTCTAA
>JAOTRH010000025.1:5044663-5065563 GCA_034768845.1 Heliamphora exappendiculata
TAATTATGATTTTAGAATGAAAACAGGTGTATCGGTTAAATTTTAGTGAGCTGGGCAAAAAAGAAAAAAATTTACACCTCCAGTTACCGCTACTGTTAGGCTACGGCCATTACACCCCAAAACCACGCCAACGCCACTGTTACCGTTACAGCGACCGCTACCACTATTTAAAACTATGCTATGGATCAACCTCAAATTCATCAAGCTATATTACCTTACAACTTGGGATTGCATTTGTAAAGTCACAACACGCCTTTTTTCTAATTTTAGATTTAGCATGATGCATAGAGTTTACTCATGTTTTTATGAAGTTTTGAGAATTAGAGGTAGTTTGATAATTTCAAAATTTTCAAAACATGCGTCATAGGGGTGACCCAGGGATCATACTACATGTCATGTTATGCAATTAGCTTCTAATTGTGGATCTTATTGGGGTCCACATGGATTTGACTGATAAAAATCAGCTTTCAAAAGGTCTATTAAGGTAAGTTGGAGTCTTTAGGCCTTGTTTGATAATCGGTATGGTTAGAGTAGAGTTAACAATGAGGTGAAACTAGATATGGAAATGTTATAGAAGAGGGATTACCAATGATGAGCCTAATACTTTCCCATGTTTGTTTGAAAAATGAATTGTACCATGAATTAATAGATACCATATTTTTTTTAGAATAGATTTATCTTTATGCAACTAAAGCATGAAATATGGTAAACTAGACAATGTTTGAACACAATTTTATCTTTTTATGATTATGCCCAAATATCAAATACTAACGAAAGTATTTTTTATTTTATCAATTTTCTTCAAAAATTAATCAAAATAATCTTACTTTTAAAATTTTAAACCAAAAAAAAATTTCTTTCAATGAAAATATTAAAAAAAACTAAAATAATATAAAAATATATTCAAAAAATCCGTGCATTTAAGAGACCAAACATATTCTCCATAGCTATAATATTTTTTGATTAAATTAATAGAACTTCAATGGCAGTGACGCTTCTAGTGCTTCAATGGCAGTGACGCTTCTAGTGCTTCAATGGAAAAGAGAATAGAGTGAAAGGAGCAGTGTGTG
Source organism: Heliamphora exappendiculata (assembly GCA_034768845.1). Classification (NCBI taxonomy): domain Eukaryota; kingdom Viridiplantae; phylum Streptophyta; class Magnoliopsida; order Ericales; family Sarraceniaceae; genus Heliamphora; species Heliamphora exappendiculata. The sequence continues at coordinate 5,045,734 of JAOTRH010000025.1, forward strand.
GTGGATAGTTTTCGGTAATTTATCCCTAATCCAGTTGGACTGGATTGTAAATCCCATACCCTCCTTGGGTTTCCTAATCCTCCACTTCTGAGGAACTAACAATCCGGAGGGACTAGCAATCCTACTCATTTAATTTAAAACAAACACAAACTTAGTAGCCCTGCTTCTTTAATCTTCCAATCCAAAGTGTTATAACTAACATCAAACATAGCTTAAATGCTATGAATACCAATGTAATCCCACTAATTCGATGGAGAATATGTTCTTAAGAATTTCATGAAAATCTTGAAGCCCTCTTAGGAATATGATTTATGTGATTCGAAGCTAAACTTAAGTGTGATGCCCAACTACAGGAATGATTCCAAAACTTTTTTCTTTCTTTTCGCTCTTTTCTATTTTATTGCACTTTCAAGTCCATAAAATTTCCACAAATAAATCAGCCCAGCCTCCGTTTCATACCTTCGACTCTTTAGGCAAGCCTAAAAATATGGTCTATTAAACCAACCATAGGGCACAAATATAACCCAAAACTGGCCTAATTATTATTCCCAGGATACTGCTCAATCATGATCCCAATATCATATCATTTAGTTACTCTATGAGAACCTAGAAGCATATATTTCTTTACCACCTTTTTCTTAATGACAAGAAACCCCTTGTGGGAAACTCGACGTCTACATACGCCCCACCACACGAATATACCAAACAAAGCTAAGACTCATGAGAACCATGGTTATCTTTACCACCTTTACATCCAAAAACTATTAATTTTAGGCTTTTAGCCCCTAAAGTAGATCCCCCCACTGTTGCCACATTAATTTAGGCTCAATTTGTAGAAAGGATGTCTATGCACTCATGTTGTATCATTTCATCATCATCATCATCATCATCATCATCATCTCTCTCTCCCTCTCTCTCTCTCTCTCACACACACACACACACACACATGCACATGAGGAAGATCATCAATCTACTACTCTTCTTCTTCTTTTTTTTGCTTTTCTTCATTCATTCAAATATATTAAGAGTTTATAAGATTATGAATTTCTTTTATTCTCTTCTTTTCTTGACTCTTAGAGTATGGTTTCCTATTTAAATTTCACTCCTCTCTTCTAAACAGCAAATTATGGAACCATTGTTTAACCTTACTACCCACCCCGAGAAATGGTCCCAAACAACCTAAGGCCCTTCACTACAGGTTGATGTCGCTGATTCTCTTTTGAGCTTGCTGTTTCCCACAGCTCACCATCATCCCAGTTGATGTTTGGCAGGTTTTGAGGAAAAAGCAGTGCATGGTATGTTTTCTGTGAACATAGGTGTTTTTGGATTGTTTTGGGATCAGATATTTGTTATGGACGTGTACTCCTTATGTTTTCCCCTTTTGGCTTGTGACATACTAACATGTATCTTGGCCGTCAAGCCCTTTTGGTATCAGACTTGATTATGTTGGTGTTGTGACCCTAGAAGTTTCCTTGTATGTCAGAAACTATAAGTTTGTTTATCTAGTCATTGAACTTTTAGTACCGGTAGTTGTGGTTGTGTAGTACGTTTCCTTCTTTATGGATTCTGTGCCCAAGGATTCCCATTCGCATCACTGTTGAGATGAACTCACAACATCCAAAGCTTCCTTTTTCTTAAGCCTAATTCCCATATTTAACCTTTTCTTTTCTTCATGTATCATTTTTCATTATGTAATTCTTTGTATTTATTCTTTCACCAAATCCTTTTGTTACCCCATAAGTTCATCCGAATCAATAAAATATTGAAAAAATAAGATTTGGATTGGAGATTGCATCTTTAAATTATGCTTGTGAATTGGTTTCACCCACAATATTTTAGTTAGAGTAGTGAATCTGATCAGATCTGGTGAGTTGCTTAGAGCCCCATAAGTAGTCTCAAGAGAAGCATTTATACCAATTACACTCAATCAAAGTCAAAAAAGAACAGAATATTAGTCCGGACTCCGGAGTTGACTACTTTAAGAAATTGATTACGCCTAAAAAAAAGGTCCATACAGTCCTGGAAGTTTCTGTTAGTAAATTCTACCGCTGATTGTTATCTCCTTTGCCCATGGCTTTAAAATGGGTTAAATATGGAGCATGGAAAATGCCAACTTTCAATAGCTTGAAACCCCCTTAATTTTTGTCAGGATTTATTTTCATTGTGGATCATGCATGAATGTTGTTTGACAATAAAATACGGTTGACTTCTATTTCTGCACTTGGTTATCAGATATGTTGTCCTTTAGTCAATGAGTTTCGAGATATGTTTCAATTGTCATGTCTCTCTGTGCTTAGAGCTTTGAAGCACGAGTACTCCAGAAATGGTGCCGTACGCGCACCAGGTACGGATACGGCACCGGTACATACTGGGTACAACGAGAAAGTACCATATACTTTTCCAGTTGTCGGATACGGTACCAATACATTTTGGGCGCACCAAAAGTACGTTTTGGGTATGGCAGTGGTACGTTTAGCATACATAATTGGATATGTTAGGTTTATACGAAACTTTTAAAAATTAAATAAGTACTGGAGTAGATAATATGTTATTTCTTTTAATATAAAGATAAACTTAGAGTATTAAAAAACATAATTTAGATTCTTTAATTTAATAAAAATGTTAAAATTTTAAATTTATGTGAATAAATACATCGCCTAATACTTTCACTTAAGGTTTGCAAATACTGAAAACTACTTTTAGCCAATACGGTTGCCATAGCAATTGTCGTCCAGCCCAAGTAGTATTCACCATTTGCAGTCCCAACTAGCAATTGCCAAAGACATAACCTTTGGACGACAATACTTATATGATCTAACATTTATTTTTATCTCTCATAAGCAAAAAATAATTTTGTATTTAGCATATATATAATGTAATGCTAAAAGGTACAAAAAAATAAATAAATTTATCGTCGTACCAAAGGCATACTTGTACCTTATGCTTCTAAATTCACCGTACCGGCGTACCCATATCGTACCGCACCCCACCCGTGCTTCATAAGCTTAGAGGCAATTTCTCATTTAAAAATCATCATATACTATAAAGAGTCATAATTGCATAGTGGCATAACTCTCCATGTTAGTAACTCTTTTTAACCTACCTGCTATTGAAGAATGTTTGATTGAGTTCCTGATTGGATAATGAGATTTCATGAGCTAACAAGGAATATTTGAAAGTGAGATCCATAAAGATCAAATGGCAACATGGCGTAAACTAATGCAGTTGGCATTTTTCCTCAACGAAAAATTACTTGATTTGGCTATTCGAGTAACACTAAAGGCATCGAGGAAATAAGACTAGAATCATCGCAATGACATTGGTGATTAAGAGTCTTTACTGATGACCAACCCGAGGAATAAAATAAAAAGGAAATATTTGTAATCTTGAGAATATGAATGTTTCGCAACCATATATAGATACCATGTTTCTATAAAGCAAGGGATATTCATAGAAAACGATAAATAACATGAAATGCCATACAGATTCGATAGATATCATGATGTGCTAGGTATGAAAACTTTATATTGGTTAGTGTAAAAAGAACAGCTTGCATTTATAGAAATATGTTCCAAATTCTATTATAGAATCATGTAAAAATTCGACATTACTCACACATAGCATGCTATGGATCTCTCCATCATCAGTATGCCACCATATGTAATCTTTGTTCTTGTCATGTGCATTATGTTACTACCTCCCAAAAAAAACTAAGATTTAAGCAATTAGTACAGATCGGGCTGGTTGATTTATTCGGCTATTGAAGAAGCAACACCCTTTTGTTAGGATTCTCAACACCAAGGACCAGGGTGGTCAGTTCTATGCAGCATTAACTAAAGTCTATTTCTTCAACCTGCCAAGGAGACTTGAGATGTAGTAGAAATATAGAATAATGCCACTTGGATTCAGACAACTGTATCAACTGTGTGTTTGACTCTAGGCATCAATTCTACGTGTTGCCTTAATGTTAAGCCATGAATGCTGCTCACAGCAGAAGAGGAAAAGACAGAAAACAAAACAAACAAAAAAATTTAACCAAATAAGTAGGCTTTAAGAAGTTTCTATACCAAACTGACCGTTAGGGTTAAGTATTTATAGATGGATCTGGCAGATCCATTTTAGAAAGAAACAAGTTTTAAGAGGAATCCTGCAAAGCTTCAAGTGCAATAGGGGACAATTGTCCAACATCAAAAGAGTCAGACAGCCACCAACACAAGTTGGGTGATCCAAGATGTGTGCTCCAAGTGAGACATGGGAAAAATCACTTATGACGCATGCTAGCACAATTCAACAGATTACCACCATTTCATCTGAAGACCAAAGCCTTTGATGACTGGCAGAAGATTCGAAAAGTTGTATTGACTACAACGACTGAGATGACCATGAAACATGTTGGAAGTAATGGAATCCGACAAATAAGATGGGTATTAGAAGGATGTCTTCCATAGGACATCTTCCATGTAAGGACGAAATGATGGTTTTTTTTCTTTTTTTTTTGCAAGAAACAATACCAACGGTTTGTTTTTATACTGTTCGTAAGCACCCTCCTCGTTTCCCGGCCACCCTCCCTCTCCTTCTCCCCCATTTTTCAAACATGTTGATTTACCTCATCCATATACATCTTCTTTTAGAACAATAGTAAGTGACTCTTTCTTCAAATCTCTATGTATTTTAGTTCATAGTTCATGCTAGCAGTCGAACATTACTGATTAAAACGCATTTCCTTCGATTTACCTGCCTTCGTAATATAACACTAATTTCAACAATCCCACCCCACACACGTAAAAGCTTCATAGCATGCGAATATCGATCTTGACATCAACAAGCACCCAAAGAACCGAGAATGCATAGGAAAAGAGTAGAGAAAGCCAAAAAGGGAAACAAAAAGAATACTCCCATTTGAACCAAACCCACTCGCAAAAATGAGAATTCAAGAGAAACCCATCAAATAAGAAGTTCTCTTCTTTCACAATTTCACATCTATCATCTAAAAGCTGCTCAACTGAAAAAAAAAAACCCCCACAAAATAAAGCATTTTTTTTAAGAGAAGGTGTGAGAAAACAAATTCGAAGAAGATCTCGTACTGCCGAAAACAGAAAATTAAAAGATTAAACTATCCGCTGGTGTCAATTTCATACCTAAAGATCCATAAAAAATAAAGCAATTCAAGTCCAAGCCACTCAAATACACACAAACACCAATAGAAAAATGGTAAAACCATACGCAGATTTTGTTGGGTAGGTTTCAATCATACCTTTTTTGGCAGAAGAAGAAGAAATCTAAGCAAAGCCCAAAAACACTTCGCCTTCCTCTTCCCCTACCCACAAAGATTCTTTGATTCTTCTGACGGTAAGAACACAGTTCTCTCCTCTTGCTACACTTCACACTTCGCGTACCCCTCAACTTTTAAGATTTAGCAAAACTATTGTCTAAACGCTCATACCATTAATACGTATTCATGACAAAATATTCACGACACGTGGCATTTTGTAATTCGCTATTAACCCATACGTGGGTCCCACTTGGGTACTGTTTGGGCTTTTAAATAATATTTTCTTTTAAAAAAAAACTTACACCCTCCTGTCAATTAACTTAAAAATTATTTTATTTTTATTTTTATTTTTATATATTTTTGGCTAAAAAATAAATTTTAATTTAAAATTAATTATTTAATAAATTAATTTTTAACTAACTTTTTAAAATTAGTTATTTAAATAAGAAAAAGTTATTTTTTTATTATTTATCCAAATTAAATAATTTTTTTATATAGTTAAAAATAAACAATCATATATAATTAATAGTAATAATAAATAAAATTATAAATAAAAAATATTTTTTTTTAAAAAAATTTATAAAAATTTAAATACAATATTTTAAAAATTAGTATTTAATTTTTAAATTTTTTATCTTTTAACCAAACAAATTATATTTTATTTTTTTTATGTTTTTAATTTAAAAAAAATTAAAAAGTTAATATAACCAAGCAAAAACTAAAATAAAATAAAGCAAAAATTATCCTAATTATCAACTATAGTGCTCAAATTTGTAATTTTTAAAAAAAAAATTAAAAAATCTTATTAAACCAAACGAAAAAAAATCTTGATGAATTAAAATTAAAAAAATACCGTTAAGTAAAAAAAAAACCTTATTTGATTAAGTACTCTGAGCCATGTGATTAATGAAATATAAATTTTGTACAAATATTAATTTTATTGTACTCGTAATTGCCAAAAAAAAAATCTTTATTCAAAGCCACGTGACCTCTGTTTGCACCATTTATAGGGTAAGATCTCTTTTGGTGGGACCCTAGGAGAGGTTTTGTTTCCAAATGATGTAATAGCGTGCAACGTGTACGGACGAGATCGGCCAGTGGCATAGCGGAATCCCCGTTTTGAAATGAGTCAAAAATAAAAATATTTTTAATGTCTTTGACCTTTGGCATCTGTAATTTGGGAGCGTGTGAAACTGCAGAGGTATGGTGTGGTATGTTTTTTTCCTGGTTTGATGCCTTCTTGCTACCCCTTCTCCGTTTGAGTAAATAGTTTATTAATTTATTTAGTTTATAAATAGTTAAATAAATAATTTTATTTAATTTATTAAATAAATAAAATTCAAACTAATAAATAAATAAATTAATAAATTAAATAAGTTAAAATAAATTAAATAAATTAAAGTAAACAAATAAACAAGTATTTTTTCAAACGAAATAAATAAATAAATAAACTAATTGAGCCAAACAAAATTATTTATTTATATTTTTGCTTATTTGTCAATAAGCGAATAAATAAATAAACAAGTTACCCAAACGAAACCAATATTATTTTGGGTATTTTCTTATAATTAAATTTATATTTAAAAAAAGTTAAAACATTAATATCGTGGTGATTAAAATTAGTTATTTCACCTATTTTAGATTGTTTTTACCTATAAACTGAAGGCAAAACAGTAATAATTAAGTGGTGCATTTTTAATATATGTTGAGGGTGGATAAAAATTATAGACCTATAATCCAGCTCAAAACAAGCTGCTCTAGTACCCAAAGAAGCTCAGACCACTAGTTGTTTGGGTCATACGAATTCAACCTACCCCACAAAGGGGCAGCCCACAACAAATAAAACTCATGTCGACCCTAAGAGGGTGGATAACTCATAACGATCCCATTCCTGATACGCTTTGATCAGGAACATAAGGTCTAACATTATTGAGCAATTAGAATCGTACTAGGATAAGACAAAATCTTGAGAAGCAGAGTCCCAAAAGAACTCAGCCACCTTGATATGTGACCCCTATATAAAGGGAGGCACCCCATATCCCCATGTACGAAATTCTAAGCCCATTTCCTTATTAAAAATCTCTCTAAGAGAAATCTAACTTGAACATCGGAGTATCTCCCGATCAAACCAGACTAGGAGGCACTAATTGTGTTCCTAGTGTTGCAGGAGTTCGGTGACAGAGCAAGGAGCCTTCAGTGAGGTCGACGACGAGGAGTTTGGTGAATATTCTGTTCGGAGTCATCGAGCTTGAACCAATTTACTTGGTTCTAATTGTGTCGAACATCTTTTCAGTTTTTAACACTCACAATTTGACGCCACCTGTGGAAAAACGACGATCTCGAACCAACCTAATCATGAGCCAAACTCCTTTCAGATTCACTGGGAGCCGTCCAAAGGGGAAGGAGAAATCCCCCAGAGGTCCATACCGATCGTCCCAGAGAGACCAAGGGTCCCCATGATCCCTTCAGAGATTCAAAGGTAAAGGAACGATGTTTCACTCAATAGGAGGTAGCTACGTTATTTAACCACAAGTTCAAGGGGAGAACGACCCTCTCCCCCATCTTCGAGAGAGAGAGAGAGAGAGAGAGAGAGAAAGAAAGATTAGAGGAGATGCTAGCGAGATGAGATAGGATTATTAATAGCCTTGAAGAAAAAATGGAGCAGCGTGACAGAGAGATCGATGAGCTTAAGCAACTGATCCAGATGCAGGATGCTCAAAGAGGACCACGCGTAAGGCAAAGAGAAAGTCCCGAGCAAGAGGAAACCGAACAAAGCCTAGAGTCCTACAGCCTAAGTCACCCATAGCGACGAAGGCACAAAAAACCTTAGGTAAGCCTAAGAAGTTCTAAGCGAACTGAAACCATTAAAGCAGAGTCAATTCGGCCAAGCTATGAAAGAGTAGCTCGGGTCGAATTGGACCACAATCAAGACCTACGATTGTGGTTGGAAAGAAAGATAGATTCTAGGATGCAGCATGGTGGTGGCCAAACAGCCCAAGACGTGGCAAGAAGGGCTCTCGAAAAGATCTCGGTGTTGCCATTGGCCGAAATCATTGAGAATGCAGATCCCCCACGAAAGTTCTCCCTGCCAAAATTTGAGATGTATAATGGAAAGAAAGACCCAGTAAGCCATATTCGGCAATATAGACAAGCAATGGAACTCTAAAGCGGGAATAATGCACTCCTCTACCACATGTTCCCCTCCAGTCTGGAAGAAATAGTCCTCAATTGATTCCATAAGTTGCCATCACATTTTATAGTAAGTTGGCAACAATTGGCTAAGTCTTTTACTGTTCGGTTCATAACCAACAATAAACAGTCGAAGAGTTTTGATACACTACTGGCCCTACAAAAGAATGACGAAGAAATAATTAGGAAGTATGCTCAGCGTTACTGGGAGACCTACAACGAGATTGAGGACTGCAGCGAACTTGCTGCAGCATCATTCAAAATTGGGCTACCTCCTCAGAGTTGTTTGAGGCAATTCCTCACCAAGAAGGCCGTCTCCACGTTGTCTGAACTGATGGTGAAAATTGAGCAACACGCGAAGGTTGAGGAAGACATAAGCCAGGCCGAACAAAGTGTGGCGTCAGTCAAACAGCTTGAGAGGAAGGAAAAAGGGCGAAGAGACTAGAAGACTAGAAAGGAATCCCAAGAGAAGAAGGAGTCAGTAGCTTACCAGGCCTTGTAAACGGTATTTAAAGAACCCTTGCATAAGCTTTTGGACCAAATCAAGGACAAGCCTTACTTCTAGTGGTCGCCAAAAGTAATGGGGGATCCGAATAGACGTGATCAGAAGCGAAAGTGTCACTACCACCGAGATCATGGCCATTTGACTAGAGAATGCAGAACTTTCAAAAAACACTTGGAGGACTTGGTACAAGTAGGGCATCTGCTAGAATTTATTGATGTCGAGAAGACTGCTCGGGAAGGGATAAACAGTGAACATGACCAAAGGCCCGAACAAGGAGATGCTCCACTTGGCATAGTAAAGATGATTCACGGCACAGTTAATCCAATCACCCGATTAGTTGTTCGGCACCAAGCCAGGACCATTGCCCATACCATGAAGGTCGATGAGGGTAAACGTCGAAGGATAGAAGAAGACTCCAGTCGAGACCAGTTCAAGGGGATTAGCTTCTCAGAAGAAGACCTCGAAGGGATACATCATCCCCATAATAATACCTCTGTTCTAACACTACGCATTGCCAATTATGATGTAATGCGGCTACTAGTAGACCAAGAAAGTTCGGTGGACATCATGTACTACAGCTTGTTCCAGAAGCTGGGACTAAAAGACTCAGTACTCAAAAGATGCATGACCCCTCTGATCGGCATTGGTATAGACCCAATATAGCCAGTTGGAAGGATAATTGTACCAGTAAAGGCAGGGCCTGTAATGATAAACACTGAATTCCCTGTTGTTAATCAACCTTCTACTTATAATGCTATCATAGAAAGAACGTGGATTCATAGCTTGTGAGCGGTACCGTCGACCTACCACCAATCCCTGAAGTTCCAAATGGGCAATGAAGTCGTCGAAATCAAAAGAGATCAACACACCGCAAGACAATGTTTCCTAGCAACGATGAAGGGCCGCGAATAATTTTCAGAAGTGAAGACTATAGAAGTGGAAGAGGGCCAAACAATCCACGACTACAGCCGAGCAGCAGAAGAGAAAGTAGTGAAGGACCTGAAGAAAATCACAATTACCCCAGAAGATCCAGATCGGTTCTTCTTACTCAGAACCAGCTTGACTGAACAAGAAGAAGCTGAACTGATGACATTCTTAAAAGAGAACAAAGAGGTTTTTGCATGGACACCGTACGAAATGCCGAGAATAGATCCTGAAGTGATCAACCACCGGTTGAATGTTGACCCCTAAAGGAAGCCAATAATGCAGAAGCCTAAAAAATTAGCACCACATCATGCGGAAGTAGTGGTAGAGGAAGTTCAAAGACTAAAAGAGGCTGGCGCCATCAAAGAGATCTACTACCCGACCTGGTTGGCGATCAAGAAGAAGGATGGAAAGTGGCGAGTCTGTGTCGACTTCACGGATCTAAACAAGGCCTGCCCCAAGGACTGCTTCCTTCTACCCCGAATAGATTAGCTTGTTGACTCAATAGTAGGACACAACAAAATGAGTTTCTTGGTCACATACAGAAGGTATCACCAGATTGCTATGTACCCCCCGGACATGGAGAAGACAGCTTTCATAACTCTTCGAGGAATATATTACTATCGTGTGATGCCATTCGGAATGAAAAACGCATGGGCTACTTATCAAAGGCTTGCAACAAAGATATTCAGCGACCTAATTGGTAAGACCATGGAGGTCTACATTGACGACATGGTTGTCAAGACTAAGCACCCGAACAAACACCTCGACGATCAGAGGAATACCTTCGAAATCCTCAAAACTTACAAACTAAGGCTTAATGCTTCCAAATGTGCCTTTGGAGTAAACTCTGGGAAGTTCCTAGGCTTCCTAGTCACTCATAGAGGAATAGAAGTAAACCCTGAGCAGATCTCAGTTATTCAGAACCTAAAAAGCCCACATAATTTAAAAGAGGTCTAGAAGCTGACAGGGATGGCTGCAGCACTCAACCGGTTCATTAACCGAGCATCTGATCCGTGCTATCCCTTCTTCAAAGTTATGAAGAGAGCTAACCAGTTCGTTTAGGATGAAGATAGCGAGAGAGCCCTCACTGAGCTGAAGCACTATCTCTCTTCCCCACCGCTACTGACAGTGCCGAACAGTAGTGAGACTCTATTTTTATACCTCACGGTATCTAGCCGAGCTGTTAGCACAGTTCTCTTGAGGATAGAGAACAAGATTCAAAAACTAATTTACTACGTGAGCAAGAATCTTCTTGACCCATAAACAAGATATTTGCCATTAGAAAAGCTGCCCCTAGCCCTGGTCGTCGCATCTCGCAAACTCATCCACTATTTCAGAGCACATCCGATCAAGGTAATCACCGAACACCCTCTTCAAGCATTACTTTGAAAAGTTAACTTTTCAAAGAGAATTACAAAGTGGGCTGTGGAGCTTGGGGAGCATAACATTACTTTCTGCCCAAGGACAGCCATAAAGGGCCAGGTATTAGCCGATTTCATAGCCGAGTTTAGCCAGGAGAAGTGTTCGACTGACAATAGAGGGCAAGCCACCGAACCAACGACTCCAAAAGATAGGGACTCAGAGATTACTTTGAGGCTTTACGTGGATGGTTAGTCATGCAATAAAGGTGCCGGGGCAGGGGTCGTACTATATAGCCCAAATGGAATCTTCATAGAGAAGGTTGTTCAGCTTGACTTCCAAGCCACTAACAACGAAGCCGAGTACGAAGCCCTCTTGGCCGAATTTCAGGATGTCAAAGAACTAAACGCCCAAAGAGTCAAAATATTTTGCGATTCACAGTTGGTCGTAAATCAGTTTAAGGGGGAATACACAGACAGGGATGACAAAATGCAGGCATACGTTCAATTGACTCAACAACTAGCCAAGAACATCCCATTTTGTGAAATCATCCAGCTCTCTCCCAAGGAAAACAGCCATGCTGACTCTCTGGCATGCATCGCATCAGCCATAACCTCTGAGGAAAAAAATGTGATTTTAATGGAAGTCCTTTAGCAACCAAGTATCGTTGGCACCAAGGAAGCACAGGTACATTGCTCGGAGTTAAGGCCGAGCTAGATGGATCCCCAAAAGAACTACCTGAAAAAGGACGAGCTCCCAGCTAATCAAAAAAAAGCTCGGATGGTAAGGAAGAAGGCAGCCAGGTTCTGGGTTTCTAATTCAGGGGATCTATACAAGAAATCCTTCATCGAGCCCTACCTGTTCTGTGTTCATCCGAACAAAGTACAGGATCTTTTGTTTGAGATCCATGAAGGAATTTGTGGCAGCCACGCGGGAGGGAGGTTTTTGGCTCACCGAGCAATTTCTCAGAGCTACTGGTGGCCTTACATGCAAAGAGACGCAGAGCAGTACGTGCAGAGGTGCGAGAAATGCCAAAACTTCAGCCCGAACATCCACACCCCAGCCAAAGACCTCTCTCAACTCATTAGCCCATGGCCCTTTACTCAGTGAGGATACGATATAGTGGGTCCCTTCCCAAGGGCCACTGGCAATAGGAAACACCTCCTCGTAGCCACATACTACTTTACTAAATGGGTAGAGGTTGAACCCTTGGCCAATATCAGAGATGTTGATGTAAAGAAGTTTACATGGAAGAACATCATTACTCAGTTCGGCATCTCCCAACCAATCATCTCTGACAACGGTACCCAATTCGACAGTTCGCTATTCAAGAATTTTTGTTTAAGTTTGGGGATCAAGAATTACTTTTTCCCCCAACATATCCTTAGAGCAATGGACAGGCAGAGGCCACCAACAAAACCATCATTAATGGACTCAAGAAAAGGCTGGACGCTGCTAAAGAAAGATGGATTGAAGAACTCCCTTCGGTCCTATGGACTTACCAAACAACCCCAATGAGGTCTACAGGTGAAACCCTATTTTCCTTCGCTTATGGGGTAAAGGCAGTCATTCCATTGGAGGTCGGATTGCCAACAATCCGAATAGAGATCAGCACTCTCGAAGCAACCACGAGAGCACTGGCTTTAGACCTAAACCTAGCCGAAGAACGAAGAGAAATGGTAACCATTAAATTGGCAACCTACCAGCAAACTCTTGCAAAATGGTACAACAAGAGGGTGAAACACCGCGAGTTAGGCAAAAGGGACTTGGTCCTAAGGAAGGTGCTCGATCATATGATGGATCCTGTCCATGGGAAATTAGGCCCGAACTGGAAAGGCCCGCACATAGTTACTTTAAAGGGTGGCACTGGAGCATACCACCTAGAAGACATGAGCGGAAAAGCTATTCCTATGCCATAGAATGCAAATAACCTCTGAAAGTTTTACTTTTGATTTTACAGTTCTCTGTAATTTTTTCATCTTCACAATAAAATACCGCTGATCGGCATAAATTTTTACTTTCAAAAGTTTTTATCACAAGACTCCTCCGACAAAAACTTGGGGGGTACACCCTAAATGCAGTGTACACCCTTAGCAAGCTAAGTTCGATATTTATCCAAACTAATTTTGCCTCAAGTATGGATGTTGATCCAATACTTGGGTTGAATACACCTAAAAAAGCTAAGTTCGATGTTTATCCGAACTAATTTAGCCTCAAGTATGAATGTTGATCCTATACTTGGAATGAATAAGCCTAAAAAGGCTAAGTTCGATATTTATCCGAACTAATTTAGCCTTAAGTATGGATGTTGATCTCATACTTGGGATGAATAAGCCTAAAAATTTGATATTTATCCGAACTAATTTAGCCTTAAGTATGGATGTTGACCCCATACTTGGGATCAATAAATCTAAAAAGGTCAAGTTTAATGTTTATCCGAACTAATTTAACCTTAAGTATGGATATTGATTTCATACTTAGGACGAATAAGTCTAAAAAGGCTAAGTATAAAATTCATCCGAACTAATTGAACCCTCAGTATGAATGTTGATCAGATACTTGGGATGAAGAGCCATAAAAAGGCTAACTTATTCTAAAATAAATGACAGTGACAAAGTCCAAAAGAAGAAAAAAGGGATTTCATTAGAAAGATGGGCTAAAACCCTCGAAGCTACAAAAATCCCTAAATGGCAGTACAAAAATAATTAAAGAGGAAGAAGATAAAAGCTTTCAAGGGGCGACCAAGAAGTCTTCAATAGTTTCAACCGGGGTCCCCACTTCTTCAGTTACCACCGGTGCAACTACCTCTGCCTTAGCATTTCCTTCTATCGCAACTTCAGCAGTGCCTGCCTCTACTTTCCCGACCTCCTCTCTTTCTTCCTCCTCTACTTGCTTACTCGATCGAGGAATTCTGTGTATAAGGGGAAGGATTCCTCGACCCCGTGGCTTTAAGAGCAGCCTCCCAAGCGAAGCCAAAAATGAGATCTTGGAGGCCAGGGATTTGAAATTTATAATCTTCAGTAGCCTCTGCGACCCCAGCTGAATAAACTTTCGAAGCTTCCTCCTTCATCATGGCCAGTTCGTCCTCAGTCTTTCCAAGGAGTGCCTGAGAGGCAATTAGGGCCTCATCATTCTCCTTCAATTGCCTCTTTAAGTCAATGTCTGATACCTCTAGCTCGGACAGCCAAGCGTGAGCAGCACTGAGTAACTTATCTTTTGCCCGAATACTGGCCTCCATCTGAGACATTTGCCAGAGGTACGAATGATTCTTCTCACAGAGCTTGACTAGCTCCACTTCCCTCTCCTCCAGCCTTTTTATTGCGGCCACCAGGCGTTGAAGGCCCTACATATTAACAGAAGGGAAGAAAAGTATTAAGCCAAAAAACAAAAGGAAGGAGTAATCAAAATAGAAGTTCCGAACAATACCCCAATTGAGTGGCGGATGGAAGACTTCACCAGGTGCTCATGAGGAAGTTTTCGAATTTCCTCCATGTCACCTGGTAATAACAAGGCCTTTGACAGCCCAAAAGCTATATTTGGGGATTTTGCCTGGTCTTCAATGGTGATCATTTGATCGCCCTTCTTGAGTTCAGGGGTCCACGGCTCGGCCTCCACGGCAGGCTCTACCACCACTTTCCTTTTCTCTTTCTTGTCCTTCTCTCTCCTCTCATTCTCCTTCTCTCTCCCCTTCTCATTCTCTTTTTCCTTCTCTTTGGAGGGAGAGCCCCCGGCCTTCTTCAACCTCTTCGACGGAGGCGGGGACGTGACCTTTGAGATCAGAGCAGCCTCCTATGTTAGCTCGGGGGCGAGGTTTGTTGGTGCCGCAGGCACAACGGCTACCTTCCTATTTGAACCCCCAAGTGTGAGGAGCTAGCTCAGGTCAGCAGCAGAGGCCTTCTTTTGCGCCATTTCGGCAATATCTTCGAATATAAAGAAGTCGACAGAGGAGGAGGAGGATGAAATTGAAATTGTGTAACCCGAAGATGACGGTCCGTGCTCGTCGGTTATTAGAGGAGGCTGGGCGATGGTAACTTGCCTCTCTGCTCGGACGAACGGTAGTACCACGACCTTTGAAACGTCAATAGGTACAGAGGCTTCAGCTACCACCTAAACACCAGATGTGTTCGGCCTTATGAAACTCCTACAAGTGGGGATGTACTTGAGGAGGATATGTGCTGCCCTCCCAAGTCCTCGTTGTTCGGAGAGACCCTTGTACTCCCAGACCTTCTTTAAATCTTCTAGATGGACTATAGGGAGAGGCCTACAATCTTTAAATCTTCTAGATGGACTATAGGGAGAGGCCTACAAGCTCAGTTGTTCGCGATCTTGCCTGTGAAAGAAACAAATAGGAAATTAGAAGACCATATAACTATGAAGATTAAGTGAGAAATAAAGACAAACAGCTGGTGACATGAACTACCGGAGCCGAGTCCATCTTTTCGAGGAACTGTGAAGATGTCATGCTCCTCATAGGGACCGAACTCAAAGTTTTCGGTGATGTAGAGAAAGTCATCATCAACGTCCTTTCCCCCGTTCGGTAGTTCGATCACCAATTTTTCGTTCACCCTATTTGCTTTGAGGTAATAGGACCCCGTAGATTGCTTAACCATATTATAACAGTAAACGATGTCCCAAATACCAAGATTGGTACCCATAATTCGGTTAACCTCCACAACACCCATTATCACTCTAAACACATTAGAGAAAACTTGGATTGGGCTCACTCTGTAGTGTCGCAGTACTCGGCGAAGTAGAGGATGAAGTAGGAACCGAACTCCCCTTTCCATTATTACAACTAGAGGAAGGAGAAGCTTTTCCTAGTTCCCCTCACGGGAATCGCCGGGATTGGCCAGAGTGATCCCAACGTCGTCAGGAATTTGGTACCGGCAACGAAAATCTCGCATCGCCACCGACGCCGCTACTAGTTTTTTGAGTTTGCCCATCCCACTCAAGAACTTTTCAAAAAAAAAGAAAAAGAAAGAGAGGGAGAGAAACAGAAGGGAGATCGAAGGAGAATGGGCAAATCTTGTCTCAAAGCAAAAAGATGGGAGAACGAGTGGAAAAAATGCTTACAAATTCACCAGTAGTAACTCCTAGCCACCAGGTTTTGGGCTCACTACGCCGAAAACTGGGTTTTTTGGCCGAAAGTTACAAAGAAATCTTGGAAGAGTGGAAAACAGTGAAAAGACAAGAAATGGCAACACAACGGGTTTTTATACCCATTGTTTCAAATGACAGGCGCATTGAACACGCCTGTCGTTTGAAATGACGCGAATCATTAATGATTTGACGCCTATCACTGCCTCCACGCGCCCATCAAGACACGCCACGTTAGCAAAACGAGACTCGAGGCCAGCCGTCATCATTCATGAGGGGAACCCAAAGGGTCCAGGTAATTGAATTATCACCCGAACAACCAACCAGACATCTCTAAACAAGGGAGCACCCTTTGAGACTCCAACACCCAACAAATATCTCAAACAGTACAACCAAGCATACACCGTGCAATAGGGACTGTCAACCGAATGAAAACTTAAAGCTCTGGGTCTTCGCAAAACAGATCGGCCAAGCAAGAAACCAGAGTTGGGGGGCAGTTGTGGGTGGATAAAAACTATGGACCTATAACCCAGCCCAAAACAAGCTGCTCCAGTACCCAAAAAACCCCAGACCACCAACTGTTCAGACCATACGAGTTCGACTTACCCCATAAAGGGGCAGCCCACAACAAATAAAACTCATGTTGACCCTAAGAGGGATAACTTATAACGATTCCATTCCTGATATGCTTTGATTAGGAACACAAGGCCTAACATCCTGGAGCAATCAGAATCGCACCAGCATAAGGCAAAACTTGAGAGGTAGAGTCCCAAAAGGACTCAGCCTCCCTGATCTATGACCCCTATATAAAGGGAGGCACCCCATACTCTCAGGTACACAATTCTATGCCCGTTTCTTGATTAGAAATTTCTCTTAGAGAAATCTAACTTGAACATCGGAGTACTTCCCAGTCAAATTAGGCCGAAAAGCACAAACGGTGTTCCTGGTATTGCAGGAGTTCGGTAACAGGACAAGGAGCCTTCAGTGAGTTCGACGACGAGAAGTTAGGTGAATATTTTGTTCGGGATCATTGAGCTTGACCCAATTTATTTGGTTCTGATTGTGCCGAACATCTTTTTAATTTGTAATACGGGCACACATATATATATATATATATATATTACAAAATATAACATACTTACATGTAATATTTTTCTTTTAATTCAATTGTTTAGACTATTTTTAAATAAAAATCAAAAAGTTGAAGTTATTCTATGTCTAATCAGTACTTTTTTCGACAAACCCAAATATTTTCCTTTCTATCTCTTATTTATGATGCTCTCTCTCTCTCTCTCTTCATTTCAAAATTAAACCAACAAACTCAAGTCTTCTACCTTTTTTTCTTTTACTAATTGAAAATTTCAACTTTTAATATATGAGTGTATATATTGTTCAAAAAAATATAGTTATTTTTTTGTGTATTTCTTAAGAATTTGTTATGAAATTACTAAAAAAACATTACATTATTCTTCTTAATAATTTAACTTTTATTTATTATTTAAAATTAATTTTATAATTAAATTATATTTAAAGTATCTTTTAATCCTCTTAATTAAGTATACATTAAGAGTGTGAACAAATATTTATTTGAAGAGCCACGCTACTCATTTCAAATTTGTATAACCAAATTTGGAATGCGATCGCGAAACAGTTTTATTAGGACCATGCATATAGCGGAAAAAAGTTCAATACTTTTAACGTTTATTATATATATTTACTTTTTATAAAAAAAATTATTTTTAAAATTATTTTTTGAGATTTACTAAACAAGATTAATATTTTTAAATAAAATTATAAAAAATAAAGAAAATCTCAAGAATAATGGCTCATTTTTTAAAAACACTTATAAATTGGTTAATTAGCTTAAAAGATAATAAGTCAATTTCAAGCATTTTCAATTATAATTTTAAAAACTACTTCAAAAAACAAATGACACAACTAGTTTATTTTGTTTTAACTTAAAAGTGAATAATTAAAAAAATAAAAGATAATTACACTTATCTCTTCTGAGATTTAAGTTTATTACAGGAACCTCTTCATGATATTTAAAATTACACTGTTATCTCTTCTGTTTTAATTATCGATATCAGATGTTTCATTTCGTTAGCTACTTATTTGACTATTAAATAAAAAAATAAAATTTACTAATATTTTATTTTTATTCCCAAATTACCCCTCTCTCCCTATCTTTTCATTTTTTGTCCCCATATTTTATTTTCTCTCTCTCTCTCTCTCTCTCTCTACACTGGCCTCAACCATCGCCGCAACCAGCCAACCATCGGCCCCACCCTGCCGTTGTCGCTTCTGTCATGGCATCATCTCGCCGCCGAAATAGAGGAAGGAGGGAAGCAATGGCACATAACAAGCACGGAAGGAGTCGAAGAGTGAGATACAGTCGTTGATGACGAGGTTGATGTCAGGGATGTGTGGCCCTGGTGGTCGATCGATGATGGCGGTGAGGCTTGTGTAACCGTGAACGACGACCCGACGCCGGCACCGAGCGCCGGATTCCCTTCGCTCTCTCTCCTCTGCGTGTAATCTCTCCTCCCTCTGTGAGATATGTGGGTGTGTGTTTGTGTTTTCATCATTATGTGTGTGTGCGTGTTGCTCTGTGTGTTTGGGAATTGCTGTGTGTGCGTGTTTTAGTTTCTGAGAGGGGAATTATTGGTTTGCTTGAAAAATAATTATTAACGAAGAAAGAGTGGCGGTAGAAATGGAACCCTTGATCCAAATTCAATTGCAATCAAATCCTGTAATTTGATGAATTTAGAATAAATTTTTAAAATTGGGAGATGAATATATATATATATATATATATATATATATATTAAATTTCATGCACGGATGAGGGGTTTTCTCGGTGAAGATGGGGGGTGATGGCGTTGTGGTGGTGGTGGTGCTGTGGTGGAGGCTTTCGTTGGTGTGGAGATGTGGTGCAGTGGTGGTGGTATGGTGCATGGAGAGATAATACACATGAGAGAGAGAGAGAGAGAGAGAGAAAATAACAGAGAGGTAGAGAAAGAGAGATGGCGGTTCGCCAAGGTGGTGTCGCCGAAGGGAAGGTGGCGTTGGCGTCGGTGGACAGAGACCGGCGGTGGAATTCGCCGATGACGGTTGGTGGTGCGGTGGAGTTGGTCGCAGCGTCAGGGGAGGTGGCGGGCGGCGGCGACTGAGTTTGACAGGGAAAAAAAATTAGGGCCAAAAAATGATGTATATAATTGGGTAAAAAAAAAATTACAGTAAATGTAGAAAAAGAGGAAATGTCGTGTACATAAGAGTAAAATGGAAAAAATTCGTTTGCCGTTAACAGTATTTGTTAAATAAGTTTGACAGAGAAGAATCATGTAATTTTAGAAACTACCAAAAAAATTCTTGTAATAAGTTTAAATTTTAAGAGAGGTAAATATAATTATTTTAAAAAATAATTATAAATTAACTTATAATATTTTTTTTCTTTTTTATCTTATTTTTAATCTATTTT
>JAOTRH010000025.1:5065663-5091900 GCA_034768845.1 Heliamphora exappendiculata
CTTATTTTTATATAAACATATAATAATAAACTTATAAACTTATTTTTATATAAACTTATAATAAACTTATTTTTATATTATAAACTTATTTTTATATAAACTTATAATAATAAACTTATTTTTATAATATAATAAATTTATATAATATAATAATTTTAAAAAAAAATAAAAAAAATAAAAAAAATAGGCTGGGCCAGTTAGGCCTGTCTAAGGTCCGCCCAAAAGCCTAGGTCGTATGCTCGACCCGATGTCCGAACCCGTAGCCTAAGCTTGATCCCGTAGTATTTAGGGTCTGGGCCGATCCCATGGCCAAAAGCCCGATCCGATCCGATCAAAAAATTCGACAGGTGCCCAACGAGCTCAGGTCGGACTTGGTCCGTTCGGTCCACGGTCAGTCCGCGCCCAAATTACACCTCTATCTTTTTCTATTTATTAAATAATTAAGATTAAATTACGTCTAATCATGTTTTGGCGCTTCTATTTCTATGAAGCTTGACGTATTGAAAATGCATAAAAAAGAAAAGTCAGAACTTATATAGCGTGCTGGTGTGTTATTTTGATTTCTTTTGACTTTTGGCAAGATTGCCTTTTATTGTCCAATGATTCTAACTTCCGTATATACATTTGTAAATTTAGTATGTGGACCAAAATTATTACTTGTCTTCGGAGTTTTACGCAACCTAATTGATTACTTGCTTAGTATTATTTGTAAATAAATTCTTTTAATACACGTTAAAAATTTAATATACATTTAAGTATAACATTCTTAATTTTCACCTCATCAATAACGCCGGCCCAATAATATTACATCCAAATTATTTTTCACTTGATTTGTTAGCAAACAAAAACATAGTATATATTGTTGGAATTTACACACCAATCTCCGAACGCGAATAAAAATAAAAATTAAGCATAAAAAATTAGAAAATAAATAACATTGAGAATTTACGTGGTTCGGCCCACACCGACCTACGTCTACGAGCGAGAGAGAAAATATTCACTTCATCGTACGTGAAGGTGTACAAAATCCGTCTCCCTTCTCTCTACCAACTAACCTCTCAATTTTCTGACTCACGACTTTATTTTTTTATGACTCCACTAGTGTTCTATTTATAGGCACACACGTGGAAACCCTATAAATAAAGAATTATAGTAGATTCATAATTCTACCCCAACTCAAATACATATAGACAAAAATAAAATAAAATACAGGCCCGGTAAAATACAAGCCAAAAATCACAGCCCAACAATCTCCACATTGGTTTGAATTTTTCAAACCACCAAGAAGATAACCAGCACCGCTGTCGATTCTACCATCATCGTCGTCGACCTGTCACACCCAAATAGCATAGCCCACACCTCTTCACCGAGGTACCCGCACCCCAACCCGGGTGCCCCCACAAAGATCACTACTTTGTAGAAGAACGCGGACCATCCCTCCCCCTTTGTGCACATAACTGGAGAGATCACCGCCACTAACCAAATCAAGAGCAAATGAGACACACTTCTGTCGAGGTGTACACTTGTTCGTCACGTCTGTCATTTTAGTCTCGTTGCCCGGAGCTTCCTTGTGAACATCCAATAATTATTGCTCTTGCATCTTACCAGCATCCTGCACACCATTTGATTTGCTCACCTGCGCACTTGTCTTACCTCGTCGCTTCCGTGTGCTCCTGCGCCTATTCTGTGTGCTTTTTTGCAACTGTTGTTCACCCTGATCACCCTTACACTTTTTTCGTGTATGTCGTCTACCTATACTACTCATCTGATGTCTAGCAGTACCTTCACCTGTCACAACATTCCCTACGAGCCTGTATAGGTTGTCAATCATCTATCCCTGCTGTACATCATTGTTTGTCTTTGAAACCCAAATAACTCCACCTCCAGATGAGAACCCACAACCTCTCGAATCCAGCATCCCCAGAGAAATCAAATTCTTTCTTAGATTCGGCACTTGTCTAACCCCAGTCAAGATAAAAACGGTCTCATCAAGCCTGTACAATCGCACTGTCCCTATACCGACAACTATGCTCACTACATTGTTAGCCACCCTAGCATTACCCTATCGCATGCCTGATACGTATCAAAGTACTCTCTGAATACGCACATGTAGAACGAACATCTAGAATCTAATATCCAATCTGCTTTGCGCATATCTAAAGTAACTGTGAACACCTCTGATTTTTCATAATCAGAGCCCTCTGTAACTGCTGTCTCTAATGATTGTTCTTTTCCCTTGTCTGCCTTGTACTTCAGATAATTCCTCTTCAGATGACCTTCCTTGTCACAATAGTAGCACTTTCCTTTGTAACCTCTCGACTTGGAACGACCTTTCTTTTTGAACCTATCTTGCTTCACTGTCGCCCTGCCTCTGACTTTCCCACTGCCTGATGTAACCATGATACCCTCTCCATGTGATCTGTTACTCTCCCTCTTCTTCAACATCTCATGAGATATGAGAGCAGCAACAACCTCATATAACCCAAGGGTATCTTTTCCAAACATCAGTGTAGTCCTCAGATGCTCGTCTGATGAAGGTAATGAAACTAATAGGATAATTGCTTTATCCTCATCTTCGATCTTCGCACCGATAGAATCTAATTCCGTCAGTATCCTGTTGAACTCGTCCAAGTGCTTCATAAAGTTCTCTTTCTCTATCATCTGAAGTGCATATAGCTGTTTCTTTAAAGACAACCGATTTGTTAATGTCTTGGACTTGTACCTGCTCTCCAACTTAGCCCAAAGTTCAGCCGGATCGCTTTCGTTGATGACTTTCCGAATAGTGCTGTTACCGAGAGATTACTGAATCGTGTTGTTCGCCAAGTCCCGCATCTCCTCCCACTCTACATCCTTCATCGTTTTCGATTTATCTAACTTCTTTTTAAGAGCCTTTATCAGTCCTTCACGCATTAAAATATTATTCACCTTTTGCTGTCATAAGGGGAAGTCGTTGTGGCCGTTAAAAGGTTCAATCACGAAATCCAAACTCTTCAACGCTATTAGATTTGTGTCCGATAATCTCCATTATCTGAACTCGTCACAATATCAGATATCTGTAAATCTTGTCCTACGCAGCCCAAATCAATTCTGATTGTACCCATCGCTCTTGATTATACCCGATCACACATGATCATTTCCAATTTATGCTGATATGTCCAATCTAAATAAACGGTGCAGAAATCGAAAAATCTGATGTACCGATGAATCTATAGCGCCCAAAAACCTTAGGAGAGACCTCCCCCCTTAAATTATTTTATTATATATACGAACCGATATAATAAAATAAATTAAATAATTAATTTCGTACTCCTACCACACTGAATCAAAACATTGGAATAATTATCCCCACTTTTAAATCAAATTCATATCTTTCATGCATATCAATCCCTTGTCAAATCCTTTATCAAACCATTGATAAGTCACTGTGCAATTCCCAAACCCACGTAAATTGCTCCGTTTGGGATTTTAAAACTTTGATTTTCAAAATAATAAATTTGTGCAAAGAAATAACAGTGTAGAATTTTTCACACCAAAATAATATTGCTACCAACCACACTAGATTATTTCCCGAAGCTACCAATTTAATTCCCCCAGTGATCAACACAAAATCAATTTCGGATCTTTTGACCCAATCTTAACAACCAGTGCAAATCAAGTCTTATTAGGAATACCTGTTGGTTCAATTACGGATCCTTTTCAATAATACCTGCTGCTTCACCACACTGCCAGAAAATATTGCTGCTCCGTTTGTGAAACTGCTTTACACCAAGCCACCTTCACCGAATTGATTTGGTGCTGCCGCAGCCTGCCCATTTTTTTGTGCAATTTTTTTTTTAATTTATTCGATACAAAATTAAAAGATATACTTTGCTCCGATCTCCTACCACGATTTCGAATCATCCACCATCGGCTCTGATACCACTTGTTGGGATTTGCACACTAATTCCCGAACACGAACGGAAGTAAAAATCACGCACAAAAAGCAGAAAATAAATAACACCGAGAATTTACGTGGTTCGGCCCACACCGGTTTACGTTCACGTGCGAGAGAGAAAATATTTCACTTCGTCGTATGTGAATGAGTACAAAACCTGTCTCATTTCTCTCTACAAGCTAACTTTTCAATTTTCTGACTCACGACTTTTTTTTTATGACTCCACTAGTGTCTTATTTATAGGCACACACGTGAAAGTCCTATACATAAAAAATTATAATGAACTTATAATTTCACTCTAACTCAAATACATATAGACCAAAAAAAATAAAATATAAGCCAGTAGAATACAAGCCAAAGCTCAACAAATACTAGATCACATGATAATTCAAGTTTACCAAATAATTGGTATATCGACGATATTTGAAATATTTGAAGAAATGTTATTGATATCGAAGTGGATAAGAAATTAGAGATTGCAAAATAACCAAAACAATTTTTTCCATAGAGGTTTGTATTTCTTTCGGTGTGAAGGTATGCTGGCCCCTGCGTGAGGTTTTTTATTATATTGTATGGAGGTCTTTATTTTTCTTTTTTAGAAAGTATCTTGTTTATTTGATATACTTAATTGATTGATTTTATGTCTAATTTTCAATGCATTTAAGACTTTTTAACTTTTTTTATAAAAAAATAACAATTCCAAAAATGATTTTTTTTAGAAATTGGACTAAAAGAATTGAAGAAAAAGATAAAAATGCGTTAAAAAAAGCCTGCAACTTTCCATTATGGTACAGGATAGGGAGAGAGTGAAAGAAACTTTCTATGGTAAACTATTAGGCCGTGTTTGTTACAAGGCATTAAAGGAGATTGGATTAGATTAGGGGACAAAGGATAGCTGACCAAAATTTTTTTGTCTCATTAATATTGTGAGTTTCATGTTTCTATTGTGAAACTCGGACTAAGACGAATGAGAGATTGTTAATCTCTCGTTTATGGGATTAACAATATCAAGTCATCATTGATATTATTAGTATTAGACTGTAGATTTTCTTTCTTCATTATTTAACAGTCAAAAATAATTCCACAACTCTTATCATATTCTATATCCCACTTTAACCAAATATAAACCAAATTTCTCACCATATACATAATCACATTCATAATCAATTGGAATACAAAAAAACACGTGAAACTCTCAGTATTACTAATCCCTCGCATCTAATTTAATTCTATCCAAAATAACAAACAAGCCCTTATTTTCATTTTGATTGGCCATCACCGTCAATCCAACTTCCTTTTCTAGTTTCTAATATAGTAGTTGAATTTCAACTATACATGAAACTTGACATTATCCACAGAAATAGTTTCTCCTTCTACTAATATGGTTATTTACCATTTTGTATTACTTTTAATGAATAAATTTACAACATTGGTCAAGTAATTAGTATTAGGGTTCGTGCTACATGTTACATGTGTGTCATTTTTAATTTATTATAACAAAAAATATTAAATTAAACTCTTTTTAAGAGAAAGAAAAGGTTAAAAAAAGAAGAACGATTATGCAGTCTCAAATTGAAACCGGATCAGTTGCGAAAAATAAAAATAGTAGAGTGATGTCAATTTAAACTATACCATCGAAATTTTAAAATAAAATTAGCAATAGACAAAAATGATGTTTTGAATAAAAATAAAGTACATACAACTTTAATTTCAGAGAACACAAAGTATGTACCCTCTCTTCATATAATAATACATATAAAGCAATATTTACCCTTTTTTTATAAATAATTAATAAGAAGAAATAAAAAGATGAGAAGCTGCAACTCAACCATGAAACTTATATCCGGACATTAAACCACGCGAAGGAATGCATTAACTACGGAGCCATCGTTGGTCTTTTACTTTGGGTTCTTAGCATTTCTACAATTTCGTGCCGAAAGTAGTAAGTAAAATAGTTTGAATCTTATCTTTAAACATTTCTAAAATCTCTTGCCAAAACTAGTAAGTAAAGCAGTTTGAATCTTATCTTTAACCGAGATTTGGAGTCTCTGCTGAGAGTGGATCATAGTAGGGTGGGCTTTGGGTGTTATTAGTGCTTTAGTTGAGATCTTATAAATTAATTGAAATCATTCATTATTTTGGACTCGTCGAGTAGATAATTCGTTTAAAAAATTAAGTCTTTTTAACCGCTTAATATCGTTGCCTATTGAGTCATGTGCCATGCATGCGTTCTTGTAATTGTAAACAATGAATGTTAATTAGTATTGTTAGGATTTAAGGCACAAATCTCCTAATAGGATTTGGTTTGACAGTGAAAAACCCGCATAGGCTATGATCTACACAAAGAAAATAAAAAATACTAAGAACATAAGATATACGTGGTTCGACTGACTGGCTATCTCCACGGGAGAATAAGAAGAAATAATCCACTAATATCAATAAATATAATAAGAATTAGTTCTATACTCTTTAATCTCTAAATTTGAGCCACGCTCTAGTGCATATGAGTCTATTTTTACGCTATCTGATCTCAACTTGAGCCTCTCTAATGTATTCTCATATCGTGTCTCACTCGCACTAGAATTTCTATCATAACCCTCCTGTAAATAGGTTTCAAAGGAATCTCAATTAAAATCCAATTCAATAAGTTGGTTGCCCAAAAGATCACGAACGTGATTCCTATGATTCCTCTGTAATTTAAGAAACTCAATATCCTTTAGTTTTCTTATCATTCAATACCAATGATTGACTAAGAATTTTCAAATTTGATACTCACAAACTTGATCCACTATAATCAGATTCGAATCAATTCCAACAATCTTCACATTTACTCAAATCACTCAGCCATCTTGAAGAACTATCGACAATGCCTTGACCTGCACCCCTTTCTTAGGTATGGGCACCCCACCCTCTCTGATCATCAATCTGAATAAACTTGAACTCTACCTCGACTGCTGCTCTTTTGTCTGATATACTATTCTTGTCGATCTGATTAAGCCGCATATATCGAAAATCTGAGCTATCCCTGCTGGATTTTGCTTGTATGGTAGTAGTAACTCCACTTACCACCACATTTTCTATCAATATATAAAGATCTGAAACATGACGTTCTTCATCTTTATTGCGATCAAGTGATTAAGCCAATAATTAAAAGCTCTGATACCACCTATTGGAATTTAAGGCATAAATCTCCTAAATAGAAATTGATTGGGCAGCGGAAAAACCTGCGTATGCTATGATCCACACAAAGAAAATTAGAACACCAAGAATATAAGACATACGTGGTTCAACTGACTGCCTACCTCTACGGAGAATAAAAATGAATAATCCACTATTATCAATAAAGATTATAAGAACTAACTATACACTCTCTGATATCTAAATCTGAACCTCACTCTAATACATTCGAGCCTTTCTTTACATTTTTTAGCTTTAACCTGAGCCTCTCTAATATACCCTCATATTATACTTCACTCTCATGAGGGGTTCTATCATAACCCGCTTTAAATAGGTTTTAAAAGAATCCCAATTAAAATCCAATTCAATAAATTGATTGTCCAAAAGTTCACCAATGCGATTCTCATGATTCTCACGTGATTTAGGAAACTCAATATTCTTCAGTTAACTTATCCTTCAATACTACTGATTGAATAAGAATTTTCAAATTTGATACTCACAAACTTGATTCACTAGAATCATATTCGAGTTAATCTCAACAAGTATAGTATGCTTATGTATAAAAATGGGTGTATTCTTTTAAAAAAAAGATATTTTTAATCTCTCAAATAATCTGTTCTCTCAAATAATCTATTCTCTCTCATGGTATCGTAGCTTCTCAAGACCATCTAACAATGGAAAATTCTACATCTCTTGTTCATGTTTCCATTTTTCTAAAATCAAATCCATGCATTTATTCCTCCTTGCAAGTATTTCAAACCTAGTCTTGATCAAGCTAGATACAACAAACTACATCTTGTGGAAGTATCAAGTTTCTTCCATCCTCCGACACACGAGTTGCTTGGATTTTTCGTGATAGTAAGGTTCCTCAATATGCACAAAAGGAACAACAGCCCAAGCTTGTGCAGCTTAAGCAGTCTCAGTCGACACAGCAGGAGTAGCCTCAGCCTAGGTCTGCACAGCAGCAGTAGTAGTTGCTGCACCAATCGCAGCATGAGTTGAGATAAAAGACTATGCATCAGAGATCTTAGTATATACAAGGCATTAAGCATTAATACCACAACATTGTCTCTAATAGAATAGGTTGCTAGTGATACAATGAATACTATGACAATGACAACAATTACGAACAATTTTAAACCTAAAAACATCCGCTTGCATTAATCTCAGAATTTCTCAAATTGTGGAAGATAAAGATCTTTTAATTTAAGAAGAAGAGGTTATTGGCTAAGTGTGGAATTCATTCTTTCACACAATCAAGCTTTTAAAAATCCAAATTCTTCATTCAGTACATCCAAACCAGTTTGTTAGATTTTTGAGAAACTTGGTTATACACTGCCTCGAATTTATTCTTTCACACAATCAAGCTTTTAAAAAACTCAATTCTTCGTTCAGTACATCCAAACCAGTTTGTTAGATATTTGACAAACTTGGTCATACAGCCCTTGATTGCTTTCAAAGGATTAATTAGTCATATCAAGGAAGACTACCACCTACTAATTTGGCTATCATGGCTACCTCTTCCTCTTCTTCAACAGTATCTTCGATTTCTCCATCTGCACCTGATTGTTGAATTATAGATTCAGGGGCACTAATCATATCACGTCAAACTTATCAAATCTTTCTATCAATAATGAATTCAGTGATCTTGGCAAGGTCTCCATTGGCAATGGTCAAGGTTTGTCTATCTCACACATAGGCAGATCTAACTTATCTACTCCAGCACATAATTTTACATTCAATAACATTCTCAGGGTTCCTTCTATCTCTACAAATCTTTTGTTACTTCATCAGTTATGTAAGGATAATAATTGCACTTTCTATTTTGATGCTAATTAGTTTACAAAGCTGCCTTTTGTTTCCTCTACAAGCTCTACATACCACCACCACTTTACAATTAGTTCATAGTGATATTTGGGGCCCTGCCCTCGTCTTCTTTTGATGGATATCGATACCATGTCTTGTTTGTGCATGATTTTAGAATATTCTCTTGGTTATTTTCTTTGAAACTCAAGTCAAAAGTTTTCTTCACGTTATGTAAATTTAAAGCACATGTTGAAATTTTCTTTAATTCTACTACCAAGGTTTTGGAAACTGATTGAGGTGGAGAGTACCCGAATTATGAGTTCAAAGTGTTTATATATTTTCATGGCATCTTACATCAATTATCACGCCTTCACACTCCACAACATAATGGTCTCGATGAAATGAAACATCGACATATCGTCGAAACAGCTTTAACTCTTATGTCCAAAGCCTCTATTCCTCCAAAATTTTGGACTTGTGCTTTTGCTACTGTCATTCATCTCATCAATCTTCTGCCAACACTTGTTTTGCAACATTATTGCCCTTTTGAAGCTCTTTTTGGCTCCTCTTGTGACTATTTTTTCTTAAAGACTTTTAGCTATACATGTTTTACTATACTTACTTATAGGACAACCAAATTTTAACCAAAATCCTCTCATTGCATTTTAATGGGTTACAAATCTGGTCTCAAGGGATACCTATGTTATGATCTTATTCTCATAGGTGCTATACTTCAGGGCATGCCATTTTTTATGAATGATCTTTCCTCTTCTCTTCGTAAACTGGCTCTCATGGACAAACAAGCTCATCTATTCAGTCTTCTTCTTAGATAAATTCTTGGTCATCTTCTCTTTTGTTCGCAGATCTTTCTACTATCTCTTCAATTCTTGTTCCCCACTTCCTCCTCTTCTAGTTTCTCTATTGCTTCTCCACATCCACTCTTTTCCAATACTTTTGCTGCTATAGCTTTTGGTAATTTCAATTGTTTTCATTTAGATTCGTCATCTTTGCTCAACAATGTTTCAAAATCAACCTTCCACTTCCTTCTCTTCTACACTTAGCTTCTCCTTTTGATCAACTGGTGCCTATTAGCTCAAATACTCATCATATGCAAACTAGATCTACTATAGCATAAGAAAAAATAAAGCTTTCTTTATATCTCTCATCTTTTATATCCCACTTATCTTGATTTTGAACCTTTTAGCTATTCCACAGGTGTTAAGTCTAAAGTTTGGTGCAAAGCTATGTCTGATTAGATTCACTACAAGAAAATCAATTTTTCCTGGCATTTTTTTACCCGCGCTCTGAAAAACCGTCACTATAAATCAGATTTACCGGCGGTTAGACAACGCAACTAAAAATCTGGTCTTTCGTTGCGATTTTAATTAAACCGCTGATATAGATTTTTTTTTAGCAGCGGTTTCTAAGGGGTCCGTTGATATAAAGCCATTCCTCAAATCATCCCGCCAAGCTAGGATCCCTAATTCATATTCACATTTAGATAATAGAAAAAAAACACAGCCGACAGACTAATCCACCGCACACTCCCCAACTCGCCGCCCCTTCCTCTCCCACCCTCCCTGAAGCTACCACACTGCCCAACCTCTCCGGTACCCCGACCACCACCACCCTCGTCGCACACTCCCCAACCCTTTCTCTGCTATCCCGATTCTCAGCCACCCGTCCCCAACCCCTTGCCCACCACCCACAATCCACCGCACCCATCCAGATATTCAAAGGTGCTATAAAATCTGAAGATTGTTCAATTCGGATCATCTCCTGCAGATTTACGAAGGTACTCTTCCGGATCTGATTTAAATCGGCTTTTCTCCAATCAAATTTGAAACCCTAGCGTTTGAGCAGAAATTAGCAGATGGATTTCGACAGATTTGTGTCTGTTGTGTGCTTGTTCTACATAGGTCAACATCTTCCATTTTCTATTTGTTCTATTTTATGTTTTCACTGGTATGTATGTTTGAGATCTCCTCTCGACTATCTATCCCATATGTCTTATCAATCTAGAAAGCGACATCCTTGGCCTTCCGAAGAAATGCCACAACCATCAAACTATAGGTGATTCTTCTTTTTCTTTTAATGTTCTTTATTGCGTTGCTGCTTGAAGAATTAGGAAAAGAGAACCTTATCCCATCTACTTAGAACTGATTTGTTGAATGTCTTTTTGCCATTAATGGTTAGTCATTAATTAATTTGGTATAAGCTGGTTTAAAAAAAAAGAAGATAAAATAGGTAGAAATTTCTTTGGTTGTTGACTGATTTTTAAGTTTTTGAATCCTGACTGTTTTTTAATTTTTTTATTCATGTTTATGAGATAAATATCAATTATAAGCTTGGATCTAGATTGTAGTAAAAAAATGCAATAAATATTCAATTACATGTTAAGCACAAGGTGGACCTGAATTTTTTTTCCCAGTTTATTTTTCTTAGCCTTTTCTTTGTGCAATCTATGCTTGGGTAAAGAAAAAAACAAGAGAAAGCATAACAGCAACAAATAGATTAGTTTCTTTGTTTTTTGCTTTGGTTGCAATAGTAGGGTCTTAATGGACTTTGTTCAATTTTCACTTGGTTTGTGCAGAACAGTTTGATTGACATATTATGACATTTAATTGGCTAATGTATTTTGCCCTTATGGTTGAGGTATGTTCTTTTTATTGACTTCATTGGTTTAATGATTTTTTTTTGCCACTCATTGGTTTAATGATTGAATCCTAACAAGTTGTCTCTTTAGATCAATTTTGGTGTTGAGTGAAGTATTTGTTAGTATGTTTTGTGATAACATATATAATGGGTAACAGTTTTAGAAAGCCTTTGGGATATGCACCTGAGTTTGCGTTGAAGTGTATGTTATTGCTACAATTCTGTGTTTTGCTATTGCCTCCCGTAGAATCAATGTTCATATGATGCAAATATAATATTTGAGATGTTTTGAGTTGATGTTCTTAGTTGTTACTTGCATATTTTCATCCCAAAAATTATTATTTATAACTTTTATAATATACTATAAATAATTTAAAATTAAAATTTTTTTTCTAAATTATTGTTATTTGTATTGCAGGTAACAGAATAATATAAAAGCACTAAGAGATGACTTCGTTTTATTCGTTAGAAAGTTAGTTGTGAAAGTTTTCACAAGAATGTCATGTTATCAAATTCTTTCTTCTGCTACCAAGTTTAGGCAATTTACCTTTTGAATTAGATTGTGTCAAGTTCATTGAACACTTGTTTTATTTTTTTATTATGAAAAATTCTGTAATGGATGTTAAGAATTATTGTGGATTATGAAAATGTAAATTCCTTTGCATTTTGAAATTTTGAGTTATTAGCTTTTCCTTATATTTATTTTGGTAAATATTTGCGATTGTATTAGGTATTGTGGATATATACAAGAAAAATTTATTGCAAATTTGCAATAATAGATTAGTTTTATTTCAAATTTAAACTAATTAATAGAGTAAAATAAATATGAATAAATTTAATAGCGCTCAAAAGTGTCACTAAAAGACGTTAATTTTGAAGCAATAGCAGCATTTTCAGTTCATGGAGAAAAATAGCCGCGGTTTAAAATCGTCACTATAAATAGTTTAAAAAGCATCGCATTATGTCATTTGCCAGCATTATAAAACGTTGCAAAAGGGACCACTGGTAGAAAAAAAAACTATACCAGCGATTTTCAAAAGCGTTGCTAAATACCTACACCAACGGGTATCTCCCAACGCTTCAGGCGATGGTTTACAAACCGCTGGTATAGGCCTTGGAGACATTTAGCAGCGGTTTTTATAACTTTTAGCAATGCTAAAAATTGCTAGTAAAAGATAAAATTTCGGTAGTGATTTCAGCCTTATAGAGGCAGGGTTCCCGGTCACTTGTTCCTCTCCCTCGTCATAAAAATATTATAGGCTATAAGTGGTTCATAAGTGCAATTGTAATCCTAATGGTTCTCGGTCACTTGTTCCTCTCCCTCATCATAAAAATATTATAGGCTATAAGTGGTTCATAAGTGCAATTGTAATCCTAATGGTTCTGTTGCAAGGCATGAAGCCTGATTGGTGGCTAAGGGGTTTCACTAAACATTTAGTCATGTTGTAAAACCTACTACAGTTCATTTAGTGCATGTTCTTTGCTGCTCATTTCAGCTGAAAACTTAAAGAGTTGGACGTTACTAATGCATTCTGATTTGGTTTTCGCAAGAAGAATGTCTTTATGTCTCAAACTCGAGGGTTAATTGATCTCTTCATCTAAATTTTGTCTACAAACTCCATAAATCTTTTTATTGTTTAAATAAGCTCACCAATATTGGTTTGAGCATTCACTTCTTATATCCTATCTCTTGATTTTGTGAAGTCTAAAACTGATTCCTCACTTTACTTACTCACAAGGCTCTTCCCACCTTATTCTCTTATTTTATGTTGATAACATCATATTAATCGGTAGTGATTCATCTTCTATGGGTCCTATTATTTTGCAACTAGATTTTGAATTTGAGCTTAAAGATTTAGGTGATCTTTGTTATTTTTTGAGACTTGAAATTAAAATACATCTACCTGTGTTTTTGTTAATCAAGCTAAGTATGTGAATGATCTTCTCTATAAGCACCTAATGCATTAATGCAATATCTGTAGAACTCCATGTCCATCACATTCTAGGCTAAATTCTACTGATGGTTCTTCCCTTACTGATCCGATTGAGTCTTGCAACATGATACTAGCTTTGCAGAATCTCATTTTCACCTAGCTTGACCTTTATTTTGCCGTGACCTCTTTTTGCCAATTTATGCATGCCCCTACTGATATTCATCTTAAAGCTGCCAAACAAATTCTTAGGCATCTCAAGGGCCCAATTGAACATGATATTTCTTTTACTAAAGTTTTGCCTATTTTATCAGTCTTTTTTTATCAAATTGAGCTAACGATTCTTGTGATAAAATGTTTGTTACTAGTTACTGTGCTTTCTTGGGGTGGAATCACATCACATAGCGTGCGAAGAAATAACCTATAATGACTCGTTCTTCTACTGAAACTGAATATCGTTCATTTGTTGTTACGGCTTGGATTCAAATACTTTTAGAAGACTTATCTTTATTCCAATTGTTCCTCGTCTTTAGTGTGATATGTCTTAACTAGGGATCACAACGGAGTGGGAAGGGGCAGGGAGTTACTACGAGAAAGCACACGTTTACCGACCAAATATTTGGTCGCCAAAAGTTCAAATTTTGTTGCCAAGTGTTTTTAGTCACTAAACATTTTCGTCACCGCATTTGTCGCCTATACCTCGACACCAAAGTGTTTTGGCAACCAAATAAAGTTTGTTACCAAAATCAACTTTCTACCGACCAAGACATTGGTTGCCATATATATGTTTCGGCGTCCAACTATGGTAGTCGCCACAATAATGGTCGCTATTTTATAATTTTCGGCGACTAAAAAGTTTAGTTGCCGAAAGTTTAGAAATGTTTGTTACCTTTGGTAACTAAAATAGTATTGGTCACCAAATGTATGTATTGGCGACAAAATGAGATAGTTGCAAAAGATAATGGAATCTATTATTAAATACTTTGGTCACCAAAAGTGTAGAAATGTATTGATCGTTTGGTGACAAATTATTTTGGACACTCAAAATCAGCAATTATACATTTGGAGACTAAATAGTTGGTTGCTAAACATTTTTTATTAAAACATTTGGTGAGATAAAAAACATTTTGTAAAAAATTATTTCTTATTTTCTTAAAAAATGAATTCAGAAGATGAAACTCTTCTTCTTCCACCGATGACACTTTCTTCAGCCTAAAATACTTCAAAACCCCACCCACACCACCGCTGCTGCCGTCCATCTCCGTTGTCAACCTCCGATAACTCGTGCGGTGGCTTTGGTAAAAAATCTTCTGAATCGACGTTGAGTTCCCCATGAACATGGACGCCATTTTCAAGTTGATCAACGAAATGTCATCTTTTTCGTTAATCAGTTCTAAAATGGAAGAAATCGGCATTCCTTCTCATTTTCTCTGTTTGATCTCAATACTACTGAGAAGAGATCCAGTCATCGTCTCCATCGACATAACTTACGATTGATAAAGCACTGAGCATATTCTCACTGGTCATGATGTACAAATAATTGCAAAAATAATATCAAAATGAACATTCTAACTGGTTAAAAATACGAAGAATATTTTCACTGGTCAAAATCACTAATAACATTATCAATGGTTAAAAATACTAAGATTATTCTCATTGGTCAAAAATACTAAGAATATTATTCATAAACTTCTCTTTAAAAACACTGAGAACATATCACCATCAGAGTTCTCATATCGCCAACAAAGATAGATATAAGAACAAAAATGCAGAGAGAAAAGACTAAATCAACTCATTCCAGCTCGTTCTCAGTTTCGACTCACTTCTTTCCTTATATAGTAAAGCAAAAACTATACTTCATATCATTATTAGAGTCCTCATATTTCCAACGAAGATAGATATAATAACAAAGACACGGAGAGAGAAAAAGATTAAATCAACTTGTTCCAACTCGTTCTTAATTTCGACTAACTTCTTTTCTTATATAGTAAAGCAAAAACTCGTTTCAATTATTTCCTAAAAAAACTTTTCGATAGAAAATTTTTGTAATTTTTTTCGGGAGGTCTAGACTTTTCGATTTTAAAATAGTCTCATATAGTGCACTGTTTGGGAAGCAGTTGTTGAGGAGTTAAGAAAATCTCCCCAACCAACTTCACATCCATTTGTGGGACTATCCCAATCCCATGGGGGAGGTGGGTGGTTTAGTTCCGCAACTATTTTGTGTATTTTTCTATATAAAAAATTCAATTCCACTAAAATAATGTCAAACTAAACAATTTATTATTAATTCTTAAATTATCATACTCTCAACCAAGCACTATTCGCTATAAAAAATACTAAACTAATAATCAAATCCATAATACTATTGGCACTAGTAATCCACTAATTATTTCATAAAAATAGCATTTCAATCAAATAAGCACAATGATTATTAGTTTTTTTTTTCCAATACTAAAACACTTGATAAAAACTAGGATGTAGAGAGGTCATAGATTACTAAAGATAAAATCTTCTCTGGTACCGTCTCAATCCAAATTGTATCAGAGTTCGTTTTCATCGCCATTTTTGCTAAAGCATGTGCCACCCCGTTACCATGTCGGCTTATGTGGGATACTGTCATGATTCAAACATTCCAGGGCCTTCCTTACCTTTGCTATAGTCTAGCTAGCTTCGGAGTTATCAGGGTTGAGATCAATGATGCTTGAAATGACCCTCATTGAGTCCCCTTCGAGCTGGTTCCTTGCATACCCCATTTCTGCAGCTAATGTAACAGCCTTTAGAGCTGCCAAAGCTTTGAGGAAATCGATATCGGTTGTTCCTGCGCTTCTCCTCGCCATGACTGCTTTCACATGGCCTTCACTATCCCGCAATGTAGCTCCTATCCCCGCCTTGTTGTCGTTAGTTCTTCTCCCCACATCAAAATTAATCTTAACAATGCCTGTGGTGGGTGCTTTCCAACAAATGGGTCCCCGTTTATGTTTGTTGGCCATTCTAGCTTGTGCCGCTCGATACTCATCCATATAACGTCCTGCAAAGGCGGCCACATCCGATACTTGACGTCGTGATGACCTAAATATTATCTCGTTCCGCCTTTGCCAGATACACCAAGCAATTACAATGAATAGACATACCGATTTTTCATCCATACTTTAGTGAATGTCCATTAACACATCCATGAAGTCTTCTCTCTTGATTTTCCCAATTCTCTACGCTATAAGGCCTAGTTTTCAGATTATTTGGGCTTCATAATAGAAGAAAAGGTAATGCATAATAGACTCATCCCCATCTTTACATAGCTTGCACCTGGTCGACACAATAACCTTTCTTTGCCACAAATTGGTTTTAATAGGTAGGATTCCTTGACATGCCTTCCATGCAAATAAACAAATTTTATTTGGGACATTTAGAT
Organism: Heliamphora exappendiculata; assembly: GCA_034768845.1. Taxonomy (NCBI): domain Eukaryota; kingdom Viridiplantae; phylum Streptophyta; class Magnoliopsida; order Ericales; family Sarraceniaceae; genus Heliamphora; species Heliamphora exappendiculata. Next base: position 5,082,576 of record JAOTRH010000025.1, read on the forward strand.
GCCACACATCCTTCTAAAAGCTCTTGCTTTAGATCGATTCCGATGTGAACATCTCTCCCATTTCTCTCTCCTTTAGGGACATCGCCAGATGGTAGGTTGATTTCATAGAAAAGAAGGCATTCTTTGTGAAGTGCCATATTAAAAGATCACTTGGCAGGTCATGTTAAAGGAGAATGTTGCAAATAAGTTCAGCCTCCCATGGTATAAAGATTTGATCTATTAGATTCTTATTCAAGCACCTCTTGTCATGGTCAATAAGCTCTTTCACTTTGGCATCATGCTGAAACAACCTTGGTGGAGTGATAATTTTATGTGAGTGGGGTCTTGGAATCCATCTCTCTCTCATATTCTAATCTCATGGTTGTTTCCCACTCTCCATCGATGGCCGGCTCAAAGTAGCTTCTTTGCATTCCATATGCTTCGCCGTGTTTGTGATGGATTTCGCCGCGGGGAGACTTGTTTTTAGCCATCAGAATAATGATCGCAAGTTAATAGTAAGAATAATGGATTAAATATGTTACTAAGATTGTAGAGTAGAGCTATACACTCACGTGGGAAAATAAATTAAATTTTTATTTATTTATATATAACTTTTGATATTTTATTACTCGCAAACTAAAAACATAATTTTTTTAAAAGTAAAACTGACAAATAATATTTTTTAGAAAAATGAAAACATGGATATGTAAGAGTGAAGCATCTCTCCAGTCGACTGGACCAATTAGTTTAGTTTTTTTTTTTGTGTTCAAAATAAATTTATTTTAATAATTTGAACGGTTTATTTTACTATTCTCAATGCATAGAATAAATATATAAAAAATTAAGTTAATTAATTATTGTCAAGTATATGAATAAATTACATTTGTATTAAAAAAATTAACTATAAAGTTCAAATACTATTTATTTTTTAAATAAAATGTGATTGTATCAAATGTTTAGTGATTTCCGGTTAAGTTTTTTTTTTTTGCAGATAATTTACACATTAGATATAATGAAATAAATAATTTAAATTATTAAAATAACCAATATTTTATCCCAAAAAAAAAATTGAATTTCTCCAGCGACCGGAGAGAAGCTCATCATATAATAAATGCATGCTTACGTAAGAACTACTCTCATGCCGCATTCTCCGTGGCTACTATTGTCTCTTTAGGAGAAGGGAAATAATTTTGTGATCGGATTCATTTAATTGAAACCGAACACGATGGAGGAAAAAGGAACAATGGCCTTGTTTGGCTAATTGTAAAAAAAAAATTTTATTTTTTTTATTTTTTTGAATAATTTTTATTTTATTTTTTTAAATTGTCTCAATGAAATGAATTAAAAAATAAAAATTTTGATCAAAGAATGAAAAAATCCTACTAAAAAAAATAAGCAACATAATATTTGACTTATTAACTTATTTTATTTTATTTTTGTCTTTTTTATTTTTTTATATTTTGATCCAAAAAACTTATTTTTTCAGTTCACCTCAATGAAAAGAATCAAAAAATTATAATAATTTAAATAATATAAAAAATTTACTAAAAATAAAAATAAATTAAATTAAATTAACAAATAAACAACTATTCCAAACTGGGCCAAACTGGCGGAGGGAGCTTTCGGTGCAGCACTGAAAAGCTGTTTTTTGAAAGAGGTAATTTTTTTGGGAGTAAAAAACAATATTACTTAAAAGTAAAAAAATGAGAGTACATTATATATTTTAATAAAAAATAAAAAAATAAAAAAATTACTATACAAAATTATCTCAAATTATTTATTATTATTTATTTTTTTTCTAAAAAAATAAATTTTTTAAAAGTCAAAATTTTTAAATATTATTGTAGTTCTCATTTACCAAAATTTTTTGTTAAAACATAAAGTAATTAATCTGTAGTTGCAGAGTATGTGAAGTATTTTAGGAAGGGGGGATTGTGTTGTCCATGGCTGCACAAAGCGGGTGTTGTGCAGGTTGCACAAAGCGGGTGTTGTGCAGGTTTTAGGTTCAGTTTTTGAATATATTTTTATGATTTAATTTATTTATTATGTAAATTTTATTGAGATTATTATTTATAAAAAAAATTTATAATTGATAATAATAATTTTGAGAATAAAAGTTTAAATAAATATCTTTCATTACATAGTTATAGATATTGGATCAACTTGAATTTTATTTACAAATAACAAACTTAATGATTTCTATCTAACAATGAATCGAATCGCAAAAATATATTAAAAACCAAGTTCTGAAACTGCACAGTACCTATGCTGTTGCACACGAATGAGTTGTAAGTGGGATAATATTGTCTAAAATTTATGAAAAATTACACTTACTCTTTTTGAGATTTTTGACAAAAATAAAAATTTTTTCTGTAATTTTAAAAATTACAATAATAATTTTTTAAATTTGATTTTAATATTAAAAAGACTCCTATCGTTAAAATTTTTATTTAATTTAATAAAAAGCTACCATTTCTTCTTAAAATTACCTTCAAAATCACAGCCTAGCCCCAAAAACCTCCCTCAAGGGTTCTGTATTTCTTCAATTAGATATGAACTCTGAGAATTTAGTGCGAACAATAAGATCCTGTCAGCTTTGTACCTTTTAGAAATCAAAAGTTTAAATTTATGTACTAAATTTAAATAAAATGATTCAATCTAACATTAAATGGACCTGGACTAATTTAATGAACTAACAAAATCGACACGTGAAGTGAAGTACAAAGGTAGTTTCACCTCAAACATGTACTATTGTTTTGACTCTATATATGCCAGAATTAAAAATAAGTTTGACAAGTCAGATAGCTTTTTACAAATTAAGATTTTGGTATTTCTTTTTTCTTCATAGTTTTACATTCAATAGTTAGAAATTACATTATATTATTTTTTGTCATTTTTAGCCACTAAATAAAAAATTATACAAAAAACAAATAACAATTTACATAATTTTATATTTAATAATTAAAAATTACATTGTATCATCTAATGTAATTTTTAGCAATTGAATAAACAATTGCACAAAAAAAAAAAAGAATATAACAAATAATCCATGATCGCTTTTTAGTGTGACTCGTCATTATGTGTAAGTACAAGAATCTATCGATTAACGTTTTGTTATGTGTTAAATGACACGTGGCCTTGCTTCAGGAGCACATTAGGAGAAATTCGGCATGTTTGGACTATCTACAAAAAGTTAATTTCTTTCTCTCAAAAAAGTTACTTTTAAATTATACTATTTGGTATATTTAAAAAATTTATTAATTTTTTTATTTATTTTTTCAAGAAAAGTGTTTATAAATATAATATTTTTAATTAAAAAATTAACTCAACTCTAAAAAATATATAAATAAAATTGTGCCATTATTTCAAATATTATAACTTAAAAACAAAATATAAGGACATAAAAAATCTCTTAATTAAAGTTAATTCAATTCTAAAAAAAAAATTATGCCATTATTTCAAACGTTATAATTAAAAAGTAAAACGTAAAAATATATTATATATTTTAATAAAAAATAAAAAAAACTATTTTAAAAAATTATTTCAAATAATCCAATTTTGTCTTTTTTTTTTCTTGTTGATGAAAAGCTAAATATCACTTAAGAATCAAGTTTTTTAAGTATACCAAACACAAGCTTAGTAATTATGTACATAACGTTCGTATGTTAATATAGTTTGCTTAATTATCACATGTATATTATATATTTTTAATTAAAAAATCATCTTATATTAAAGAACAAATGTTATAACACATGAGCAAGATTGCCCATTAAAATAACACATGCAGCACATATATATTGAATGGGTACATTAAAACAAGGTGACATATATTCTCTACCTATAAAAAAATTTCTCAACCGATTGCCGCAATAACTAGAAAGTTTTTTTTTTCTAAAAAATAAAAATATTTATATAAATTTTAAATATATCAAATTTTTATTATGCATATCTACTTTTAATAAAAGTTATATTTTTAAAATTTACTTCTTAAAATCTATTAAGCATAATTTATATTAAATATAAAATTATAATAGAATAAAAAATATTTCTTTCATACAACTTTAAGTCATAATTTATTGTCTTTTTTTTTATTGTTTAAAATTACTTAAAGTCACTTAAAAATTAATAAATTTTTAATTTTTTAAATAATATTTTAATTACACTAAATAAACCTTTTACTTATTTAATTTGAAGTTGCTTTAAACAAAAAAAAATCTGAACTTTCAATCCAGTTATCCAATCAAACAAAAATAATTTTAACTTCTTCCATAAAAAAAAAAAGTAGTTTATTAATTTCTTTTGACTCTTTTATTTTCTTTTAGTTTTTGTTCTCTTTACTTTTTCACTAATATTATATATCCAAAAAACATATCAAAAAAATTTATTCGAAATTCAAAACTAATAATTCCAAAATAAATAAATACATAAATAAATAAAACTTCTCTACGTACAATATCATTTTTATTACTTTCTTCTTCTTTTTTTTCCCGTTGTATAACTAATTTAAATCCCGGGGGTCCCACCCCTCCTTCCTCCCTCCTATAAATAGCGAAGTATCCCTCTGACCATTTCTTCATATGCCTCTGCTAAACCAACATCAAACTCCTCTTTCATCCCTATCAACACACCACTCCCCTCACTAATCAAACCTAACTTCCCAAAATCCTTTCGCTGGATTCTCATTCTCTTTTCAATCCCAAGCTTCTTCACCTGCCCACCTCCACAGCCATGGTGGTTTTGTCCAAACCTTCAATCAAACAGTTCTCCGTAACCAAAACCTGCAAACCCGCCCCCGCCACCGCCGCTGCATTCGTCTCCGGTATTCCCCTCATCGACCTTTCCAAACCAGACTCCAAGAACCTCCTCGTTAACGCCTGCGAGGAGTTCGGTTTCTTCAAGGTCGTCAACCATGGCGTCCCGACGGAATCCATCGCCAAACTCGAATCCGAAGCCGTCAAATTCTTCTCCTTACCCATCTCCGAGAAAGAAAAAGCAGGGCCTCCCGATCCCTTTGGTTACGGAAGCAAGAGCATTGGACACAACGGCGATGTCGGCTGGGTCGAATATCTCCTCCTCACAACCAACCCCGAATTCACTCACCACCGATTCTCGTCACTAATTGGCACAAACCCAGAAATTTTCCGGTACGAAATAGAAAAAGACAGAGCTGATTATAAACTTATGATTTTTTTTTCGGGTTCTAAATTGCACAATCGAAAGACATATTAGAATGGATGATATGGTCATTTATTGATCAATATATTAGTGAATATTAGTATTAGAGAAATATTAGTATTAGATGCCAAAAATTTCCATGTGTAAAGCCGATATTTGAAACCATGTTTTTTATGCTAAATTGAGTATTGGATTTGATTTGGTTTGTGTAGATGTTCTGTGGGTGATTATGTGTCGGCGGTGAAGAGGATGGCGTGTGAGGTGCTGGAATTATTGGCTGATGGGCTGAAGATTCAACAGAGAAATGTGTTCAGTAAGCTGTTGATGGATGAACAGAGTGACTCTGTTTTTAGGGTAAATCACTACCCTCCGTGTCCGGAACTGCAAGAAACGAGCGAGAGGGATTTGATTGGATTCGGAGAGCACACTGACCCTCAGATCATTTCTGTTCTAAGATCCAACAACACATCTGGCCTCCAAATCTCTTTGACAGATGGGAACTGGATTTCTGTCCCACCTGATCAGAACTCCTTCTTCATCAATGTTGGTGATTCTTTGCAGGTACTGTTACAAAATTATATATGGAGATAGATAGATAGATCGATCCATCGATAAATAGACATGCACATGCATTCATATCTATATATTTAGATGTATTCTTATATATGAAGATAATATATTATTGAATGTTCAAATTTCTCTTGCAATTCTCCATTCAACAAGAGTTCATTTCATTATTTTACAATTTGCATGAACCAAGTAGCATCTCTCCCATGATATCTGTTATGGAGTGATGTCTTGTATTCATTCGATTTCTTTTTATAACTGTTCAACACTGTGCTACCCATTTAATGGATTCGAACTAATTGGTCATATTAAGATATATATATATTGGGTATTTATGTAAAAGTTTATTATTGCAAAGGGTATTTTAAAGTTGTGAAAATATTCTTCACAATGTGTACAAGTACTAGTTATAACTCAGGTACTCCTAATATAAATTGAATTAATTAAAATTAATTATTCTTTTTAAATACTCTTAACAAAAAAAATTAATTATTTTTAACTATCATAAAGTTAATTATTGAAAAAATTAAATTTGAAATAAAAAAATATGAAAGAATAATTAATTTTAATAATTAATTTTTTGATTTCCTTCCAGCTTTACGTATGCTGAACAAGGAAATGCTTTGTCTTTTTTAATTTCCTTTCATATATTTGAGATAAACATAGAGAGGGGAAAAAAATTAGTTTATTTTATTTTAAACTGTTAATAAATCTTTTAATACAATTTTATTCATTAAATAAAAAATATGATGTGCCATGTAAGATCGTTTTATTTATGTAAAAGTGTATTATTTGTGAACGGTGTTTTAGTAATTGTACCAAATAAAAAAATGTGGCTGCATCTGAACCAATAAAAAATAAAAAAAAAAACCAATTGGAGCGTGAAAATCACTGCCTTTTAAAATCTAGAGTTACTATGTGAGTTACGGAACCCACGTAAATGTCGGGTTCTTTTTACGTGGTTGATTAGTTGCGTTTCCTTTTTTCGTTAGATTGGATTGGATGACGGTGAATGTAATGTTGGTTCAGGTGATGACGAATGGGAGGTTCAAGAGCGTGAGGCACAGGGTGGTGGCAAACAGTTGGAAATCAAGGGTGTCAATGATCTATTTCGGAGGACCACCTCTGAGTGAAAAGATAGCGCCATTGCCATCACTCACGGAAGGAGAAGACAGCTTGTACAAAGAGTTTACATGGTTTGAGTACAAAAAATCTGCTTTCAAGTCAAGGCTGGCCGATGATCGGCTGGGCCTCTTCCAGAAGTTCGTCTCCACGTAATACTTACGAAATTTATGTTTAATCCGTTAATTTAGTCTAAGTCTCGCCAAACAGGGTTTTGCAATACATAGGTTAATCCAATTTCCCACCATAGATGGAAAAAAATGAACTTTTCTCTTTCGGTACTTGTTTCCTTTTCTTTGTTAATGACAGAGGTTCATTTTCACCGTCACCTTCGCTCTCAAAGATCTGATATTTTCTTTCGTAAAATGGATGCGTGTTAACATCTTATCTTGGCTCGGATCCGATAATGCAATTTCATTCGGACTTTATGATGATGCGGTGTTTGGCCAAATTTCTGTTAATAATTTTTAACTTTCTGTTACTGATTTTACTTGTTAGTTAAATTTTTTTTAAAATACTTATAATTTCTGTTACAACTTTTAACTATTTTTTTTATTTCAGTTACAAGTTATAATTTTTGTCAAGCACTCATAATTTTTATTATAAATTACAATTTGTAAACTACTAGTAATAACTTTCTCAAATACTCCCAATGTCTTTTCACATAAACAAGCAATTTACTAGTGAGTCGTGCTTGGGTACAGATGTACTGCTTAACCTTTTGAGAATACACCTCTCCTTGCTTTGACAGTACTAAAATGTTAAAAATCTAGACAGAAGACACCTTTTGTACACGAATAACTAATCTCAAAATCGGTTATTTGTATCTGTAGAACTTTAAAAAAATGCATTTCACCCTTTTAATTCATGTATAACTCATAAAATGTTATAAATTTCACATACAATGAACAACTGAAATGCATTTTGTGGTTAGTTTGTAGTTATTTAAGTGCATATATATGTAGTATTATTATTTTTATAAATTAACCAAGACACTAAGAGATATAAAAAACAAAAAACACATATATGAATTGGGTCCACGACTCAGCATGATATGATATACTTATGCCATGTTTAATTGTGGGATTAGTGCAAACAAAGTGCAAGATTAGGAGGCTATAGGGCTATGTTTGGCTTAATGAAATAAAGTTTCGAATGGAATTGCCGCTCTATTGAAAATACTCAATATTTTGCTATTTGGTTCAACAAATAATGGCAAATTTTTCATTTTAGTAGAATCACCATTCACCATTTTATACCGTGGCGACTCTAGAAATTTTTGTCACTAGTGTTAGCATTTGAACATTTCAAATTAAAACAAAAAATAATATTACATATTGATACTATTGTTATACTAAAAAAGATATATAAACACAAACATTTACAGTTGGCTTCGACGAGTTTTTATATTTTGAAAGCGTTGAATAGTAAACTCATTTTCAATACTATTAAATACATCTTTTTTAATATATGTCACTAAATAATTATTTATGATCTATTGATCTTTTATTCTGTTGTGCATATAACAAAAGAAAAATATAATAAATTTATTACATAATTGCATATACATAGACCAACTCATGCTCATTGCATACGATTTTCAAATAAAGCGTTACAAAGTTAATCATTATCAAACACAACATTTACAATACAAGCGTTGATAAATCTAAAAATTAAGAAGAGACACAAAAGCGCTAAAATTTATCCTATTTTTTAAAAAGAAAAATAATCCTAAACTACCAAAATGCCATATCTACAAATAGAGTTTTACCAATATACAACAATATCAGAGATTTAATATAAAAAATTCAAAAGTTTGTTACCCACTTGTCCAAAAAAAAAGTGAAGAATGAATAATCGTAGAAATCATAGATCGTCTTTGTAAATTGCAAAAATCAAAATGGTGGGATCACAAGTTGCTGTCCTGGAGTCCCCACTAGCTCAAACTTGAGAAAAGAGAGAAGAATATAAAGAGATTTGCAATCGAATGGACGAGAATGAAGAAGAAGAGTTATGGTGTGGCTTTAACAAGTCGCAGTCCTAGAGTCACATTAGCTCAAACGTGAGAAAAGAGAGAAGAATATAAGGAGATTTGCAATCGAATGGATGAGAATGAAGAAGAAGAGTTCGAAGAAGTGGAATCTGAGCACCGACTAGTTCGATTTAATCACTGACTAATAGAAGTGCGATAAGGCGAAGTGTAACGAATTAAAAAGAGAGGGCCCCTCTATCAAGATAATGATAATTTGTTTAGGGTTAGGGTTTTGATCAACATTCGAAGCATCGAAGTTGAAAATAAACACACGTGAAAGAGGAAATGACGAGGGTTGTTAACCTCTAGAAGATGAAATTCGCCTAGGGTTATTTCGCAAAGTATTGTTGAGTAACCTAATTGCTGAAGGAAAAATTGAGAGAGAGAGAGAGAGAGAGAGAGAGAGAGAGAGAGAGAGAGAGAGAGAGAGAGAGAGAGAGAGAGAGAGAG
>JAOTRH010000025.1:5096742-5142932 GCA_034768845.1 Heliamphora exappendiculata
ATCCTGGGAGAGTGACGCCGGTGAAATCCCTACAACACCCTCGGTAGGCGGCGAATCATTCTTAAGGAAACTGCGATAGCAGGACTCGGTTTGCAAATTACATTTATGTTTTCCTGTTATTTCATTCTCTATAATTTCAGATTCTGTAAATTGTTGAAAGTTTAATAAAGATATATTTTCTGGATCCCCGAGTATGTATTTTATGTCGGCGTTGAAAATTCTCCCAACAGCGATCACCATTGGAGCTAAATATCATTTACTCCTTAAAATAATCTTGCTAAACCAGTTACTTGTAATTAAACATTATTTTTTACTATAGACCCACCTAAAATAAACTGTGGGACTTAGTAGCTTTTATTTTGCCTCATAGTTAGCAAAATAACTTAGGCGTGCAAAGCCATTTTCTCAAAAGGAGTGGATCAGGTAAATCTTGCGTGTGTGTTTGTTATGTTATGACAGAAAATAAAAAAAAATCAACTAAAAAAATAACACGATTATACACGAGAAAAAAAAAATTTATGTGATTCACTTAAAATTAGAGTCGCGTCCATAAATTGCAACGATTTTTTTATAAGAAGAAACAATGCAATACGAGAGTATATACGAAATTTTAACAAAAATAACGAATATAAATATGCACAAGAAGCCAAAAAAAACAACATGTTAAAAATGGGCTACAAACTCGGGGTCAAACCTAGCTGCATAGTTTTCATTTTATGAATCAAGTCCCACCAAAAAAATCATTTAAAATTATAACGGCTCTAGTTATGGGTCAAAAGTTTTCACCAAAAAAAAAAAAATTAAACTCCACGCATCTAACATGTTTTTGATCCATTATTTATTTGTTTTCACGTTCGTTCCGCATAAATCCTGGTTAGAATTTGCTAGGATCCTAACGGAGGGAAGTGGATGGACATTCATGAGGAATGCTAAAACTCCAGTTGATAGTGAGAAAGGATTAAGAGTTGATATATAGGAGTTGTCGAAGTCATAGAACGCAACAGCCTTGCATGAATCCTGGTTAGAATTTGTTAGAATCCTAACGGAGGGGAGTTGATGGACATTCATGAGGAATGCTGAAACTCCAGCTGAGAGTGAGAAAGAATTAAGAGTTGATAGGAGTTGTCGAAGTCATAGGACGCAACAGCCTTGCATGTCAGCTTTGGGTATGTTGCATGTGGCAATGTAAGTAGGTTAGGTTATCCCCACTCCCCGGCCACCACCACCGTCATTAATCAGTGTCCGCCGGGACCATTTTTAGGAAGCAAGCAAGTAGGGACTAGGGAGACACTGCCATTAGGAATGGCAACCAGACAAGGTGAGGTGGGGTGAGGTGAGATCGAGTTTGAGGTCTTTGTCTTTATTTTTTGGTTGATTGGGGTGGGGCTGAAGGGGGAAGATAAAAGAAGTGGTCGAAACGAAAATATATTGAGTATAATTAATATATTATAAAAATAAAAATATTAATGGTAGCTAAAAATAATGTGATACAAATAATAATTGAAGAATAATTATAATTAAAATGGCGGAAGATCAAATGAGAGCTAAATATAATATTTTTATATTTTAGTAGCATTATATTTTAAAAAACTAAACTTTATGTATGTATTTATAAATAAAAAAATATTTAATTTATATAAATAAAAACAACAAAATCAATTAAAATAAAAATAACAAATACCATTTTTACCCCATCTATTATTAAAAATAAATAAAAAATTGTCATCCCTCCACCATCTTCTTCTTTCAAATACATCCCATATTCTCTCCCCTGTATCTAATCATCTTACCACGTGCTCCATCGGTTTCCCAATCCCCATAAATTCCCCATTTTTATTTTTATTTTTTTGTTTAAATAAAAAAATGCAAAAGGTTTCCGATATTGCTTGGTTCGCAATCTTTTATTCTTTTACTTTTTTTAACTTCAAGGTGACGGTATTTGTTTGAGATGAGGATATTTGTTTGAGTTTTAACTTTTACTTTTAAATTTATAACCTAACAAAAAGATTAAATTCAAGAAAAAAAAAAGTTTCGAATGTTTGGTTTGTAATTTTAAAGTCCATTCTTTTACTTTTTAAAACTTTTAATCAAAAAGTCAAGAACTTAAGAATATTCAAATAAATGAGCTGTAAGTTTATAATTTTTAACAAATTCCTGTCACTTCATTATAAAGTCATAATCAATTTTTTTGTTTTTTTTTGTTTATAATATGTAGATTTATAAGTTCAACTACATGAAATACCCTCACCATAAAAAGTCGAGATTTTTTTTTCAGCTTAAACTCATAAAATTAAACATAACTCAAAGCTTAAAAAGAACCTCTCACATCCGAAGAGATTAAGAATAATCAAAACAACACAATAACTTTCACATCTCGAAAAAGAGACAATTAAAACAAAAATGCGAATACTTTGATGAGTTTAGTATAGTACTAAATTATACGTAAAAATAAAAGAATAATTTGATGAAAATTTCTAATTTATTGACCAGTATATGAATCTACTTAGCAACATAAAAAAATTTATAGTTAGTTAAAAATTAATAAAAATGTTCAACTCATGTCAGTTTTAGGTGTATACATATATAATTTAAATTACCACTGAAAATTATTTTAACATGTTTGGTATTACGTCTTTGGGAGAAATTATTCAGTAATTTCGGAGCACTATGTGACATTATTTATATAGTGTTCTCATCCAAGTAATGAAAAAAAGTAATTATTCGGTAGTACTCTCGGAGTATCACGTGGCATTGCCTACGTGTTGCTCCTCTCCAATCATGTTAGAGAAAAATTTCAACAATGGCACACACCCTTGTTGAGCTAGGAGAGAAAAGATAATCCACTTTTTTAGCATCATTGTTCAACTCGAAGATTATTTTTCAACGTCTTAGGTGGATTTCTAGGATTACTTTTAGTGGATTCTTAAAGTTGTCATCAGTAATTTTATCGGCGTAAAGTATTGAAGATTCGATATTTTGTATAAATACTAATGATTCGATATGGTGGTAATCAAGTACAAAAAACGGTGCACATAGATTCGACAATAGAGACATATAGGTTGAGTATTCGACTGAAGTTTGTAAGCAAGTTTTGTAAATATTTATTGGTATAGTGCTTGATTTACTTAGACTTGGATTAGTTACGTAATTTTTATTCGAATTAAAATTTTCTACGTAAAAAATTACAAACTTCTTATTGTGTGCAATCAATTTATTTGTTAATTGTTTGTGATTGTCTAGATTTAAAATGATCTAACAACTGACGATATTTCATTTAGCTACATATAAAATAATTTAAATATTATTTTTTTAATATTTTTATTTATAAAAAATATCACGTAAAAGATGCCGCGTACTACTTCGAAAGTAGTCAATAATTTTCCAATGTTTGGGAGTATGGAAACTGTTCATAGTTGAGAATGAAGTGCATTAATTAAACATATGAAAATAATTATAAGTATCCACTCCAAGCAATGGGAGAAGGATGTGGAAGCTGTAAAGAATGATGGGCACGCATAGGCATGGGCTTAGTTTTGAATATATTCCCAACATTTATGGTTCAAACAATTTGATTCTTCAAGAGTTCTCTCTTTTTTCTTACTATAATAAATTTTTGATACTGTTCGGTATTATTAAAATTAATAATTTATATATTATAATTTGTAATAAAAATTATAAATGTTTAATAAAATTATAACTTATACCTAAAATAAAAAATAATAATTTTAATTTATTGTTAAAATTATAGTGTTTAAAATAAATTATAAATTATAATTAAAATTAATATAAAAAAAAAACTAAAAACTGTAAAGGAAGCCTTGTCAAACATTACAATTGATTTGGTTTCATTTTTCAACATGGTATTTCATCCTATCGTGGACCACTCAAACAGGTCTTAATCATTCCTTTATAATATATTGTAAATAAGAATTTTTTTCATCTAAGTCCTACTTTTATATGTTACTTATATTTAAGTCCTACTACAAATTCTCATTTAAGAACAGTCCTAATCGGAATGTAATTTTTCAAATTTTCTCTATTTATCACTCCATCTCTCTCCTCTGCTAGCCTCGCACCCCATATCTCACACACACACACTCTCTCTACATCTGATAGCCTCACCACCACCAGACCCACTACGCTTGCCCCCATCACCACCAGATCCGCCGTCGGCAACGGCGACAGCAACGGCGATGGCAAGAACGACAACTCATTCTAGCGCCTGGATGTGAACGGCGATGGCCTCACACCCCTAAACCCTAAGAGCAACCAGATCTGGTGTACGACTGTCCCGGGGGTGGAATGCAGAGCCCGGGCAACAACGGCGAGTGCGACCGGCGACGACGATGGCGAGTGCGAGAGGAGACGATGACGACGAGCGCGACAACGAGGGCAGCAGCGCTGTTATCTCTGTTTGGTTATCCACTGTCGACTTGCCGGAGAAAAAGCCACTGCCATCGCTGTGGTCATCTCGCCATTGCCGCTGTGAATATTCTCATTTTGAACCAGATCTGATTGTGTCGACGCCAGTTTCCTAAATCAGTGGTGAATATTCTTATCTTGTTCGCAGTTTGAATATTCTCATCTTAAACCTCTGTGAGACGGCGGTGGAAACGAGAGAGAGAGAGAGAGAGAAAGGGACAGGAAGCGCCGGATGTGAGACGGCGGTGACCGATGATAGCGTCGGTGGGGTTGCCGGAGGTGGTGGGGCACTGGGACTCTCAGATCTGGTTGCCGTTGAACGAACTTTTGGTGAAAACGAGAGAGAGAGAGAGAGAGAGAGAGAGAGAGAGAGAGAGAGACGAAGAGAGGGACGGAACCATATCTGGTTTAAAAGGTCCGGATCTGAGACGGCGACACATCCGATGGGGGTCGCCAGAGTTGATGGCGCTGGACGGTGGTAGTTGGTCGATCGGCGGTGGCGGGTGACTTATAGAAATATTATCATTTTCTTGTTGGATGACCAATATCCCTATATTTAAGGAATAAAATATTATCACTATGGAACCAATATTCCTATATTTAAAGAATAAAATATTATCACTATAGAAACAAATGATGCATCATGAAAATTATCACTAAAAGTATAATAGACCTAAATAAATCTTGAATTTCGAAATAGGACTTAAGAGAAATGTGAACTTATAAATGGGATCTAACTAAAAAACATTTCTAAAAGTAGGACCCCGATTCAATAGAAGCGGTTTTTTTCCCATATTGGCATAATACAAATTAGTTATTTGACTTATTTTTTTCTCTTTATTTTTTCTATCTTATTTTTATTTTTATTTTCTTGTATGATCGTTTAAATTAGCAAATTATGGTGGAGGAAAAGAATACGAACAGAAATTAAAAAGAGGTGGGGGCTAAGTAGATTCAAGAAAATTGACCCCTGATGGATATTTGATTTTTCTCGGATGGAGGAAGATATGGTAATCCCACGTTGTATTCTTATTTAATTTTGTAGTGATAAATTTTATCGTAAAAAAATAATAACTCATTTTTGTTAATGATTAAAAAATAAAGAGTGATCACATAATATAAATTATGATTATTTATTTATTAAAATTATTATGTAATATCATTTGTATAATACTTCACAAGCACCTAATAATTTGTAAGGTAAAAGAAACCTCGTCGGGGATTGGATTGGGTAGGGGATTGGATTGAGATAGGAAGGAAAGGGAGGGGGTGGTGACAAATTTTGATAATTGGGGACCAAGAATGGATAGTGAAAGACCACAAGGTTCATTCGCTATTCCTATGCCCATTATATGCTGGTGGGTCTGTTGTGTTGTCTGTCTTTTAACTTTAATTTTTTATATATAGATTAGTGTTATGGTATGCCCATTTGTACATTTGCTCGAATTTATTTGTTTGAACTCAGTTATGTAAATTTATATCTAGGCTAAGTGTTACCTATAACATACTTGTTATATGTGTCTTTTGTGTTATATGTGTACTTTGATTTTAATTTTTTCTATACAAACTAGTGTTACGGCATGTTTGTTTGTACGTGGATTTATATATAAGAGTTATAAATATTATTTATGAATTTACAAAAAAACTATTTACATATACAGGTTTTGTCGCTAGATTAATGTTATCATCGTTACTTATTTTTAATTACAAGGCAATATACATAATACACTATTAATAAATAAACAAGCCTTTGATTACACATAAATTAATTATAATAGTGAAATCATTTTAGAACACAAAATAAAAGAGTATTTGTGAATGATTTACATGCGTTACTTATATTATTTTTTTTCATTTTTCTAATCAAGATGAGCCATTTTTTCGATAAAATATCTAAAAAGGTCAAAATAAGGCAGCTTATTTTATTTTATTTTGTTTCTGGTGATTTTTTTTATCATCTAGTAAAATTATTATATTATATTATTTTTAAGGAGATTTTTTCATCATTTAATAAAATTATTATATTTTTAAAAAGTTTAAGCCCAAAAAAAGTTAGGTCAAAATATATGAAAAGTTGAAAGAGAATGAAAAAAAAAAACCCAAAATTAGGCAGATTGAGGGAAGCTTCCCCAAAATCGCTTAGAATTTTATATATGAAAACGCATATAATTATTGTGCTACACAAAAACATGTAATTTGTGGGGGTGCACCCAAGTTTTGCACGAAAACGTAATATCTTATGGACATGTCTCAATTTTGCATAAAAATACATAAAATTATCGTAGCGCACTAAAAAGAATAATTTTGGAAAAATGAACAATTTTGTTATGTGAATTAAAAGTATAGAAGTATATATTTATTTACAATATATTGTAATACATAATTAGATAAAAATACTACGTAAATAATATCACATGGTATTTCGAGACTATTGAATAATTACTACAGTAAACTAGAAAGAAATTGTTTCAAAAATTAGAGATGACAATTTCATCAACTCGCCCCGCCTCGAATTTTATGAGCATTTTCTATTCCCAATAACAAGTGCGACAAAGATAATATTTATTTTTTCTATCTCAATTTTCTCTGTCCCATCCTTAATTATATTAATTAAATACTTTAATTTATATTTATAAATTACATATAAAGTTTAGTTTCTTTCAATATATAAGACTAAGGTTCCGATTGACAACTATCTTAAAAGTTAGTCTTTTTATTTTTTTGCATTTTTAGTTAAAAAACTAAATTGGGTTTAAAATAAGTTGTTTGGTAACTTAGTTTTAAAGTTAACTTTTTTGAAATTGGTTGTTTGGATAAAAAATTAATTTTTTTTACTTTATGTTCAAAGTGGACAATTTTACGATTCTATATATTTAATATTAACAGTTATATATAGTTGATAGTAGTAGTAAATAAGTTATGAATAAAAGGTATTATAGTATTTTAATAGTGGTGAGAATTTGAATAGAGTATTATAAAAATTTGTGTTTTGATTTGACTCTTTAATTTTTTAATTTTTTTACCAAGCGGACAACCTTGACTTTTTGACGTTTTTAGCCAAAAAGCTAAAATTTCCAATCAAGGCCTATAGTATGCAAATATTACATTTATATTTACATTGTTTTTATTTTACTATTTTATTTCTAATTTTCATTAGTATCTTTATTTTTATGACTTATTAATTATCTCTGATATGTTTTCGCACCCATTACTTCCCTGGTCATCTTTAGTCCAATAAAATAAAAAATAAAAATAAAAGATCTCAAACCTCATCTCGCCCAATAAAATAGAGGATAAAAATGGTAGATCTCAAACATCATCTCGCCTTATCTGATTGTCATTCCTATCGACTCATTGCCATTCCTATCGACATGCTAGAAGCACCAAGTACTTGGACGTGTCACATGGTCCCGTTATAGAATTAATCGTCCATCCATTGGTTAGGACCAGATTCAACCCATCCGTAATTCTTAAGTCCAAACATTATCTACTATCATATATTTGGATCAGGCCTTGGCCTGGACCAGGCTACTAGCTGTAATCTACAAATAATTAAATAAATAAATTCTCTCCTCTCAAATCAAAATGGATCAATCTTACCCTCCCTATCTCCAAATCTTAAAACATTTTTTTGAAAAATCATTTTCAATAAAAAAAAAAATGAATGAGGCTGTAATATTCAAAACAAATATGCTTACTCTCCTCTCTTTCTCTCAAAAGTCAGTACAATGTACGAGTTTCGCGTCCTATAAGGTCTAAATATAATAAAATGTCGGCAATTTTACCTCTGTATAAACAAACAAATATTATGATTCGAAAACATACTTAAATCACAATGGACCAAGTTTATCAATGCCTTGAGACCCACCCTTTTTCTCTGATCTATCCCTCGATCTTAAATGTTTCCTAAGAAATCTTCTACACGAAAAAATAAATAAATAAATGAGTGATTTGATAGGAAAAGAAAGAGTATGATTCTCTTCCACCCAATCACTACTTTAGATTACTTAGCCTATATTCGGGCAGGCTTTTTAAAGGTATAATGGTTTTTTTTTTTTTGATCTGTTACGATAAAATGAATTTAAAAAGTAAGAAAATTTTTACTTAAAATTGAAAAAAAAAGTACTAAAGACAAAAAAGCCTCATAAAAAGTACTAAAATGGTTTTTCATTTTATATACATTTTAAAATTTCTTGTCCCTTTTCTTTATTTTTTTTCTTTTTCGTGACAAGAATAATCTTAAAAAGATGCTTGTTTACGTTAAATTTTAAAAAGTTCACTAAAAAAAAGAAAAATTATATAAAAAACAATCCCAAACATAGACTTACTAGGGGAGAAAACTGGAAGAAACAAAAATACTTTAAAAGTTACATTTTTTTTCTCTCTCCAAAATTTTAAAAATTTGAAAGAAAATAAATAATTATTAGTATATACATATCTTGCAAACGATTTTTCATAGAAAATTATGCAATTTTCTGTTTTGTCCTCCCCAGTAATTAGTCTCTATTGGTCTCCTATCTTTCTCAACATTGGAAGGAATACTTAAGTTTTCGTATATTTTACTAAGGTGTTTGTAGAGAATAAAAATTGAGATCTATTGTTCTTGTTCAAACTGGCTGAACAGTACGGAGTGAATTCCACGTGTGTCTGCACAAGAAAAAAATGAGATGTCCGCCGGTGACTTTTTACCAATGGACCATTCGACGATCAAATCAGACAATGAATTTAGAAAGAGAGAGAGAAGAACTTAAGAGAGTAATTTGAGAAAATTTCTTCTAGTAAAAAGAGTGCATATCTTTGCTTTTGAGAGTGTTGGCTATTTATAGGAAGAAATATACTTGATCTGCTTTTAGAACCCGACTTGACCTGAGCAGGTCGGGTTGTACTCCCCATCTTTGATTAGCACATAGCTGTCAATCTGATTATGACTTATCATTGCCATCATTATATCTTTTTGCAAGTTTTTTTTGTCATGTCGAATTGTCCATCGGTACTCAGACCTAATTTAATCTAAGTCAACCCTCTCTGACACCCTAGTCCTAGAGTTGGTCCAATTATTGCTGATCTCTTATCATGAGCACCCCCTTTGATACACGTATCATAGGGCACTTATTACAAGAAGCAATCCCCGAGCTCGTCTTTAGGGGTCATCTAACACTCCTTGCTCGGACGTGAGTGCCGAACACTTCTCCTGATGGTGCTGAACATTTCTATTGATGGTGCCGAACACTTCTATTCGGGGGTCACGGATGAGTCCCTCTTAAGCTCGGGACCATAGCCGTGGCACCCAGGGCCATGGCCGTCCATGGCTTCACCCGTCTCGAGATCAAGGAACTCAGGAGCTTCGCCTGAGTATGCTCGGTCCACCTCTCGAGCTAGAGGGTGCACGCCGAGGTACACTATCGTGGGCGGATGACTGTTGTGCTATACGGAACTCCATGTGCATCTCACGTGGTTCTGATTAGAATTTGTCCTTCCTCAAATGCCCCCGTCATCTTGCTGTTGCTCGGTGTCCCGAGCTACTGGAAGGTGATGTGATGTCCTTGCTCAATTGGTTGTACTACTTTTTGATCGGGAGACTTATTGAGCAAGTTTTGCTGACGTATTGCCACTTAGCCTATTCATATGCCAACCGTCACTTTCGCCAAGTGGCAGTCCCCCATCGGTTCTGCTCCGCATTTATTGGTTGCATTGAATGCGCATTAAGTGCGTACGATGTTAGCTATTCCTTGAGCACAGGAGTGTTGGCCATCATTTTCAATAAATGTCAATCATTAGTGTTTATGATGGTAGAGGACCTTGACTTCTCGAGTTCGAGCACTACTCTAACCCAATAGGCAAATCTAACATAGTGATCCGAGCGTTGATTTTGCTCGGGGTGGATTGTTTTTACTCGGTCATAAACCCTAGCTCTGTACCTCGGCCTTTTTTGATCGACGAGCATTAATTTCTCATTTAATGCACACGGCGCACTCTGCCCTAGGCGTTGTGTCTCTTGGCGCTTTGTTTGAAGGAGTTGAGAGAGTATAAAAAGGGGGAAGCCCCTTTTCTCTCCTCTCTTTATGAACTCTTAGCCCTCTCCTTCCCTTGGCAATTTCTAGCAGCAGCTCCTACCATCTCCGGCGGCGATTTCCACCAGGTCAATGGTTTCCAAGACTCTACATACTTCTTTGAGGTATGTCTTGAATACCCCCCGCAATCCTAGTTATATACATACACGTATGCTTTCGTTTTGTTTCCTTTTATTTATGGCCTTCATGTCGTCGCCGCCGTGTCACCTCTATGGACCATGGCGGCGCCACCTGCTTTCTGACCCTTACTTGCCTCTATCATATTTGTGACGAGGGTAGCATCCTCTAACCCGTTTAATGTCAGTATTGCGGCATCGTCGCCGCTAGTGGTGGCGATATTGTGTACTTTGTTTCCTTTTTAGAAAATACCTCCAAATAAACTAGATGTACAAGGCAGGGGACGATTATGTCGCGCAGGTCATGACGATGCAGAACCCAATATTCAAGATGGGATGGGATGCTATTTTGAAGGCTGCCTCTGTTGCCGAAGACTCCCATCTGCACCGGGAGGTCCTATGGCTTCAACCGAGCATCCCCTTCCCCGAGAGGCTCGCTCACCTTCGTGGTCGAGCCAACCCGCCTGGGCAGGTCCTGGAAGTGCAACCTTTCTATGAAGTCCCAATCCTTCTACCATCGTCTAGACAGGTGTCTCCTGCTCCTCCCCCGCCTCCGCCATCCGAGCACGGGATGGTCGAATTCGTGTAAGAAGAGGGTTTTAAGGAGCTCAACCCCCTCTGGCCCGAAGTCGGTCATGCCGACTGGAATGCTCCGGTGGACCTCACACTGAAGGAGGATAAAGAAGACCAATGTTAATGTAGTGCCCATGAAGGACAGCTCGAGAACGAAACAACTAGAGAGGACCATGCCACGCAGGCTATCCCTCCCCCTGCCGAATAATTGTTTGTAAAAAAATTTTCTTTTTCTAAGTTTACGATGCACGGCCTCGTTTCCTATGTGAAGTTGGCTCGTATTGATTGTACTGGAAACTCTTTATTAATGAACTTATCTCCGATTCCTAAGAAATTGTTCTTGCCTGCTTTCACTTTATTTTCCATTCTATTTTAATTCAAGTACGTGACGCTTTTCCTCATCGTACTTTGTGTGGTCGGGCAACCTACACCCAGCCAATCATTTGGTGCTAATCCGAGTTGGGCTGTATATGGCCGAGCAATACTGCCTTGCCCTAGTGAATCATCCTTTTAGTTCCTCTGAGCATTCGGCGCCGAGCCGAGCTAAACGACACACTTAGCTGAGCTAGGCCACTAGTGCCCAGAAATGGGTCTTTGAGGCCAGCCGAGCTAAACGGCACACTTAGCCGAGCAAGGCCACTTGTGCCCAGAAATGGATCTTTGGGACCAGCGGAGCTAAACAGCACACTTAGCTGAGCAAGGCTACTTGTGGCCAGAAATGGGTCTTTGGAGCCAGCCGAGCTAAACGGCAAACTTAGCAGAGCAGGGCCACTTGATATAGAAATCTCAAAATTACCATGTAAGTAAACTTATTGATTTGTTTTACTACTTGCCGAACTAGGGCTTTCTGGCCCAGGCTTGATTCGAAGTAAACTGGGACTTTTACAACCTAGCCAAGTTAGGATTTTTTTGCACAGGCTTAACCCAAAGTCAACTGGAACTTTTACTGCCTAACCTAGCTAGAACTTTCTTACCCAGGATTGACTCGAAGTTAATTGGGACTCTTATTGCCTAGCCTAGCTAGAACTTTCTTGCATAGGCTTGACTCGAGGTCAACTGGGACTTTTATTGCCTAGCCTAGCTAGGGCTTTCTTGAGAGGTCTTATGATTGTAGACACATGCTTCTGAGAAAATTTTCTTCATTCATTATCTAGAGAACAAATGTACAAATGGAGCTTCAATGATAAAACTTTCTTAAATTATGTGCATTCCAAGGCCTTAGAATCTACTTTCCTTTCAAATCTTAAAATTTATATGCCCCAGTGCCTGCGATTGACGTGACCTTGTACGGGTCTTCCCAGGTCGAACCCAACTTGCCATCGTAGGGGTCCTTTGTATTAAGGATGACCTTTTTTTTAGCACCAGTTCATCAACATGGAAATTTCTTTGGTTGACTCACCTGTTGTCGATTCTTGATAGTTGTTGGTGGTGTGGCATTGAGATTTAGGAGTCATTTTGAAAAATATTCAAAAATAAGAAATTCAAACAATGTTTAGAAAAATCTTTTAACACATTGAAAATTAAATTTAAAAAAAAAACTTTTTTTGTTAAAAATAGAGTCGCCACTTAGTTTTTGACAAAAACTAAGAAAAACAAAATTGGTTACTGTTCTTTAAAACGTTATCCAGAGAAAGAGGGTTCGGGGGCTAAGGTACGAATCGGGAAAGGTGTTAGGCACCCCGTTCGCCCAATCGTAAGGTTGCCTCTACTAATCATCATTGGTTCTTTAATGTGATTTTTCAAATGCATGCAAATAAAAAAAATGGAGGCAAAGAGAAAACATACAAAATCAACTAAGAAAAATACATAATATATGTACATAGCACTCCAAATCAAAACAAATAAAATGGTAAAATTCTAAGTTATATGACATGTAATTTCTAACTAAAGGATACATGGTACACATAACCACATGCAATATTGTTTAAACATCCTAAACTAGAATGATTTGGTTAAAAGAATAAAAAATATGCTAAAGTTGCTAAAATTACCTAAATATAGATTACAAACAAAAATAAGCTAATTTATTCTAGACATGATTTTAAAAAAAATAATCAAAACATATATGTTATCAAAGCAAATTAGGTAGAAATGAGAAATGCATAAAAAAATTCTACATTAAAAGAAAGCCTATTAACAAAGAAAAAAGAAAGATTTTGTAACAAAATAGAATTTAAGATTCCAAAAGAAAAGAAAAAGAATTTGACAAATGAAAGCAATATAAAAAGATTAGAAAATATTATTAATAAGAAAATCTAACTATTCACATTTTATATTTTAAAAGAGAATAAAAGAAAAAGAAAAGAAAAGAAATGAATAAAAGAGTTTTAATCTTATTAAAAGGAAAAAATAGCTTGAAAGTTTTTTTGTGATTTTTGAGTCTCAAAATAAAAGATAAAAATAAAGTAGGTGCTATGAAAAGAAAATGTAATCATAGAAAAAGAAAATGAAAATAGTGTTTTGTAAAAAAATTGAATACTAAAAAAATACTAAAAGAAATTTTATAAAGAGATTAAAGTTAATAATAAACTATACTATTATTAAAAGAAAATGATAATAAAAAATGAAAGCTTAAATATTAAAACAATACTAATAAAAGAGCATTAACCATGTATTGTAAGAAAAGAAAGGAAAAAAATAAATAGTACATTAAAAGGAAATTATAATAAGCTAAATGAAACATTAATATTGAAGAGAAGAAAAAAATTGAAATAGAATGCTATTAAAAGAAAATAGACTTAACTAAAAGAAAAGCAAAATAAAATAAAAATTAGAATATTAAATTAACATAAAAAGAAAGAAAAAAAAGAAATAGAATATTTAAATTAAATGGGTGTAATATTGACTATTACAACAATTTTTATGTAAGTGCTTAGATTATAACGATTAACAGTATTGTAAATTGTAATCGCGAGAAATATTTGCACTAATTAATTATTTTAGTTAAACTTTAATATAAATAAGCAAATAAATAAACAAGTAAGCTAAAACTTGAATTTAAACATAAACATAGTAACTAAGAAGTAATGCAAAAATGTAGTTGAAAGAAATAAGTGAATATTAATCCGATCGCTCCAAAAGAGAGAAGATTGAGCTAGAAGGATCGGGGATCCAAGCGGAATACCTGGATTGTTACGAAATTCTCAAATTGGAAAAATGTGCTCCAATACTCCAATCATCGGGTAGTGATCCCAACTAGGGTTGTAGGACTTCGGAGACTCGGTTTACAGTATTTCGGTAGGGCTTTGGCGTCGAGGCTCGAAATTACTCGGCGTTTCGGTAGAGTTTCTCTCACTAAACCTCTCTATAATTTTCTGTTCTTGAAAACGTACCAGAGGTACGGTATTTATAGAATTCTTCAACCAATGAGATGCTGCCAAGTTCTAAGGCATGTCAGGCCATTTTGAGTTGGCGGCTGCAACAATGTGAGTTGGCGGTCACCATATTGGAGTTGGCGGTCGCCACGTTTAAAAAGGTTCCATAAGGTTCTATTGGCGGTCACCACTTCGGGCAATGACTTGGGCAACAAGTTATCGATGGTTTGGTACAACTTCATTGGTTCTGAAGCTTTTTGATGATTTTTTATGGTTGGGTTCAATTACCGAACTTGAATCACTTCCTGATGATCGAACTGAGACACCATTCTAACAGTTTTCATCATCGGATTCACCTAAGAATGGGCAGAGTCAAATTAGGGTGTCTACAGTTGCCCCTCTTTGATATAACTCGTATAACAACGCGAGATACAAGTTATATCAAAGACCTAGAGACAACAGGTATTTGACCGAACCGTAAATCTTAGGCCACAAACACACAAGTATACATATGATGTTGGTCGTACTCGAACTTTCATCGAGTTACCTACATACCCCTTTTGCTAGGGATCAGATCAAAACGTAGTTCCTAGAATAAAATGCAAAGATGCAAGATAAGAAATGTGATGCAAAATGTAACATGATATAGATGTTAATATGATACAGTTGCTGGTATAATGCAAGCAGATCCTAAAGATCGAGTTAAGATCAAAATGGAAGAACAAAGATTGAGTTAAGATCCAAGAAATTACCTTAACCAGAAAAGTAATTGATCGGTCGAGTTAAGACCTCACAGTTTCGGGATGGAAGCAGAATAAAAATAATTAAAAGCCAAATTTATGACTTAAATTTAGATTTATCGAAAGAAAACTACGAATTAATAGGTCGAATTATAACCTGAAAATTCGAGACTTGACGTGAGATAAAAATAATCAAAAGCCTAGTTACGGTTTAAAATTAAATTTATCGGAAGAAAACCTAAATTAATAGGTCGAGTTAAGACCTGAAAATTCGGGACAAAATGTGAGATAAAAATAATCAAAAGCCTAGTTATGGTTTAAAATTAAATTTATCGGAGAAAAATTACGAATTAATAGGTCGAATTAAGACCTGAAAATTTGAGACAAAACGTGAGATAAAAATAATCAAAAACCTAGTTACTGCTTAAAATTAAATTTATCGTAAGAGAATCATCACAAAAAAAAAGAGTGATAAAAAATAACTAAATTTTAAGAATATACATAAAAACACAAATAACACATAATAAGAAAACAAAATTACTTATGTATTTTTGAAAATTATTTTTGTTAATAAGGTACACACAAAGACGAAATAAAACACCTACAATAAAAATATATTAAAATATAATAAACGTGTCTATAACAACAAAAACCGCCCAAACAGCCGCCAAAACACAATAATGATGATCCGACATGACGGTTGCCAAGACGAAAGAGGCGTGACGTTTGACATCCTGGCGGTCGCCAAGGTGAAATTCCCCTGACATGGCGGCCGCCCACTTCAAACCCTTATAACATGGCGGTCGCTATGTGTCCTCTCACTATCCTGGCAGTCGCTATAATAGAAGGTGGCGGCCGCCAACTCCAAACGCGGATAAGGGCTTTTGAGGCGTGCGGGGTGGGCTCACTTTTCACCTTCTCACTCTCTCTCTAGCCTCCCTGCGCTCTCAAACTCCCTCTCGCTCTTTCTTGCTTCCAAACTCTCTTTTGCTTTCTTTTTGCTCCTTCTTGCTATCATACAATCTTTACCCTTCTATTTGTGATCCCATTCCTCTTCATGGCGGGCCAGGGCTAGGGAGACGACGACTTAGGGGCACGACGGGGTCCTGCTGCTGCTGAGAGTTCCTCCATGGGGACTCTCAGGGATACAACCACCAGTCAGCTCGCCGATGGGGTCACTGCTACGCAGCCTAGCGCTGCGATGGATGCTCTCCTGCTTGAGGCATAGTGTGCCTCTCGCCAAGCAGCCGAGGAGGAGGCACGGGCTGCTGCTGAGGCATAGGCGGCTGCAGACGCTGTCGCCGAGGCTGCGGTAGCAGACTTTCTGGATTCGGACGCTGGAGAGAGTGATCCAGCACCTTTTGACCCACATACTTACGATCCAGTCCCTCATCGCGTAGTATACCGCGGAATGAGGCGCTACGAGCCTCCTACCGATTCCATCGCTGCTGATGTTCTCTTGCGGGAGCCTGACCACCACATCTTCCGTTAGCGACCTTCGGTAGATTATCTATCCCTACTGTTTCAAATTCAAAGCATGTTTTTATGACATAACAAATGTAGACGTATGCCTAGGATCCCTTATGTAATATGATGATGATTTGATGACTTGTGCATGATTTTTGAGATTTAGATATGCAGAACTTACCTTTAGGTATCTATGCAATAGAGTTTAAAATAGTAAGGACACTAGGATTTGAACAAATAATAAGAGCAACAATTTATTCTATCACGAAAAATAAAGGGTTTGAAAAATTTTATCTTATTTTTTAGGAAACACATAAAATTAAGGGGTTGATTGATTTTTTCTTTTTTTAAGAAAAATTCTATAAAAAATTTAAAAATCTTAGAAAAAAAACCTAGAAATTTTTAAAAACAAACTGAAAAATTTTAGAAAATTTTAGATATTTTGTTTTTAAAAAAATTCTAAAAAAATTTGAAAAATTTTAGAAAAACTTCTAGAAAATTTTTTAGAAACAAACTGAAAAATTTTAGAAAATTTTAAAGAAGTTTTAAGAAAATTTCAGAAAACTTTTTTTTTTGTTAGAAAAATTCTAGAAAATTTTGAAAAATCTTAGAAGACTTTTTGTTTTTTTTAGAAATATTCTAAAATTTTTTGAAAATTTTTAGCTAATTTTTTTTAAAAAAAACAAAAATTCAAAAAAATTTAGAAAATCAAGAAAAATTGTAGAAATTTGGGGCAAATTTTTAGAAGAAAAATCTTAGAAATTTCTAAATTTTTTTAGAAAATTCTAAAAAATTGAGAAACAATTTTGAGATAATTCTAGAAATTTTAAGAAAATCTTAAAAAATGAGAAGCAAATTTGAGATAATACTTAAAAAGTTTATAAAAATCCTAAAAATTAAAGAAAATTGGGACAAAATGGGCAAAATACCAACATTAAATGAGAGATTTTCTTTGCCTCTACCTTTTTTATTATTATTATATTTATTTTTATTTTTTATTTTTAACACAAAAAAGTAGAGATCTGCATGGCATACCAGGGTTTAGAGTTTCTAGACTTTTACTAGGGTGTGCAAAAACCAAATGATCGTCACTTACACACGAACCTAAGGTTATGGTGCCTAATCTTTTCCTAAGATTTTTGAAAGAACCGAAGGGTCGTTACTTACACACGAACCTATGGTTAGGGTGCCTAGTATTTTTCTAGGGCATTTGAAAGAACCGAATGGTCGTCATATACACACGAACCTAGGGTTAGGAGGATTTGCCTGATTTATCAGGGCTTAAAAAAACCGGAAGGTCGTCACATACACACGAACTTAGGGTTAGGGTGCCTAGTCTTTTTCTCGAACGTTTGAAAGAACCGAAGGGTCATCACATACACACTAACCTAAGGTTAGAGTGCTTAGTCTTTTTCTAGGACTTTTGAAAGAATCGAAGGGTCATCACATATACACGAACCTAGGGTTAGTGGGCTTTGCCTGATTTATCAGGGCTTGAAAGAACTAGAGGGTCGTCATATACACACGAACCTAGGGTTAGGGTGCTTAGTCCTTTCCTAGGACTTTTGAAAGAACCGAAGGGTCGTCACATACACACGAACCTAGGGTTAGGGTGCCTAGTCTTTTTTTAGGGCATTTGAAAGAACCGAATGGTTGCCGCATACACACGAACCTAGGGTTAGGAGGCTTTGCCTGATTTGTCAGGGCTTAAAAGAATCGGAGGGTCGTCACATACACACGAACCTAGGATTAGGAGGATTTGCCTGATTTATCAAGGCTTGAAAGATCCGGAGGGTTGTCTGTAGACACCCCAATTTGATCCCACATAATCTTAGGCGAATCCAATGATGAAAACATGTGAATTAGTGCCTCCGTACGATACTCGGGAAGTGATCCAAGCTCGGTATTTGAACTCGAAACCTTCAAACCAATAAAATTTTGATGAACCATCGAAACTTGCTGCCCAAGTAAGGCGACCGCCAACTCTCTTCATAGCACCCGCCATGGAACATTGTAGAAACCCTAACCCAAAGTGGCGACCGCCACCTTCCATCATGGCGACCACCCACTCCCATTGTGACGACCGCCATAGAACTTTGAAGAACCTTCTAAAAACATGGCGACCGCCTTCTTTGATTGTGACGACCGCGAACTCTAAATGGCCTGACGTGTCCCAAAACGTGGCAACACCTCATTGGTTGAAGAATTCTATAAATACCGCACCCCAGCGTACGTTTTCAGTACGAATTTTGAGTGAGAGAGACTCTGCCGATATACCGAGCGATCCCAAGCCCTGACGCCAAAACCCTGCGGAACCTCCGACAGACGTCGAAGTCTCGCTTGGATCACCACCCGAGGATTGGCCCATTGGAGCACATTCTCGACTTAAGGATTTCACGATTCAGGTACCTTGTTTGGATTCCCGGTCCTTCTAGCCTTATTCTTTCTCTTTTGGGGTGATCGGATTGCATTTAATTTCAATTCAAGCACTTATTCTTGTTTACATAATTAATCTTGTATTTATTTAATTGACTTTATTTAGTTTAATCATTTAATTCGTTACTTAATTAACACATTCACACCAAGCACATTGTCGTTTTCTTTAATATACGCATCAAATTAGTGCCAATATAATTAAACGATACGACAAAACAATGTCATTATTGTTATAATTCAAAACACTTACATTAAAATAGTTATAATCATCAATATTATACCCATTTAATTATAGTATTCATTTTCTTAACTTTTTCAATAGTTAGTTTGATTTTCCTTCTAATAGCAATTTATTTCATTTTCTTGAAACACTAATTTAATGCTCCATTTTATTTTATTTTCTCTCTAACTCTTATTTTCTATCTTTTTATTTTATTTTAATGTTAATGTAGTCACTTTTACTAATATTTTATTTTCTTTTCTTCTCTTTTGTCACTAGTTTTAAATTTCTTATAATGTTCTATTTTCTTTTCTTCCTCTTCTAGTGATTAATTTAATTGTTCTGTATCAGTATTTCTTTTAATGTTAGTATTTATTTTTCTTTTAGAAGCTTCATTTTCTTTTTCTTTCCATATAGTTTCATAAAATGTACTTCATTTTTATTCTTTTATTTTGCTAAAACTAAAAATCACAAAAAGACTTTTAAGTTAATTTTCATCTTTAAGTAATTTATAATTTTCTCCCTTAAAAATACTCAATTGTTCTTTTCATTTCTTCTATTTTCTTTTTTTTAAATGTAAAAGTGTTAATAGCTAAATTTTCTTAACTTGTCTTCTATAATTTTTTTTCTTTTCTTTTCTTCTATTAACAACAAAAAGTACAAAAATATAAAAATATCTTTTAATATTCTTTTATTCTTCTTATTTTTATCTTTTATGTAAATAATTAGATTTTCTTCTTAATAGCATTTTCTACCCTTTATACCTTGTTAAATCATTTTCTTTTCTTTTAAATATTTAAAAACTCTTATTTTAAATTTCTTTGTTAAATTGGTTTTCTTTTAGTATTTTTCTTTCTTTCTTTTATGCATTTCTCATTTTTTTTATTGATTTATCATGTTAACCTAGTTAATTTTGGTGATGCGCAAGTTTTAGTCTCTTTATTTGAAATCATGTTTAGGATAGTTAAATTTTTTTTTTCTTTTGTAGCAAATTCATGTTTAAGTAGTTTTGCTAATTTCTAGCACTTTTTTTTTTATTCTTTTAACCAAATCATGCTAATTAGGTTATTTCAATATTATTGCATGTGGGTAATTGTTTCGTGTATCCTTTAGATAGAAATTGCGTGTCATAAGACTTAGAATTTTTTCTTTTGACACTTATTCATTTTGGAGTGCTATGTATATATTTTATATATTTTTAATTTTTGATTTTGGATGTTCTCCATTTACCTCTATTTTTTTATTTACAAGCATTTGAGGCATCCTATTAAAGAACCAATGATGATTAGTAGAGGCTAACCTTACGGTTGGGCGAACGGGGTGCCTAACACCTTTCCCGATTTGTACCTTAGCTCCCAAACTCTCTTTCTCTAGTTAAACGCTTTAAAGATCAGTAGTCATTTTTATTTTTCTTAGTTTTTCTCAAAAACTAAGTGGAGACTCTATTTTCAACAAAAGGAGTTTTCAAAATTTAAATTTCAAGGTGTTTAAAATATTTTTCAAAACATCTTTGACTTTTTTTATTTTTTATTTTACCCCTAAATCCCAACACCACATCGTCACATACACACGAACCTAGAGTTAGGGTGCCGAGTCTTTTCCTAGGACTTTTGAAAGAATCGAATGGTTGTCACATACACACGAACCTCAGGTTATGAGGATTTGCCTGATTTATCAGGGCTTAAAAGAACCGAAGGGTCGTCACATACACACGAATCTAGGGTTTTCTTTCAGACATTTTCTGCACTTTGCTTGTTTGATCTATTTTTTATATATCTTCTGCTTGTTTTTTTCTTTTCAGGTTGGGCACTATGTCAGAGGATTTAGAGGTTCTGCCTCCGGGGAGGGGTTGGAGTGATATGATGCACTCCCTGCTCCTAGCTGGGCCATTGTTGATTCCTCCAGCTTTGCTCGATTCATACCCGCACTGGGTAGAACGAGCAATGATCGAGTTTGGCTGATGGCCCTAGCTAAGCAATGGTGGGATACCATCAACACTTTCCATTTCACCACATTTGAGGCCACTCTGATGCCTCTCGACTTCACGCTGATTACCGGTATACGGGTTGGAGGAGCGCCCATTCCGTTTGATCCATCCATATCTTAGTCTACTGATGCGCTGATGTACTTTCTCGGAGCCATCCCTGCACAAATAGACAGAGATCAGGTTCGATACACCTGGTTCTTCGAGCGCTTTCGCCACTTCCACTACTTCGAGCCTCGCCACTTCGAGTGGGTTGCCCGGGACTTTTTGATGTATATGTTTGGTACCTTCTTATTTTCGAATAAGGAGAATACCATTCATTTGTATTACCTTGGCGCCCTTACTCATTTGGACCTGGTTGCTTCATTTGATTGGGGAGGAGCTACTCTAGCCACCCTCTACGGATTCATGTGGACACTGACCCGGTTCCCTCAGGAGCTTAGCATAGGGGGATACTGGAGGGTCTAGGAGGTATGATTTAGTTTCTGTATTTTTTCATTCATTTCCATTCTCCTGTTATCTATTATTTACTAATTAACGCCTTCTTCATTGCAGCTGTGGAATTACGAGTTCCTCGGGCTTCGTGTCCCGGCGAACTCCGCAGCAGACCCTCTTGTTATTCCACAAGCAGCCTAGTGGTCCCGTGGGCTAAAGGGGAAAAAGGCTTAGGGGAAGGACATAGACCGTTTTTGGGTCTCACTGGTCCAGCTGGCCCTCGACCAGGTATCATTTTACTGTGTTTACCTTATTGCATCCTGTTCACGACTGTTCACTGCACTGTACACTGATTACTGCCCTGTACTGCATACTAATTACTATTTACTATTTATTGCACTGTACTGTACCTTGAATAGCTGCAGGTCCACTGGGATATCTGGAGGGGAGTGGAAGATCGAGACAGCGTAGATCTGATGCACAGTAGGGATATCGCTTCTAAGCGGATCCTGCGGGAAGGTCCATTCGGTTGGGAGTACTATCTTGGCGAGCAAGTGGTTCGCTAGTCGCTCGGCCTTGATTACTTCAAGATACCAGTGGTTCCTCTAGCTTGGTTGTGGTGGAGGGGGATTATACAGCTTGGGCCCAGGCACATCTGATGGGTCCATTAGATCCTAGCCCGGCTGGCCCAGGCGGTAAGAGGAGGGGACCGACTCCAGAGGCCGCTGATGTTGGTCCTGCTGCGGCTAACGCTGGTCCGGCTAGTGGGGCTAGGGTTGGAAGTGTTGAGATACCCTAGACCGTATCTTCCTTCGTGAATGGGTATCCTTTCGACATTTCTATCCCGATTCCTCCAACGTCGGAGTTCCAGCGAGTACATGCACAGGTTTATTCTTTTGCGTTACCTCCTTTTTTGAACTTCCTTTATTCATATACTGCTCAGTTTTGTATTATTTTTCCACAGATGGATCACGCTTGGTTGGACTGTATCATGCTGGTGATGAGCGGCCTGCGGACCTTTATCCGCCAGCAGGATGCTACTCTGTGTGCAGCTGGGATCCCTTTTGTTCCTCAACCGGTGAGTGTTTGTCTTTTGACTTCTTTACTTTTCTTTATACTATTTTATTATTATTATTTTTTGTCTCTTTCAACAACCTCCTGTAGCTGCTGCTGTTCCACCACCTGCTCCTACTCTTGCTTCGGCTCCAGCTCCAGCTCCTGCTTGAGGCCGTGGATCTCGCGCTACTTCTTCTAAAGCTCGCTCTAGAGGATCCATCTCATTTGCCAGGAGCCGCTCTAGAGCCATATCCTCTTCCTCCGGTAGTGATGACGGTGATGATGACATCAAGTGGCTTTTCGAGGACGTCAACTCAGATGAGGCCGGTACTTTTCGTTGGGTCTGTCCGAGGCAACTTTGAGAGAGAGAGAGAGCTCTTTTCCTCCTAATCTTTACATTTTTTTATGGGTCTGCGTGCCCCAGTCAGATACATTTACATATATTTGATCCACGGGCCTGCGTGCCCCAGTTTTGTTGGTTATTGGGCTTAGGTGCCCCAGTTTACACTTTGATACACTATACTGCATTTTGAGCCTTCGTGCCATTTTACTATTTTTGTCATATGCTTCTTTTTCATTTGTTGTCCCAAAATGTCCTTTATAATGCAAACGTCAAAATTTTATATAAGCCACAGAAGTTGACGCACACCCGCCACATCTAATTACCCCTAACATGGCGGCCGCCACAACTAATTACCCTTAACATGGCGGTCGCCTCCTCCAACATGGCGGCCGCCTGGTCAAAGTGATGATGTCACTGAACTGTGCTTTTTCAAGCTGGTGATCGCTAATTCTAAGGTGGCGGCTGCCACAATGAGTGTGCCTTTCGTCGAATTTTTTAGTTTTTTGCCCTTTCCTGCCTTATAAACTCAGCTCTTGAGGCTCCATTTTCTGTTGCTTACACTCAAATAGCTATCTCACTTTCTTCATGGATTGAGGCATTCTCCCAAAATGAACGTCTAAACTTTGCTTCTTTTGGGATCAACTCTTTGTTTCATCTCATGGCCGTACAGATCGACGAACCATTGTTGAAGGCTGCCGTTCAACTATGGGATCCACAGTCGCACGTCTTTCGATTTGGCCTTGAAAAACTCTTCCCCACTGTGGAGGAGTTCGCTGCCATTTTGGACTTGTCTCTATGGAGTTCTGTCGTCGTTCCTACCTCTTTTCTCTCGGTTCGATAGCAAGTGATACAATTTTGTGGCCTATCCAGGATGGAGGCTTCTCTTTTAACCTCGGGCGACTGTCTTGGCATCCCATGGCTTATTGAGAGGTTTCATCCTACTGGTGACCTCAACGATATTGACTTTCAGTTGCGTCGTCGTTATGCACTTTGCTTCTGCCTCCTCGCCGAGTATTTCCTTGTCCCTTCTGACGGGCGGGTTAGTTGTGACCTGGTTGAGATTGCTGGCCAAATATGGATGGGGAAGGACTTTGTTCCCCTTGTTTTAGCTGAGACAATGCTGGGCTTGGACGCTGTTCATCGTGGCGAGACCACCACCTTTGCAGGCAGCCCTTTACTTCTCCAGATGAGCTTAACATCTTACTCCATATAAAGTTCTCTGTCATACTGGAAAGCTTTTTTCTTACTGTTCTAACCCTTGCTACTGATCTGGCTGATGGAAAAAATAAACCTTGTGCAAAAGCCTCTCACTGATAGGCACAATGCCTTACTTTCTTTTGCGGCCCGCGTTATCAGATATGCGATACTGAGGTATCTTGGCGATAGTATCTTTCTTCTCTGACTGGCCCAAACATTACCTGGTAGTGCTCTTGGTAGCAGATTCCTGCTATGACACTGACCACCCTGGACCACCCCAGTGTTCTGCTGGTTGGCTTGCGTCGAACTACCTTCTATTACCCCATTCAGATCATGCGATAGTTTGGTCGTGATCAGACCATCTTCCCTAGCATTCGAGGCCGTCTGTTTTCATCCATACTACGGGCTCCGTTTCTATCATCATATCAAGATGCCTGGTCATTCCGTTCAATGATGGAGATGCATGAGTTGCAGTGCTCTGATCTTTTCGCTAAATACAGGACATAGCTGATGCAGGAACAGGAGAAACAAGATAAAGAAGAAGGAACGCAAGCAGCAAAAAGAAGGAGAACTTGAGGCCTCTTGCTTTGTTTCGAAAATTTCATAGTTTTCCCTTATTTTGTTTGTAGAGTTTGGGACTTGCGTGCCCCTCTTTTTTATTCAAAACTTTATAATTCTAATCGAAGTAATGACAAACTCCCACTTTATGTTTATGACGGTTTAAATTTATTCAAAATTTTAATGACTTTATTAAAATTCAGAAATTAATTTGCATTGGTCTTATTCAGATTCAAAGATGGTTAAAGACAAAAAAAAGTGACCGAATTTCTTTAAAAGAAGCTGTCTACGTATTCTAAAAAGATGAAATCAGGACATAACGTAGTTCGGGCTCAATTTTCGCTCGGATGTTGACACTCTCCTTTTGTGATGTTCTAATTTCTGCCAAGGTCGTCCTTTCGAATTTTCAGCCTTGCGGGCTGCTTTAACTTTTACCTGAATTGCTTTTTCAGTTTTCGACTCAGCGAGGTTTTATTTTTATCTTATTTTTACCTCAGGGATAGAATTTTTTGAGCTGATCGAGATTAACTGGAGTGGAGAACACATTGCCATCCAAGTCTATAATAATGACTACACCGTCGGTCATGATGGTTTTGATCAGAAACGGTCCGGACCAGTTTGGCTTGAACTTGCTTATTGGGACAAAGATGGGAGCTCTAATTTTTTTGAGAACCAAATCTCCTTCTCTGAAGTCCCGAGTCTAGACCTTCTTATTGAATGCCCGAGCTATCCTCATTTGGTAACCTTGTACATGAAATAGGGCTTGCAGTCTTCTTTCATCAAACAAAAGTAACTCTTCTCTCCGGTTCCTCTGCCATTCTGCTTCTGAGATATTAGCCTCGGCCACTACTTTTAATGAAGGGATTTCCACCTCGATGGGAAGTACGGCTTCCATCCCATACACTAGAGAGTATGGCGTAGTTCCGGTTGAAGTTCTGATCATCGTTTGGTATCCCCAAAGTGCGAATGGTAGATGTTTCGGCTAATTTTTATGTGAGTTTATTATCTTTTGCAGAATCTTCTTAATATTCTTGCTTGCTACTTCGACTACTCCATTGGTCTGTTGTCGATATGGCAAGGACTTATGAGCCACTATCTGGTATTCCTAAAAAAGATCCAGAATCTCTCCTTGGAAATGTGAGCCATTATCCGAGATAATTTCATACGGTACCCCGTATCGACAAATAATGTTTTGCTTGATAAACTTAGCGACATGGGAGTCCTTCAATACCGAGTAAGAAGCTGCTTCCACCCACTTAGTGAAATAATCAATGGCCACTAAGATAAACTCATGTCCATTGGATGCCTTCGGTGTTACTCTGCCGATCACATCGATGTCCCATACTAAAAATGACCATGGTGACGTCAGGTTGTACAGCTGAGATGGGGGAACGTGCATAAGATTTGCGTGAATCTGGCACTTATGGCACCTCCGTACAACTGTATACAACATGTCTCCATTTTCATCCAAAAGTATCCTTGCCGTAGGATCTTCTTGGCTAACATATTACCACTCACGTGCGGTCCACATACTCCGACGTGTATCTCTTTCATCAGCTTTGGCCCTCTTCAATGTTTACACATTGCTTGTTGACCTTAGAATGTCCTCGTTTGTATAATCTACCACCACAAATGACAAACTGCACAGATAGTTGTCGTATTGCCCTTTTGTTCATTTAGCTGGCAAACTTGAAATATTCTCCTTTCTCTATGAAGTTCTGAATGTCAAAGTACCATGGAAGGCCGTTAATGCTTTCTTCAATAGCAGCTGTCATCTCGTATGCCGACTTTTTTTTTTGCTCTATTATCAGAGGTCTCATCCGCACTCTGGGTGGTATGTCAATCATGGATGCTAGAGTGACCAGTGTATCGGTAAACTTATTTTGCAGTCTCGGCACATGGGTAAAGATTACTGATTCAAAGTACGGTATCAGCTTCTCCAGCTCTTGATGGTAGAGAATTAAGGTT
Organism: Heliamphora exappendiculata; assembly: GCA_034768845.1. Lineage (NCBI taxonomy): Eukaryota > Viridiplantae > Streptophyta > Magnoliopsida > Ericales > Sarraceniaceae > Heliamphora > Heliamphora exappendiculata. The sequence continues at coordinate 5,123,643 of JAOTRH010000025.1, forward strand.
AAATCCCTGACCTTCCATTCTCCTCTTGCTTGCGAAACTACAAGTGCTGAGTCTCCAATGACTTTTAATTTTCTTGCCCCTAGTTATAAGGCTGCCTCCAATCCCGCTAAACATACTTCATATTCAGCCTAATTGTTGGTGACTTCAAAATTGAGTTTTAGGGACAACGGAACATGTGATTCATCGGGAATGACAAGAAGGATTTCTATTCCATAGCCATATTGATTGGATGTGCCATCAAAATATAGAGTCCATTTGTCATCCCCAACTTTCATTAGCTGTTCATCGAGAAACTAGAATTCTGTGTCTTCACCTCCTTCAACTGGTTGGTCGGCCAGAAATTCTGCCACTGCTCTGCCCTTGACTGACTTCTGAGTGACATATTAAAGATCAGATTCTGATAATAACAACAACCATCGGGATAGCCTTTCTGTTAGCACCGTCTTTTCGAACAAATACTTTAACGGGTCCATCCGAAAGATGATGTACACTGTGAAAGATAACATGTAGTGCCTTAATGTTTGAGAAGCCCAAACCAAGGCCCAGCATGTCTTTTCTAGCGGTGTGTATCGTATTTTCGACCCAGTCATCTTCTTGCTTAAGTAGTAAACGGCATTTTCGATTACGGTTTCTCCTTCTTGTGCAAGCATGCACCCCATAGCTGAATCAGTCACTGAAAAATAGAGGATCAGTAGCCTGTTAGGTTCGGAAGAAGCTAAAATATGAGGGTTTTGTAGGTACTATCACACAGCATCGAAGGCATCTTGGCATTTCAGATCCCATTAGAATTCGACCCCTTTTTTCAGCAGACGGAAGGGAAGCTCACAGATAGTTGTCAGCTTTGCAATGAATCGGCTGATAAACTGTATCTTACCCAGAACACCCCTGACTTCTTGCTCGGTCCTCAGAGGAGGCATTTTCAAAATCACTTTAATCTTTGAAGGATCGACTTCAATGCCCCATTAAGTAATCATAAATCCAAGCATCTTTTCGGCAGTGACTCCGAAGGCACATTTCTGTGGGTTGAGTCTCATCTTGTACTTTCGAATTCTTTCAAAAAAAATTTACAGCGCTGTGATGTGGCCATCCCAATCCTTGGATTTGACTATCATATCATCCACGTACACCTCGACCTCCTTATGTATCATGTCATGTAGTAGAGTAGTGGTAGCCCTTTGATAGGTTGTCCCTGCATTCTTTACACCAAATGGCATCACACGATAACAGTAAGGCCCCTAGGGTGTGGTGAACGTCGTCTTTTCTCTGTCCTCGAGATCCATTAAAATTTGGTTGTATCGAGAGAAGCCATCCATGAATGACCGTAAGGCATGCCCTGCTATGCTGTCTACTAAGACGTCGATGTGTGGTAGTGGAAAGTCATCTTTTTAGGCTAGCCTTGTTGAGATCCCAAAAATTCACGCATACTCGGATACGACCGTCTTTCTTCAAAATCGGTACGATGTTAACTACCCATTTTGGATATTCGGTTACCATTAAGAATACAGTGTTGATTTGCTTGGCGACTTCTTTTTTGATCTTCAGAGCCCACTCTGGTCGGATTCACCTTAACTTTTGTTTAATCGGTTTAGCATCAAGGTATAAGGGGCTATGGTGTTGGACAATGTTAGGATCAATTCCGGGGATATCCTCGTAAGACCATGCAAATACATCTTTGAATTCTTTTAATAAAGTTATTAGTTGTTCTTGTTCAACTGAGAATAAAGAAGAACCGATTTGAACATTTTGCGGGTTGATTTCATTACCCAGATTTATTGAGAAAGTTTCTTCAATTATTGGTTGGGCACGCATTTCTTCTTCTCTTTTTATTAAAAGTTTTATTTCTTCGGGGATATTCCTGTTGAATTCAAAATCGTCAGAAAGTGTATGAAATAAATCAACAAAAGCAGAGTAATCGAAAATCTTGTTCATTTCATTAAAAACATAGGGGATTACAAACTCGATGGCAAAAGCATGGAGAGGAGCACCAACATATGTGTCATTGACTACAGACTCCGACTCAAACTCGGACTTAAGATAGATGACATGCTCGTTACAAGACTCGATGGTCCAATTCTTCACCTCTTTCGTAGCTGCATCGACGATGAGCTTAGTACAGTCTGCTGGTGCGCTGAAACCCATCATGAAGCAATCATGATCAGTTATCTGCAGATGAGTCATCTTTTCATTAAACAGCATTCCTATGTCGGTACCATCGAGTTTGTCGGCCCAGTCTTCTTCCCGGACTTTCTTTTCTTCCTTCTCTCTTTCTGTTGTTTCTTCATCTTCCGTATCAGACAGTTGGTGGCCGAAAAAGATCTCCAATCCTGACAACTTTTGATTGGTCTCTTCATCGATCCACGGCTCTAAAAAGCCACAAAACGGGAAATCTTCCCCTTCCTTGACTGAGCATCTCAGAATAATTGGCCTTTCGTCCCCTTCTAGACCATTCCAGATGGTCTTCCATTGGCTCATACCCAAGACCAAAACGGTGCGAAGTTGGTAATACCTAAATGGATTTTGGAATTCCCTCCAGTTTACGTCCCAATTCCATGCCCAAAAAAAGGATATTTTTCTCATCATCATTAAAGCTCGTAGGTTGACTTACCTTTCTTCTTCATTCATCAGCGTCCAAACAGCCTATGTTTCATCGAACTGAAAACCACTGAGCAACGCATCATCTTCACTATGCTGAACTTCTAGTAGAGTTATGTCCTCTCCTCCTTTCGAAGGGTGAATACTGTCCTCTCCATGAATGGTCATGACTGTCCCATTCTTTATCAATTTTAGTTTTTGGTGAAGGGTAGATGGTATCGCCTGGACACTTGAGTCTTGTAGCCACGGCCTGCCCAGCAACAGGTTGAAGGAGGCCGGCACATCCAACACATGAAACTCAATCGACGTCTCCAGAGGTCCTATTGAAACGGTGAACGACACCAGTCCTAGTACGTCCCTTCTTGTGCTGTCATAGGCTCGTACCCCATGATTGCATGGAGTGAACTGATCTGGCCTCATCCCTAAACACACGGGCGTCCTCAATGGGTAAATGTTCAAGGCAGACCTGTTATTGATGAGAGTAATCGAGACCCATTTTTCTAGGCACGTGACGGTGATATGAAGCGGCTTGTTGTGACTTTTTTTCTCAGCGGGCAAATCCTTATCAGAGAAAGAAATGACTTTTGATTCAACCGTCGGTAGAATCAGTCCAACCAATTGCTCCAGGGTGGCCTCTATCGGAACGCTGGCCTTATTCAAAACTTTCAGCACAGCTTGCCTATGTTTGTGCGAGGCCATCTGCAACCCCCAAATGCTGATGTTGGCTTGCATTTTTTTCAACTGTCTCAATAAAGCATCATCTTCCTCCTCTTTCTCTGTCTCTTTTCCTTTTCCACTTGGCTGTCCTTTCTCTAGCTGAGCTGGCTTAAAGTGTCGTCCACTTCTAGTTAGGTGTTCCACACTGTCTGCGGGATTCCATAATCCAGGCGTCACTTTATCAGTCTGTCTTACTTCGTGCAGAGGGCTTTCAAACACCATAAGTCATTTAAGTCACTAATGTCTGCCCTTTCCCTTCTTTCCTCGTCATCTTCAATAGCACATGTATTATCGATTTTCTCCCAGATGTCCTCTTTAATAAAATTCACTTGCTGTTCCTGAGCGGCCCTGAAATTAATCCACTCGGTCCCATCAGATTTTAACACAATTCTTACCAGCCAATAGGGCTGCATTTCATTGACGTACATTTCTTCCTCAAAAAGTTGGGGAAGAGTGATTCCATCAAGCACATGGCCAAACCCGTAAGGTCGACTCGGGTAATCCAATGGCCAGTCATCTTCTTCGTTGCGCTCCTGCTCTTGTTGGTAGACTTAGATTAGCGGTCGATACCATTCCCAGGCATCATCATTCCATTTTTTCATCCTGTCTCGACTGCCCCTAATCATCATGAATGAGCATGTTGTTTGATTCTCGGTTATTGAAACATGAGGGCGCGGTAGGTGCGCTGAACAGATGTGCTGACTAGGGTCCTCCAATTTCCCGAGAGACATGTAGTTTATCCTAGCCTGCCTAGCTTGATTCGGCAGCGGGTCAGTAGTGACATTTGGTTTTAGGGTGACAGATGGTGGTGGGATCACCTTACGATCTCGTGTCGGAGTCTCAAACACTTATCGGTTAGGTGCCCGTGGCCTTGGTGGAAGGCGCAGTATTGAGAAGTATTAAATCTTGGCGGTAGGGGATCAGGAACAGGCATGAGGTCCAATGGCTTGATGAGCCCCTTCTCGACGAGTCGATTCAAAGTGGTGGACAAAGAGATATTGAGGGGGGTAAAGACCCTTCTCGGCTTTTGTTGCTGTTGGCTATTGTCTGACTACTGAAGGTTGTTCGTTGGATGGGTGGAAGGATTCAAAAGGTTCACCTCGCCCGAGCGAGTAGCGGATTGTTTTTGGTTGGTTGTAGGGAAGGTCCTTCTTGGTGGTTTCTGGCTTGGCTCGGCTTTTTCAATATCCCCAGACTGGATAGCATCCTTTATCTGATTCCCGGCGTTAAACAATTGCTCGAATGTGGAGAGTGGCTGCGTGATCAAGTAACGCTTTAACGGAGACTGCAGGTTCTTTACCACCATCCTTACTTGCTCATTTTCAGAAGGTCGGTTTGTTATCTTAGCGGCTTTACCCCTCCATTGGGTCAGGAAGTTAACAAAAGATTCCATGTTCTCTGTTAGGTTGTTTCGAGCTCTCGGGTAGTTACATCCAGTTGGATGTTGTAACTATACTGGCTGATAAAAATCGTTGCGATGTCTTCCCAAGTTCTAATTTTGGCTACATCAAGAGAGAGAAATCATTTCTGGGCTGCCCCAGAAAGAGATTAGTGAAAAAGCTAAGCCTTCAACTGGTCATCAATCTCCATTGGCGAAAGGGTACTAACGTACATTCGGAGATGAATTCTAGGATCTCCGATTCCGTCAAAATTTTTCATGTTTGGCATTTTGAACTTTTCTGGCAATTTTGCATCTGGTAACAGGCAGAGTCCCCCTACATCGAGCATATGTTCCTCAACTCCCTTAGCTTTTTTGAGGACCTTTTTCGTCCTGTCGATCTTCTCAATCAGTGTAGATTTTTTAGACTGTGTAGTATTTTTCTCCTTAACTATCACCTGACGAGGGTTCCGTGGTGGTGGTGGGACAACTTACGGTCCATTGGGGACTTGGTTGTCATCCCAAAAGTCCTCTCCATTCTCGTTCGTCTCATCTGGTTGTCCGTTCACAACAGGGATATGAGCCTGAATTGTCCGAATATGTGCCTGACATTGCACTTGAGCCTGCGTCTGTTGCTCTATGGCTCTTTGTATATTAGTAATCACCCTCATTAGAGCTGCTAGATTCATCTCATTTTTTGCCATTTCAACTGACTCAGTTAGCTATTCAGATACCCTACAAAGTCTTCATGTCACTGATCTTTTCCAGACACATATTGACTATACTTTTCTTAGCCCAATGGTAACCCCACAGAGAAACTTGGATTCCAAAAGCGAAATGACCAGTATTAGACACTTGCCAGGCAAATATTCTGACAGTAGATAGCAGATATCTCGAATTTTCAAAATAACAGATAACCATGGAAGCTATAACAATGCCCCTGCCGGGCTCATATTGGCAGCATAACAACAGGATGACTCAAAAACTACTATGATGGCTGAAAAGGGGATCAACTAAAAACTAAGGGGAAGGTTTACCTAAAAACGGACAGCACTATGGAAAGAAAACAAAGCTATGCTCACCAGACTGGTTCGACCTAAAAAAAAAACGGACAGCATGACGGTAGGAAAATAATTCTCACAGGTATTACAAGAGTTTAAAAGAAACGAGCTTATGTTGAGGATTTGGAGGAAACGAGCCTATGTCAAGGGGGAGAGAACTAATGACCGAAAAAGATCTTAGAGGAGAGAGAAATTGTCCTAGAAGCTAAGACGAAACACGGTCATGATGACAGTAAAAAAAACCGAAAGTGATGAGAGACAAAACTCGGGTAAGAAACTGAAGAAAAAGCTAGCCTAATGCAAAGGATAACAGAAAATTCAGGTCGAACCCGGGAAAAGAACTAGCCTAAGTTGAACAAGCAAGCCTAACAATAGTAATCAAAACATACAATAAAGAAAACACATAATCCTACTAGGGTTAGCATCACCTAATGGGTTGTTCTAAGTTCACTATATGCAAAAGGCCGATTTTGGTCAAACGAATAGGGTACCTTCTGAATAAAGTCGGGTATATACCTCCCATGCAGAGCATGGTCAAACAGTACGCCCAAACTCTTTTACTGCCCCTATGATATCGTACAGTCAGTAAGGGTTGCTCGTCTTCCCAACAATCCCCGAAATGGATTAACGTTCAGGGCATCAGGTTGACCAGACATTGGAGTTTTGAAGAACAATGCACATGCATACGAAAATGCAGATGAGAGATACATATTAAGAACCAATGATATTTTCAAGTCTAGCCCTCTTATTTGATTTGATAAACTAGTCCTCAGCAAAGTCGCCAAAAAATATTGTGGCGTTGGAATTTATAGGTCATTTTGAAAAATATTCAAAAATAAGAAATTCAAATAATGTTTAGAAAAATCTTTTAACACCTTAAAAACTAAATTTTGAAAAAATATTTTTTGTCGAAAATAGAGTCGCCACTTAGTTTTTGAGAAAAACTAAGAAAAATAAAATTGGCTACTGATCTTTAAAACGTTAACCAGAGAAAGAGGGTTCGGGGGTTAAGGTACGAATCGGGTAATGTGTTAGGCACCCCGTTCGGCCTTTACTAATCATCATTGGTTCTTTAATATGATTTCTTAAATGTATGCAAATAAAGAAAATAGAGACAAAGAGAGAACATCCAAAATCAACTATGAAAAATACATAATATATGTACATAACACTCCAAATCAAAATTAATAAAATGATAAAATCCTAAGTCCTATGGCATGCAATTTCTAACTAAAGGATACGTGGTACACATACCCACATGCAATATTGTTTAAACAATCTAAACTAGTATAATTTACTTAAAAGAATAAAAAATATGCTAAAGTTACTAAAATTTCCTAATCATATATTACAAACAAAAATAAACTAATCTATTATAGGCATGATTTTAAAGAAAATAATCAAAACATATATGTTATCAAAGCAAATTAGATAGAAATGATAAATGTATAAAAAAAATTTCTACATTAAAAGAAAGCCTATTAACAAAGAAAAAAGAAAGATTTTGTAACAAAATAGAATTTAAGATTCTAAAAGAAAAGAAAATGGGTTTGACAAAAGAAAGAAATATAAAAAGATTAGAAAATGCTATTAATAAGAAAATCTAAATATTCACATTTTATATTTTAAAAGAGAATAAAAAAAAAGAAATAAAATGAAATGAATAAAAGAGTTTTAATCTTATTAAAATGGAGAAATAGCTTGAAAGTCTTTTTGTGATTTTTGGGTCTTAAAATAAAAGATAAAAATAAAGTATGTGCTATGAAAAGAAAATTTAATCATAGAAAAAGAAAAAAAAATAAAATTTTGTAAGAAAAATGAATACTAAAAAAATACTAAATGAAATTTTATAAAGAGATTAAAACTAATAATAAATTATACTATTATTAAAAGAAAAGAAGAATGAAAAATGAAAACTTGAATATTAAAGCAATGCTAATAAAAGAACATTAACCTAATATTGTAAGAAAAGAAAGAAAAAAAAAATAAATGGTACATTAAAAGAAAATTACAATAAGCTATATAAAACATTAATATTGAAGAAAAGAAAATAAAATAAAATGGGATGCTATTAAAAGAAAAGAGATTTAACTAAAAGAAAAACAAAAGAAAATGAAAGCTAGAATATTAAATTAACATAAAAAGAAAGAAAAGAAAAGAAATTGAGTATTTAAATTAAATGGGTGTAATATTTACTATTACAACCATTTTTATGTAAATGCTTAAATTATAACGATTAACAATATTATAAATTGCAATCGCGAGAAATATTAGCACTATTTAATTATTTTAGTTAAATTTTAATATAAATAAGTAAATAAATAAGTAAACTAAAACTTGAATTTAAATATAAACATAGCAATTAATAAGTAATGCAAGAATGCAGTTGAAAGAAATAAATGAATATTAACCCGATCGCTCCAAAAGAGAGAAGATTGAGCTAGAAGGATCGGGGATCCAAGTGGAATACCTGGATTGTTACGGAATCCTCAAATTGGGGAAATGTGCTCCAATGCTCTAAGCCTCGGGTAGTGATCCCAACTAGGGTTATAGGATTTCGGAGACTCGGCTTACGGTATTTCAGTAGGGCTTCGGTGTCGAGGCTCGGAATTACTCGGCGTTTCGACAGAATTTCTCTCACTAAACGTCTCTATAATTTTCTATCATTGAAAGCGTATCAGAGGTACGGTATTTATAGAATTCTTCAACCAATGAGATGCTGTCACGTTCTAAGGCATGTCAAGCCATTTGGACTTGGCGGCCACCACAATGTGAGTTGGCGGTCGCCATGTTGGAGTTGGCGGTCGCCATATTTAAAAAGGTTCCACAAGATTCTATTGGCGGTCGCCACAATGAATATGGCAGTCGCCACTTCTGGCAATGACTTGGGCAACAAGTTATCGATGGTTTGATACAACTTTATTGGTTCTGAAGGTTTTTGATGGTTTTTGATGGTCGGGTTCAATTACCGAGCTTGGATCACTTCCCAAGGATCGAACTGAGATACCATTCTTACTATTTTCATCATCGAATTCGCCTAAGATTGGACATGGTCAAATAGGGATGTCTAGAGGTGGTAAGCTGCTAACTTAACTAGAGCTTGCTCCCTCATTTCCTCAGCTAGGTCCAAGTCCCAAGCAATAGTGAGGCTGTTGTTCCTAAACTCGAAAGCTTCAGTTCTAATAGTAGGTAACCCCACTTCTAGGGGGATCACTGCTTCCAAGCCATAAGCTGTTACAAACGGTGTTTCCCCTATTGAACTTCTTGGAGTTGTTTGGTAAGTCTATAACGCTGAAGAAAGCTCGTCAATCCAATTTTCCTTGGCCTTCTCCAATCTCCTTTTTAGCCCTGATAGGAGTGTCATGTTCGAGATCTCTGCTTAGCCATTGCTTTGAGGGAATGAGGCGTTGAGAAAGAATTGTTTATTCCGAGGCCCGTGCTGAATGTCTTGACTCTTAAACAAGTTGCGATCGAATTATTTCCCATTGTCTGCAACTATGGCACGCGAAATACCAAACTTGGTAATGATGTTCTGCCATATGAACTTCTTTGCGTCCACATCTCTGATATTAGCCAATGGGTCAGCCTTAACCCACTTGAAAAAATAGTTAGTTGCTACTATTATGAACTTTTTATTGTTGGGTGCCCTAGGCAATGGCCCAACAATATCCAGCCCCCATTGTGCAAAAGGCCATGGGCTAGTGATCGGGCTGAGGTCCTCAACAGGTTGCCTGTGTAGGGGTGCAAATTTTTGACACTTTTCGCACTTTTTCGAATATATTTGGGCATTCTTCTACATGTAGGGCCACTAATAGCCCTGGCTAATTGCTCTGTGTGCTATGGATCTTCCCTCTGTGTGGTCCCCACATATTCCTTCGTGTAACTCAAACAAAAAATCCTGGACTTTGTTGGGGTGGACACATAATAAGTAAGGTCCTGAGAAAGATCTTCTGTACAGCTGACTTTAAGGGGATAGCCAAAACTATGCAGCCTTATGTCTAACCTTGTGCGCTTCCTTCTTATCCTCGGGGTGTTCTCAGCCTTCACTTGCTCTTCCAAAAACCTCTTGAATTGCCGACAGCGGTCGGTAAAATGTCAGTGCTCTTTGTGGTAAGAGCAATACTTCTTTTTATCCCGCTTGCTCATATCGGTGAGCATCTTTGGTGGCCAGACCAACCACGACTTGTCCTTGATCTGGTGAAGTAGCTTGTGAAGAGGCTCCTTAAACACAGTATTAGCGACTTTGTAAACCTCGTTCGGCCTTTCGGGCTCCCTTTCTCTTTCGGGCTTCCTTTTGGCCTTCTTGTCTTTCTTCTTCCCTGCTCGGGCTCCCTTTTGCACTTTCTGGGCTGGCGCTTCACTAACCATGCTTCCCATATCCTCCTCGACCTTTGAGTACTGCTCAATCCTCAGCATTAATTCGGCCATGCCCTGAGTCGGTTTCTTGGTCGATGAATGCTTCAACTTGTGGGCTTTGTCCAAACCAAGCTTGAAAGAGGCCATAGCAAGTTGCTCGTTGCAATCGTCGATGTCGTTGAAGGTCTCCCAATGGCACCGAGTATTAAACCTTAGGCTTTCGTTTTCAGCTTTCCATAGGCCGAGCAGAGATTCGACCTCCTTGGGTTGCCTGCTATTGGTGATAACCTTGTCGCGAACAGCTCAACAATCTACTTCCAACTTCCAACTGACCCAGCAAGGAGTTTATCAAACCAGCGTAAAGCCACCTTGCCTAAACTGGAAGGGAATATCCTGCACATTAGGGCGTCGTTCCCATTCTATCGGGCCATCATTTGTCTAAAGTGTCGGATGTGACCCATAGGGTTCGTCTTCCTGCCATAAAGATTAAATTTTAGGGTTTGGAACTTTTTGGGTGGATCAACTCCATCCACCTCCCTAGTAAATGGAGAAGCTGATATCTGCTCTAGCGCCCTCCGAGCAACATCCTTGGCCAACCTCCCCGTGATCGGTTACATCCTCCCCTCGGGTTAGAGGTGCAGCCACTGCTTGAGCTCCTCTTTTTCATCTACACGGTCGAGCTCTTGGTCAGCCCGTCGTTGCTGCTCCTAACGGTGTTCGGTTGGTGCGTGTGTGTTGCTGGATGTTTGAGTCTATCCTTGCCTCCTCCTTTTAGAGCCTGAGATGCGACTCCATTCAGGGTCCTCCTCTCACTGCTCAGGTTGAGGCTCCCTCCTTGTGTTACGGTTGGCCTGAGGCCGAACAAAGTTTCTCCTTTGCTCTCGGTTGGACTGCCCATGGTTGGACCGCTCATGTTCTGACTAAACTCCCAACGAGCGTCACCAGTTCATGTGAGACCTCACCTCGTGGAGCTCTCGCTAGAGCTTGACCAGCTGCTGGTCTCTCCTGTTCAGCTCGTCCTGACACTCCTCCACCACTTGCTGCATCGTGTAACGTGGCGGGTAGTCCCCTTCAAATGGCGTTGTTTCATGAGAGCTCCCAACATGGGTCTGTTCTCTTCTCTGATTGATCTTAAACCCACCAACGTGGACCTCAGAGGGTACATGATGCCTCCTTCTATGGTGGGTTGCTTGTGATGCCTCTACGCGTGGTGCGCGTTGCTCCCTCAGCTCTTCGTAGATGTGGTTGTCCCGGCTAGCCATGGAAGCATTCTTAGTAATTTTTAACAAACAGCGCCAAATTGTAGAGGACAAAAATTGGGATCTACTGTTTTCGTCCAAACTGGCTGAATAGTCCGGGGTAGATTTCATGTATGCCTGCACAAGAAAGGAGTAAGATACCCGTCAGTGGCTTTTTACCGATAGACCCTCCGACGATCAAATCAGGAAAGAGATTTAAAGAGAGAGAGAAGAACTTGAGAGTGTAATTTGGCAGAGTTTCTTCTAGTAAAAAGAGTGCATACCTTTGCCTTTGAGAGTGTTGGCTATTTATAGGAAGAAATATACTTGACCCACTTTTGGAACCCGACCTGACCCGAGCAGGTCGGGTTATACTCCCTCTATTTGATCAATGTATAGTTGTCAATCTGATGGTGAATTATCATTACCATCATTATATCTTTTTGCAAATTTCTTTTGTCATGTCGAACTATCCATCGGTACTCAAACCTAGTTTAATCTAAGTCAACCCTCTTTGACACCCTAGTCCTAGAGTTGGTCAAACTGCTGCTGATCTCTTATCATGAGCTCCCCCTTTTGATAGGCGTATAATGTGACACTGATTAGAAGAATTAATCCCCGAGCTCAACTTTAGGGGTCATCTAACACTCCCTGCTCGGACGTGGGTGCCAAACACTTCTCTTGATGGTGCCGAACACTTCTATTCGGGGGTCACGGATGAGTCCCTCATAAGCTCGGGACTATGGCCGTGGCACCCAGGGCCATAGCCATCCGTGGCTTCACCTGTCCCGAGATCAAGGAACTCGGGAGTTCTGCCCGTGTATGTTCGGTCCACCTTTCGAGCTAGGGAGTGCACGTCGAGGTACACTATCGTGGGCGGACGACTGTTGCGCAGTACAGAACTCTGCTTGCGTCTCACGTGGCCCTGATCGGAATTCATCCTCCCTCAGTGTTTTTTGGCATTACTGAAATTAGTAACTTATAAATTGTAACTATATGAGAAGTTATAACTGCTTGGTAAAAATTGTACTTTATAAATGATATAAAAGAAATATTAGTTATAAATTGTAGCAGAAGTTATGAATATTTGAAAAAATTTATAATTTATAACTAAAATTGTACCTGAAAATTAAAAATTACTAGTAATAAATTTGCCAACGACCCCCTAATTACCCAAACAAAAAGGAAATACACAACTAGTTTTTTTCTTTGTTTCTTTCTTCTGCTTTTTTTTTTTCTCATTTCTTATCAGATAATTTCGTTTCCTTTTCACACCTCTTGGTATAACACCCTCGTAATTTTTCCTAGCATGCACCATAGTGTACATTTGGATAAAAATGACATTACAACAATAATAACACATTTTTATTAGTACGCGATATTATTATTATTTAAGTATTATGTTAAAATAGTGAACTATATTAATTATCTACTTGATAGTTACGATAAAAAAAATTTATTTAAAGGTTCAATTTAAAAAAAAAAAAGAGAGTAAGAAAGAAAAAAGTGAGATTGTTTAGAATAATTTATTAACCGTAGTTTTTGCTTTTTTTTTAAAATATTTTTTTGTCAATATGTTTAATATATTCTTTTTTTAATAATAAGATGTAGCATTTGGATTAATGGTATTTTCTTGATCTTTCATATTAAAATTAACTTCTTTTTTATTAAGGATATTATAATTATTTTATACAAAACGTTAAATTATTTTGAATGTGAATATTTTTTTATTAAGAAACAAAAAGTTAGTAATTTTTAAAAAAATATCAAATAATACATATTTTTTTTTAAATATGAATTTTTTAAAATCACAAAAAGGCTGGATAGTGTTGAGATTTATAATTATTGGACAATAATATATTAAAGTCACTGTTGGGAACTATTTCTCCCAAAATAAATAATTTGCACCACATTTTTAACATTAATCTCAAGTAAGGTGAGTTCAAAAATATTAACTATTTATAGGTCTCGTTTGACAATCGGTGTAAGTTTTGTGAAATTAATAATGAGATAGAATTAGTGTATGAAATGATAATAGTGTGGAATTAATAATGAGATCAGGTGGTAACAAATTTTTTTATATTTTATTTAGGTAGGATTAAATAACAGATTAAACAAATTCTTATTTTATTTGAGTGAAATTAAATAATGTAAGATACGGTTAAATTAAATAATTTCTAATTTACCGTTTAATAGTACTTGTTTCGTTTGACTCGTGTATACAAAAAAAAATTGAAGCTAGGGTTTCATTTTTTACCCTATTCGTTTGATTCGTTGTTACTGGTAATCCAATCCAAAATTACCCTTGGTTTTGAATTTGATTTGAAAAGGGTAAAAAATGAAGAAATGAATGGAGAGAAATGGAGTCAAGGGACAAAGGACCACAATGGCATCGACATGTAAAAATGTACACGGTCTGATTTTGTTCGATTTTGAACTAAACTAAGAACCAAACAATTTTGAATGATTTCAAGAGTTTAATAACCAAAATTGAACTGTATGTATCATGGAACCGAATCGAACCGAACTAATAAATAACGATTTGGTTCCGGTTTAGAGCCACGGTTCTAACGATAAATATTTGTTTCATATTTTAAGTTTAAAAAAATTATATATTTATTAGTTTTATTTTTTCTATTAAATTTTTATTTTTTATTTATATTATTTATTTTATATTTTCTTTTATCACTTGTTTCATATTCTTACAAAAAAATATTTTCATTTTTATAAATTATAAATTATATTTTATTATTTTTTCATCCATTATCAATAATTTATGAATTATATAATATTACGATGGTATCGGAAAAACTAAAAAATAAAAGAGAGAAAATAAAAAAAGATGTAAAATAAAATAAATAGTATTTTAATTTTTTTTATTTATATATAATACATAATATAAATATTATTTATAAGTGATAGATCGGTTCGGTTCCATACAATTTTTTAAAACTTAATCCGAGAACCGAACCATAAGGAACCATTCCTAATTATTTGGAACCAGAATCAAACCGTTTATCAAAAAAATCGAACCAAACCATACGGTTTGAATCGATTTGGACCAGTTTAACGGTTTAAATGATTTTTTAAACACCCTTATCGACACGTCGACAGTGATAAAGAAATGGAGTCGCTGTTTTGAGGATCAGAGAAGCTCTCAGGACCCTTTGTCGATGGCTTTTTGTGTCACTTTTGGTACGACATCGTTTGCCATCCGTGATCGTCGTTCAAGGCATCACTGATTTTTATGTTTTCTTCTTCTTCTCTCAGAATTGTCACATTGGTTGTAGAGTTATCGTTCATGATTGAGTTTCCTACTCATTTTCCTTTCTCTCTGCTTTATGTCGATGACATCGAATTTGCAATCTAGCGAGCTACTACATCGTTTCGAGAGGAAAAAATTGCCTTTTTATTCCCGAGATACTTGGATTGGACTACTGATAACATCTGTTATTGGGTATTGTTAATTTATCAAATTTATAGAATTAAATAGACAACATTTTAATAGTCCGTTTCAATTTCTAACAAGCAAACAAAATAATAACCAATTTCTAACAAGCAAACAAAATAATAACCAACCGGTGGATTTGTTTAACCAATTGAACCTTAGTATAATGGTTATTAAACGGGAACTTAAATGCTACCTATAAAATCGATTATAATTTAAAATAAATAATTTAGTTCTATTTGCGATAATTTCATGGATAAATTTTGCCCATGGGCGAGCTGGTCTTTTGCAGTGTACGTGTCACTGGCCTATTGCCCCATTTTTTTCATGGGTCGCAGCTTATGTGCCTCATTTTTTCATTCCAAGAATGCCACCCACCTTTCCTCACTTCACCTCCTCTGTCCCGAACCCTAATTCCAGCCTCCATTGCTAAAGCAGCACACACACAGAGTGTTCATCCAACCAAAGCACAATCATTTATGGAGTCCCCGACGGATCACCAGTCTCCGCCGTCCCACAACATAGAATCGCTATCTCTATCGCCGCCGGATCAAGGATCCTCCTCCAGATCCTCAAATTCCACATCCGAGTAAGTTCCCCTTCATATATATGTGTATACGTTTGATTGAATGTTAATCGTGCGTGTTTGTGAAATTTGAAGTTCAATTGGTGAATTGCTTGGGACAGGATGAGTGTAGAGGAGAAGTTCAAAATCGTGAGGAGTGTTGGGGAAGAGTGCATTCAAGAGGATGAGTTGCTAAACCTTCTCTCCAAGAAGCCAGAACCAGTTTGCTACGATGGGTTTGAACCCTCGGGTCGAATGCACATTGCCCAGGTCTGTTCTTCCGTAATCACCAATAAACTTAACCCATTGGTAGACTTGTGATTTTAACGATTCCGTAATCTGGAGTTCCCTTCTTACTGTATCGTGCATGTGTGACTTACCATTTTGTTCTGTTGCATTATCGTTTCTTATGAGTCATTTGCAACAGAATTGATTATTGTTGAGTTTCTTCTTTGAATCTGCAATGTATTGACGAGATACATTGAACTATTAATGCGCAAACCTTGTTGATTTGTGTCTCGAAAAATCAATTTTGTGGTAGTTAAGCTTTTCCCTGGCCTTATAGGAAGTTGAAAATCACGTCTTTTTTCTTCATAGTTGCTTTTCCAAATTATGATAACCAATTTTTGGTGATTGGGTGTTTTTAGACCTTGGTCATTCTTATTTCTGAATTGGGTTTTTTCATTTTGTTACTGAACAGGGAGTTATGAAGATAATTAATGTGAACAAACTGACTTCTGCTGGTTGCAAAGTAAAGATTTGGATTGCAGATTGGTTTGCACAGTTAAACAACAAAATGGGGGGTGATTTGAAGAAAATCCAAACTGTTGGACAGTACATGATTGAGATTTGGAAAGCCGTGGGTTTAAATCTCCAAGGAGATAAAGTTGAATTTTTGTGGTCTTCGGAAGAAATTAATTCCCGGGCACACGAGTACTGGCCTCTTGTAATGGATATTGCGAGAAGGAACAAGCTTCCTAGGATAATGAGGTGCAGGACTTAAGGTTGGATATACTGCTTCTTGATTAGTGATTTACTTTGGTACGACTAAACGTGGGATCCTTTGCAGATGTGTACAGATTATGGGTCGCAGTGAGCAGGATGAGTTGACGGCGGCCCAGATTCTCTACCCATGCATGCAATGTGCTGATATTTTTTTCCTTAAGGTGCCTTACTTCTTACAGACCATGGGTTTATGTATTCTTGTTCTCCTGACTCAAGCCCTAATGAAATTGTTTTAATACTTCAAGTTGTCGTGAATTATTAATATTTAAAATTAATGACATGGGGCCAACTGAGTCATAATTCAAAATTTTGCTGGGTTTGAAGGAACCCAACTCAATGCGTACCCATCTCCTCCTTCATCTTTCCTTCTCAACCACCCACCACCACAGGTGGTTGTGAGATCTGAGCATGATGTGCTTTGCACAATCTTGTATAAGCTAAGAAGGAATAATGGCTTACTACTGTTAGAGTGAAGCTAAGCTGAGTTGATTGTGATGACAATCGATATAACTAACTTGCATTATGGTATAGGAGCGTTCTTCTGGTATACATACATATTGCCGCCTTAGCTCACTCTTTTTTGCAATGCACGTGGTTACTCATTTACTACTGTTATAATGACGCTAAGCTGAGTTGATTGTGATGACAATCGATATGTTAGTGAACTTGCATTGTGGTATAGAGACGTTCTTCTGGAATACATACATATTGCCACCTTAGCTCACTCTTTTTTGCAATGCACGTGGTTACACAACCACCCACAGCTGCAATAGCGGAGTGTGCACTTGCACAATCATGTATGGCTCAAGAAAGAAAATGAGCTACCTCTATCAAAATGATTGTTTTTCTGAGGTCATTGTGATGACAATGATATCTTAGTCTTGCATTGTGGTATATAGGGTTATCCTTAGGGTATCTAGGTAATGTCATCTTAGCACTATAAGATTACCCTCATTTTGAGGTGCAGTGCAGTTGGTATGGAGGACTAGGAGTGGATTCAAGGTTTTAGATAATAGTGTTGATCGTCGTCTTGTTGACAGGTTGCTGGGTGTAGTAATCGGAGCTGTGAATTTTTTTACTTTTATGCACAACTTTGGAAAAACTTACCAGTACACACATTTTTAATTTAGAATCACATTTAGTGGAGTTCAAAATGGTTTTTGGTAGGTCTTGGTTAATTTTAGAAATATCTAAAATATTTATTAATTCTTTCACTAGTTTTAAGTCAATATCGAGATTTTTCATTTTGTTGGATGGGTTTTAAGTTTTTTACTCTATTGATCAAACTGGTGGATAATTCTCTATTTTTATGAATACATAATAATGAAGTATATTTATTATTAATAATGGTAGTATCAAAAATTTAAATTCACACCAAAAATAGCAACACGGTAATATACAAATACATAACATGATATACGAGCTTTATTCAACAAATTAAGACGAAAACCTAACACATAAAAGTTTATCATCTAGAAGTCAAGCGATTCGAACCCATAGCATTTATATTGCTTCTATAGTTTTTTCTTACGAGGATCTGGGTTTTTGAAATTTCAATTTTCTATAAAATTTCAATGCCCGTGAAACAAATGAGTTGACATTTTTGGTGAGCATCCATTATTCTACTATGAACGTTACACTGACCTATAATCTCTAGACTCTACTATGCCTTGCCATTCATGTGCCTAAGCCAAGAGGCATGACTCAGACATGTTGATGTTGTCGACGTAGAAATGTAGGACTTTGTGACCTTATGGCATGACTTAGGAGGGTCTTACTAAGAGAGAGAGACCAAACCAACGTACCAGTATGAAAATCTTGGGAATCGAGGAAAATCTTAATGACTTGATTGCCTTTTGACTTATCTTTTGATGGGTAAGATCACGTTTTGAGAACTTAATGGAATCTCAAGAATTCCAGATTGCACGACAAACTTTGTAGAAATAGAATGTAATACCCTCTTTCATTTCAAGTCCCGACATGCATCACCTTTGGACAGGTCATCCCTCAGCTCTGTACGTTAAGTTTTTGCATTCCACTGCCCTGCTCTCTCTCAGCTGTAATTCTCCAGCTATTCCCCAGGCCTCGCGTCTGATGGATTCTGCTACTCTCTGGTGAACATTGGACCCCAAGGGCAACCCTTACACTATTAGCTTTGTAGTATGTTCTGTTGGTTAACTTGCGCATATAAATAATCATTTAATCATAGATTTAGAGGCGCTTTTGATCTATTTGTGGATTTTGCGAGATGATAACATAAAGTAGCAAACACTAAACAGTATGTTCAATCTTAACAGGCTGATATCTGTCAATTGGGCTTGGATCAGCGGAAAGTGAATGTTCTTGCGAGAGAGTATTGTGATGACATTAAGAGGAAAAACAAGCCTATCATATTGTCTCATCGTATGCTCCTCTCTGATAGTTTCTGTTTCACTTGAGTTTTTGTGATTCCTTATTGGTAGTTTCTCTTGGTTACTGTGATATGCAGACATGCTTCCTGGTTTGCAACAAGGGCAAGAGAAGATGTCAAAAAGTGATCCATCCTCTTCTATTTTTATGGAGGATGAGGAGGTATTGTATTGTGCTGCAAAAAGGGAATCTTAAGAAGCCATTTTTTGCAGTATCTTGTTGAATGAAATACTGAATTGAGCATCTTTGTAGTTTTTGGTCAATGCGTGTTATTTTTAAAGTATCCTAACATGTAATTATTGTCACAGGCCGAAGTAAATCTGAAGATAAAGAAGGCATACTGCCCTCCGATGGTAGTAGAAGGGAATCCATGTTTGGAGTACATTAAATATATAATCTTCCCATGGTTTCATGAATTCAAAGCAGAGCGTAGTGCTGATAATGGTGGTGAAAAGTGAGTTATCTTTGACTTCTGATGACATCTTTACATAGCTCTCCCCTCTCTCTCTCTCTCTCTCTAT